>GL876967.1:368922-380713 GCA_000193285.1 Magnaporthiopsis poae ATCC 64411
CTCGTACGCCACGAAGCGCTCCAGCTCGGCCTCCAGCTCCTGTGCCAGGGCCGAAAACTCGGGACTGGCCGCCGAGCGCTCCACCGCCAGCTTCCTCTCCGCCTCGGCCGCCTTGGCAGCTAGCTCGCGGGCCTCCTTCTCGGCCTCGAGCTCCGCCATGCGCGCCTCCTCCTCGAGCCTCCGCCGCTCCAGCTCCTCCTCGCCGTTGCAGTAGTTGGGGCACCCGACGGCACCGTCCCAGACAGCGCCACATATGTAGCAGAACTGAGCCTTGCAGCGGCACGTCATGTGCGTGCATCCCTGGGAGAGCTCGACCAGGGTGCGGCACTTGTAGCAGCGCCTCCACCCGCTCTTTTCGCCCATCTTGAGCACGGCCTCGAGCTCCCAGTCGGCCGGACAGTCCTGCCCTAGGGGATGGGCGTCACGTTTGCACATGATGCACACGCGAGTGCGGCAGCGCCGGCAGACCACGTCGAACGGATGCTTGGGATCGATGCGGCCCCGGGGCCGGATGAACTCTCCGCAGGTCGAGTTTGGACAGAAGATGCGCGACTCCCAGGGGGTGCTAAACTGGAGGACGGCCTTGAGAAACAGTTGCTGCTCCTCGCGGCCGAGGACAGCTCGGGCGATGGTGCTTGGAATCGGCTGTGTGCAGCACCTTGGCGGCATCTTCGACTCGTCCCTGATCGACTGGTTGATCATTATGCGGAGGCAATCGTTACAGTACGTATGGCCACACGGGAGCGTCTGGAGGGCCTGCGTCTTGCTAAAATCCTCTCGACAGCATATGCATGATCTGTGATTTCATCAGCATTGTCTTCCGCGCGCGCCCTCCAATTCCTGCTTCACAGCGGGCGTCTGGTCCAACGGCCGGCATACAAGGCCTAGAAACCAACAGGACCATATATGACTTACAATGGGAGATTGGTTGAGCTCATAGTAAACCCTTTTCTCCGCCACAGTCTCGATTTTAGCGTGTTCCGGAGGCCGGCAATGCTCTTGCGTGTGCTGAAGCTAAACATGCTCGGTGCGGGGCCTCTGGACGGTGAAGTCTCCTTTACGAACTTGGGCTGCTTCAGGTTGGGGTCAACCTGGGCCACATACTTGTCGTATTGCGAGAAGCTCAAATTCCTGGACCTCCGTCTGCTCAGTATGGGACTCGTGTAGTCTTCGTCTGGCAGGACGGCAAGGACCGCGGTCGGCTTGGGCGACGGCACGATCCAGGAGCACGGCTGAGAGGCCATCGGAGAGGTATTCGGGGTCACGACTGCGGAGGCCGCTGTAGAGTCGCTGGAGCTGGGCGAGTGGGAGGGCGTGCGACGGGATCTGTCGGGGGTTGTGGGCCGCGCATCGCTCGACAGGGCTGACGAGCCCGAGGTGGAAGAGGACGTGGCGGGTTTCGGCATGACTGTGATGCCCAGGGCAGCGGCCTTGGTTGCCAGGGCGGCATCGATACTGGCCTCGCTGTCTCCATTGCCGTCGGGCCCCAGGACCTCGGAGAAGAAGCCCGAGTCCTGCAGCTCGGGGACGGAGCGCGAGGTGGCGCTGCCAACGGGGTGGCCAGCCGTCGGTTCTCGCTGCGTTTCTATCTGCAGTGCCGAGACGTAGGCATGGGTGGCGAGCGAGCCCATGACGGAGGCGGCGTCGGAGAGCGAGCAGGCGAGAGGAGAGCAGCGGTGGTGGCGGGAGGGATAGGAATGATGTCGTGTCGTCGGAGGCGGGGCGGAACCACAGGCCCCCGGCCGGAGGATGTGTTTCGAAGAGCAGAACTCAGTAATCGCGCGTCGCCGGTAATGTTTCTCGTGGCCGATTCATCATAAACAGCGACTCAAAAAGCGCGCGGCTGCCAAGGGATGGGTCGGGGGTCGGGGTGGGAATTGGGGCGAAGGTCGTCCGTTGGGTGTCGGCAGCGGCAGAAAATGTTTCGGGAGGAATTTAAATCGCAACGTCAGACGATGACGCGACCGTGCGGCCAGATAATGGCAGGAAAGTGGGGGAGGAAAGGTGTATGTAGAAGCCGCAGAAACCTAACGACAGCTGCGGAGGATTGTTGAAAAGTTGCGGGTTGGCGGGAAAACCGGACGACTGCGCGAGTTGAGAATATGAAGATGGATGGATGGAGCAAGCGGTGACAGGGCTGGATGACTGGGACGCAGGTGGCGTCGCCCTGAGGTTGGGCAACCCGCCTAACCTGGTTCGATAGGTCTCCGCGAGGCCAGCGCAGGAGGGCTTTCAGCGCAGTGCCAGCAGCAGATCCAGGCACTGTCCTGGCAGGAGGGGCCCGGTAATTGGCGGATTGGAGTGGCGGACAGGGAAGGCACCGGCCCCCGCGCTACAACAGGAAAGAGCAAGGGCCACTATGAGGTTGGAATCGCTTGGTGAAGCGTTGGATCGTTGGATCTTAGACGCGCTCGTTGGGGCAGTGCTATTTTGATCATGCATACACAGCTTATCTCGTGCGAGTGCCGGACTTGTAATCCCGCAGCAGGATTGACGGCCGTTGTCACCCACCACTTAGCAGCAGCGGTGCCACAGCCACGGCATCCTGTATTCTGTCTGTACTGCGTTATGCAACCCAGAGGTTTCCAAAACGGGTAGCAGAGGCACGCAGCTGCCAAACTCCTGAAAATGCCAGCACTGCTCCAAGTACCGGAGGAGACCAGAGGGAGGCCCACCTCCAATGGAGCAGCGGCTGCACGGCATAGCCTCCATGTCATACGATAACGAAGTCGATATGCCGTGCTGTCTTCCTGTCTTTCATCTTCCATGCCAGACTGTGTGCTGGGAATGCTGGGTCCACCGCCGGCCGGACTTGTTTGCCAAAATCCGACCTGCTTGCCGGGGCGTTTATCAGATGGGCACCCCGTATCGAATCAGAAGCTGCCAACTGGTTGGGTCCGTCAGTCACACCACCGCCTGACCCTGCATACCCAAAACGCGAAGCAGTTCACCCATGAACAGCGGACATCGTGACATCGATGATGGATGGGTTTTTGACTAGGATTCGTAAATGCGAGCATCCAGGGGGTGTGGCAGGCCGATCATTTAGATCACGACACAGTGTGCATTATCATAATCTTCCCTTCCTCTTGCTTCTGCTCCTTTTTTATTCCTGATCTCCAGGCGCCCACGCGCCTCTGTGGGGTAGGCTGAGGGCTAGCTGCGGGCACTTTCGGGTAGGGTAAAAAGAGGCGTCCACGTTGTGCTCACAGACTGGAGCGGAAAAGCAAAGAAAAAGAAGAAAGCAGCCGGCCGGGGAGGCGTCGGGGAGTAGCTGAAAACCAGGGGGTGGACCAGCGCAATCTAACAGGCTGAAGATCGTTTGCAGTCAGCCGGGCCAGGATCGTGTTGCCTACTGGTGCCAAGCCCAAAAAAAAAGCAAAAAAAAAAAAGGCGCAGACGCAAATAAAAGAAAGAGCACACAACAGGAGAACAAAAACAAACAAACAAACAAACAGGCAAACAAGGCTATCCCGTCATGACTTGGGGCACAACAGCGGTGAACGGGATCGGAGGCGAGCGACGCGTCCTGCAGGAGTGGCAGGCAGGCTGGGGCTGCCTACCAGAGGCTGGAGGAAGTGCTGGGTCAACAAAAGGCCGCTAGCGGTGTTGCTGAAGGGGAAAGAAAGCCACTTGACAACGAGGAGGAGGTGGTGGTGGCACGACGCCATATCCGCATCGTGGATGACACGCCGAGACGGCTTCCAGGGGGGGTGAGAAGCCCCCGATCATTATTCTCCGAAAAGGGTACTGATGCTCGATGGCTCACGACGCCGTTGCAAAATGTCTGACCGCACATACACCGTCTGTGCTCTCAAGCGCCCGTATTCTTTCCCTCTTCGGGCCTTTTTTCTTCTTTTTTTCTCTCATCCCCTCGCGACGCCAGGCGGAACGGGCGGCTGTTTGCAAAAAAACGAGCTGCGGCGAGCTAGAAAAAGGGCCACGATGGCTGGCGCGCCACACTCGGGACGATCTTTTCCCCCTTTCTTCACAAACACAAGGAGCAGGGCTGGGCCGGGCTAGGCTAGGATCATCACAGCACGCTAGAATGGCTAGGTTCTTTCTTAGCGCTGATTCCCCCTGGCGCCCCCTGGGTGACAAGGAGAAAAGAAGAGCGGCGTGCATATGACGGATGTTTGACGTATTCGGAACGAAATAAAAACAAGCCGGTTGAGGAAAAGGGTTGGAATCGTGTGTGAGTGTCGTGAGAGTGTCCCCTGGGCCATGTTGTTTCAAGAAGTTGGCGTGCAGGAAACGGACGGCTCGAGATTGTGATCGACATATCGTGGGCAACACTTAGCAGCACGACTGAGATGAATACGTCAGCTAGGCGTGTCTACCTGGTGATATTCTCGTCACGGGCACTCAGCTGTGCGTCCACAGCTCGAAACGTCGATTTGCCATCTGCTCTCCCCTTTCACACCCGATCTCCTGCCCAAGGGACCGTAGGAGAACGCTGTTCGGCAGAGAGGTAACAGTCAAGACATGAATGAATAAAGCCCCCCGCTTCGCGCAAAAATCACTGCCGGTAAGGCCCAAAGAACTCGATCACATCAGCCGCCAGCACGGCCGGCCTCTCGCTGGCGGCAAAGTGGCCGCCCACGTCGTGCTCGCGCATCCAGGCCAGGTTCCCGATGGCCTTGTCGAGTTGGGGTTTGGGCGTGAAGTTCAGCTCCTTGGGGAAGTGGCTGAACCCGATCGGCACCTTGGAGTCGGGCTCCTTGGCGGTCAGGGTGGTGAAGAAGGCGTGGAATTGGTTCTCACGGTATGCGACCATGGCCGTCGTCGGGCCGGGGAAGTAGTCTATCTCAGACCCCCGGGGTTATCAGTCAGTCATCCGTCCTGCCATATTTTTTTTTCCTTCTCCACACATACGCATAAGAGTCCAGGTGATGAGCTCATCCGGCGTCCACGTCTTGGCCGCACGGTCAGACCACCACATGAGCTTGTCGGCCATCCAGGCGAGCATTCCCACAGGAGAGTCGTGAAAAGCGTACTGGGGATAATGGGTGGGAGAAAAAAGACATAGGGCACGTCAGCAAAATCTTGGAACGCAATGTTTGGGTTCGAGCACATGGGGCAGTGCAGGGAGGAGAAGATAGACGGGGATTGGAAACATACGCCAATGGTGCGAGGCTTGGTCCGGTGGACTGCCTGATACGCCGAGCCGGCCTGGGTGAAGAGCCTGGCCCGAGCCGCGCATTTCCGTTCTCTCTCCGTGAGTTGATCCTCATCGGGCAGCTGACCATGGGGAGCCGAGACGAGCTAGTGGTGCGTTAGAACATCGGGTGTTTGTCGAGATAGGTAGCGACCGACACACAAACAGACAAGAAAGGACATGAACCGTGGCGTCTTTGTGAGAAGGAAGAGGGAGAAAAAAAAAAGAAAAAACCTCCCCTCCCCAAAACTCACCATGTTGACGTGCAACGCCTTGACGTGATCCGGCTGCTGCAGCGCCATGGTGCGGCCGATAAGAGACCCGAAATCGCCGCCCTGCACGACGTACGAATCGTAGCCCAGCCGCACCATGAGCCGGTGCATGACCTGGGCGTGCGGGAACATGCTGAAGCCTGCCTGGCGCGGGTAGCTCGAGAAGCCGAAGCCGGCGAGGCTGGGCGCGACGACGTGGAAGCCCGCGTCGAGCAGGAGCGGCAGGATCTCCTCGACCTCGATGAAGGACCCGGGCCAGCCGTGCATGAACAGGAGCGGCGTGGGAGGACGACTGCCCGACGCCTTGGTGGTCTTGGCGTGGACAAAGTGGACGTCGATGGCGTCGAAGCCGTCGACCTTGATGCTGGTTTTGTACTGTGGCATCTGGTTGAGTCGCGCCTCCACGGCCCGCCAGTCGTACTTGGTCCGCCAGTGGTCGACCGTCTCGCGCATGATGGCCGACGTCACGCCGCCCTCGTCCTCCTCGCCCCATTCGACGCCCTCATAGTCGGGCAGCCGGGCGAGCTCCACCTTCTTGCGGAGGAGGTCCAGCTCCGAGTCTGGGATGTTGATCTTTTCAACTCGCCGGGGTCAGGCTCATTGAAGAGACGTGGCAAGGGGAAAAAAAAAAAAAAAACGCACCTTGAATGGCTTCACTTCCTCAGTCATCTTGGCAATTGTCGGGAACGGACTGGTGGTAGAAACAAATGATATGCTCTTGGTTGATAAGGGTATTGTTTCCATAACCAATTCGGCCGAGTAGCCTCAGCGAACCTCTGGTCTAATATATGCCGAGCAGCAGCCTGCGGGGCGCACCGACTGCCCCGATCCCGACGACGAGGGGCCGAGACGTCCCGCATCCTGCCGTGCCCGAGACCCTCCTCGTCAAAGCCTGTATTTGTAAGACTGCGGGGTTCGCATGCCCATCCATGTCCCATTTCGTTGAGATGACCTACGTAGCATGGAAACCGGAGTCTGGCTGCGGCCTTGGCGCTTCTCAAGCCTTAAGTCCGACTCGGCTACCTCCGCACCATGGAAGCGTCGGAGGAACAAAAATGCATGCTTTCCATGAATAAAGCCGCACCCGCCGCATATGCATGTAAACCCATTGGCACTTAACAAAAGCAGCCCAGCCAAAATCAGATCCCGGTCGCCTGTATTAGTCGACGCCCCTGTGTTCCTCCACAAGCTTCCAGACCGCGGGCCGACACAGGGTCTCGCCGACGTTGCGCACGACGCACCGGTGCCAGCTCCCATTCCCCTCGTTTGCGACGGCTGCAACCGACCCCAGCGCAACGACCCTGGCGGCGCTCAGGTGCGCGACGGCCTGTCCCCTGCCCGTGGCCAGGTTGTAGCCGCCGCTCGTCACGAATCCGACCAGGTCGGCCTCGAGCACGGCGAGCGGGGTCGCCGGCCGCTCCGACTGCTGCTCGCCGGCCGCCTCGATGGCGTCGGTGCCGCCAAACAGGCTGGCTGCTAGGATCTGCTTGCGTTCCTTGAGGCCGAGGAGCGGAGGGAATCTCCTGTTTTTATAGTTCAGGCTCTGTCGCCTCCCAGTCTTGCCCGCGCTTCTCAGCGACTCGAACTCGCTCAGCCACGCCTCCCGGAGCGCCTTGTTCTCCATGCGCTTGCTATCCGGCAGCGTGTACACGCGGGCACGTGGATTCGGCACCCCGCCACCCAACATGGTGATCTGCACGGTCACCAGGCCAAACTCGGGCACGGCCGTTGGTTGTGGCGCATTCTCTTGAAGGCCGCGGGCCGCTGCAACGATGTAGTCCCGGACGCTCGGGGGCCTGACGTTGGTGATAGAGCCCATCAGAGGATGATTTTCCACATCCAAGGCTGGTGGGTCAAGCTGCTCTTCGTCTTGATGTTTCTTTTTGCCCATCCCGGCGCCCTTATTTTCGATATGCCCGTCCTTGACGGGTTTGGACGACAGTGCAAACATATGCTCCCAGTCACACGCGAATGGATCTCCATGCTCTCCCTTGTGTCCGGAACCATCACGACAGCCTTGTGGCCGCAGATCCAGCGATTTCCAGCTGGTCCGTTTGCCCTTTGGTCGGCGCTCCCATTCGTTGCGGAGGCGCTCGCGCTCTTTCAGCTCCCAGGTCAGCCCTGCCCGCGTGGCCGGGAAGTCCACCGGAAAGAAGGGGACGCCGCGCTCCGTGTGGATCCGATGCGTCTCCTCGAAGCAGGCCACCTCCATCGGCCTTGCAGCACCGGGCCCCGTCTTCTGACTGGCCAACCGCAGCCAGAAGGTCTTGACGGCCTCTCGCTGACAGATCAGGGTCCATCCCGGCCCCAGTCCATGGGCTTGCGGACGTGAGCAGACAAGCAGGATGGGTATCGGATCGGCGTCATCCTTTCCACCTTTGTCGGCGTTTTGGTTCTGCTTTCGGCGTATGGCATACAAAGCCTTGGCTCGCCTAGCGGGATCGAATAGAGCGAATGGCCGCGGATTTGCCTCAGTAGCCCAAGCGTCCTGAGCAGCCAGAAGCTCTTCGACCTCGTCTCCCGCACCCTCACACCACGCAGCTGTCCTGTCCGGCGGTGGCCTGTCCGGTGGCGCAACAGATAGCCCAAGGCAGATGTTGTAACCCAGCATATCCATCTGTGTCCGTTTCAGGGCCCCAAGGAGGCGCCAATGCGCCGACTCGTAACGATCGGCATCAGGCAGATGATGCGGCCGCACGACACTAAGCAGCTTCCCTGTGGCCCCTGGACCGTGGAGGTCTATACAACCAAGCTCGGTGGAGAGACTCCTTACAGTCACAGAAAGTGACTTCTCGTTGGGTGGATTTGCCGCGGATTGGAGGAGCTCCAGCACCCGTTGCTCAGTTTCGGGCTCAACCTCGATGAGAACCTGGCGCTGCTCCGATGGGACCTCAGCAGTAGCTGCATGAATCAGCGGTGGGTTCCATATGGCACGCGCCGGTGTGACGTCTTCTAGATGACCTGAAGAGCCCGCACCACTGACGATGCCTACCCAGACACGACAGCCGCGGACCCAGTCGGCCGTGGCGCCTTTGGGGCGGACTCCTATGGAGTTGAGCACTACCTCCAGGTCGTCGGCGGAGCCGGACAGCTGGATAAAACCGCGGTGGCTTGCATCGCGCATAAAAGCGGACGTATTGTAGGCGCGGTGCATCTTGCGCACAGTCTTTGTGTTCATGTTCAACGGGGTTGGCTTGCTGAAGAAGGCATTGTCCCGGGTCGACATTTTGGCTCGTTTCGCATGCCAGATGTGTGTTGGTAGCTGTCCCTTCTTCTCTCGCTTACCTCCATCATGGGGCGGAGACGGGTCCGGCATATCAAGATCCGTGTCGCCCATAATGACATCCTCGTCGTCCACCTGCATGGAGTCGGCAAGAATCTCGTCCGCTTCGCACACTTCTTTCCCATCTCGGTCCAGCGGCTCGATCTGCTCTTCTAGCTTGCTTGCCTCCTTGATCACCTTGTTCAGCTTTTTCGTTTTGGCCAGGGCCTGGCCGAGCTTTTCTGTTGGCAGGGCCTCCCCATGTTTGGACATCTCACTCAGAAGCTCGTTGAGCCCTTTGGACTTTGCGGAAATTTGGGCGAACTTTTTAGCCTTGGAGACGATAAAGTTGATCTGCTCAGTCCTGCTCGAGGTTTCGTCGCCAAGATGAGGCTCCTCGCGATCCAACAACTTGGCAAGCTCCCGCGTCTTGGCCAGGGCATTGCCCAAGTTCTCGACTTGTGCCTTCAGAGCCCTGGGCTCGCCGGCTTTGCCAGAGGAAGCGCCCACGGCAGCTGAGCCTTCATCACCACCACCAGCCTGGGCCTCGGCTGCATTCAGGAGCGAGGCCCGTAGGCGAGCCGTCTCGGTCAGGGCGGCGAGGACAAGCCTCCTAGCCTTCCTGGACTTGTCGAGGGCCCTCGCGACACCCTGCTGTTTCTTCTTGGGCTTCTGCGGGGTGTTGTCGGCGGCCATCTCGGCTTTGGCGCGGGCGCGCAGGCGAGCAGGCACACGCTTGGGGTTGTGGCTCGCGGTGCGGCGGCGCAGGTCACGCGGCACTTGCTGGAAAGGCGCGGCTGGTGCCCGAGGCCCTGCTACGGCGCATGGCGGCTTCGAGCCCGCCGATGCTGTCGTGCAGGGCCTCGAGGAACTGGGGCAGGTTCACCTCTCCGTCAGCGGTGAGGGCGTCGGCGGCCGAGGTCTGAACAGGGATGCTTCGATCGACGCGGGCCTTGGCCTTCTTGTTGGGCCGGCCGGCGCCGTTGCTGCTGCTAGACTGGTTGTCATTGTGGTCGGCAGCGCGCTTCTTCCCCGCAGTCTGGAGAGCGCCGTCTGGCCGGGTCACCTGTTTGGGCCCCATGGGTGTGGTCGCAGGAGAATTTCTTTTAGGCGACCATATGCAAAATTCAATTGCAGCTGATGTCAAGAATGTATTGAGGTGTGTTGAGCTGAGGCCCACAAGCCGAAGGTGGAGACGGCCAAGCGGGTCTAGCCCAGCTGTCATCAGCGCTGGTGAGTGTCCCGGATTTCTGGGATGGATTTCCTGGTGTGACTCGAGGCCCATGTGATTGCAGGTGCCTTGTGCGGGAGAATAAGCCGGGGTGCGCCACGGGTTTAGCGGCCTTTTAGCTGCTTTAGGCAGTCGAATTCATGATTTGTAGCCTGGAGGAGACAGCACAAGCCCCAGTGGCTGCATTTCAACAAATAGGCTCAATCAATGCCCGGGCCAGGGAGTGCGGTGAAGGCGTACGCGTATCCAACAAATCTGCACACTGCATGTGCTCTGTGCATCGGGCCAACTCGTGCGGTCTGGTGCCCGGCTAGATCCTCGGAACCTAGAATTGTGTAGGGAGCACGACCGAATCGATAATTATCGGTTCTTATCTAGATTGCCATCTTGTTATTTTCCAGAGTGCTCGTGATGGTGCCATCGCCCCCTTTTTTTTCCTTCTCGTCTTCCTGTGTGTGTGGAAACCCGCGCCTCCACCCTTTGCAGCACGCCTCTTGCATTGATTGAGCCCAAAAGCAGGCGGCCACCAGTCGCCCGGTCTGATCTCGTCCGCCGCGCCGCAGGCACACACCCACCGGCCTGGGCACGCCCACCGGATCGAGTTTCCGAGTCGTGGGTACATTCCAGGCAAGCCCCTGCTCTCGAAACGAGCATTCGTCTTCAGCCGGGCTGCCGGCCATGACATCTCTCAGTAAGCACGGAACCGGTTTCCATTTTCGTTTCTATCGTCCCTCCTTTCTCTCTCGCCTTCTGCTCTCCCCGGATTGGAGTGAAGAAAGATTCTGCATTAAGCAAGGTCGAGATCGGATCGGATTTGCCGTTGCACGTCACAAGCCCTTTGCGTCACCGGGTTGCACTGTTTCAGGCGCAAGGGAGCTCTCGGATTGCTTGGACTGGAAGCCGCTTTTGACACATGGACTTGGGCCCGACAAACACTCCTCCCGCCATCCACCGTCGTCAACGCCCCGACCCATTCGGAAAGTTCTGAGAGGGCAAAGGAAGAAGAAGGACCAGCGTCTGGACGCCGGATTACATCCATCAGAGCTTCTCGCTCGCCGTCGAGCAAGAAGGGGTGATACGCAGAGTTGCTGCTGCATGACTCTGGGCTGTCCGTTTGTCGCATTCGCCTCATCGCCAGAATAAGGCCACTTGGATCTGGATGGAGCCCCGCCTTGCGCCAACGCTCGAGTTCAGCAGGAGCCGTCTGTTCCCTTGACTAATATGAAGCATTTTCTACCGACAGTCAACAAGGCTAAAAAGGTATATATGTGCCGCCGTGTACTCCTCGAACTAGGTTCAGCTGCTGATACTTTTGCTCATCACAGCCCAAATTTGACCTTCATCTGAGGGTATGTCACATCCAAAACAGCGGCGAGCGAGCCGGCGCTGTCGTGGTAGCGACGTCATACACACAGCCTTATGCCGTGCTCGCTAGCTTTGGCTCGGGACAGAGCTCGTCCAGCAACAGATACGGACGCCTTCATGTGCTAACCAGGGCGCATAGATTTATGACCTCAACAACGTGCCCCTGGTGAGCGGCGTCTCCCAGGTAAAATGGTACCTCCCGCACTCTATCCACGGCGAGCACCGCGGCCGCACCGAGAAGCGGCCCATCGCCAACCACAAGGTCGAGTACGATTTTGGGCGCATCGTCCCGCTGCGCATCCACATCGACCGCAACAACAACCTGGACGAGTGCCCCATCGAGTTTGAGGTAGCGCAGGAGTTCGGCCCCGGCGAGGACAGGGTCGTGCTGGGCAAGGTCACCCTCAACCTGAGCGAGTATGTCGTCGAGAGCGAGGAGATCCTGAGGCAGCGCCCTCACGCCGCGGCCGCCGGAGGTGGCGGTTTTAGCTCCGCCGCCAACG
>GL876967.1:410365-448911 GCA_000193285.1 Magnaporthiopsis poae ATCC 64411
GCAGACGGCAGAGAGACGACGGCAGCAGGCAGCAAATGGTAGCGGGATGGCGGCGAACGACGGAACAGGCAAAACGCGAAGGCAAAAATGTTATTGTTTTGTTTACGGATGTCTAGACACACAGTCGACACCATTACCTCCTTCTTTACGAAAATGTTGTGGTGATAGCCTTAACTGGGAGGCGCGGCGGACGTATGCGATGTTGCCCAGGGGCAGCCATTTCCTCCCCTATCACCCGGCTCATCCTTTCACTCGGCCGCGGAAAGAGCTCACGCATTATGGTTAGAAGCGGTAGGAGCAGCAGCCTTCCCCCAACACTGAAACTGTCCTTCCTTGAACTGCAGTAATAGGCACGCGTACTACCTTCCCGCGAGATAGAATGTGGTGATGGCATGGATTCAGTGAAGGGAATTCGTCCGCTTCAGACCACCTGATACCTGTTGCTACTCCTGCTCAATCAATGCTCCTCCCCCCAAATGATCTCAGAGATGGCAAGACTTGATCGATTGTCAACCTGGCCGCTGGGTCCATCTTTACCATCCCAGAGATCAGTGCATGTACCTCTGGACCAAGTCCCTGGCCCCAGGACTGGAACCTCAGGCTGGGTCTCAACTCCGCCTCCCGCTGGGAATAATCCGACATTTGCTTCACGGCCAGGCAACGCTCCTCTTCCCTGAGCACCTTGAGCAGGCCCTCGGTGGCCGGGCCAAAGTAGACGAGGTGCCGGATCAGGAGCTCATCCTCATAGCCCAGCGTCATCTCGCCCCCGTTCAACACCAGCCCCTCGGGGCTCGCTTTGCGGAGCATGTCACCAGCGCCAAGGACGTAGAGCATGAGGAGACCGAAGGAGTAGATGTCAGATGCCATTGACATGCCATTTGCAGCCGCGACTTCGGGGCTTCGCCACTCGGGCGTCCCCAACATGCCTGGGATGCTGTCGTCCAGCAGATCGCCCGCCTCCAACTTCACGGTATTGCTGAGGCCGCCCACAACCGTGTTGGTGACCGTTTTGTCGCCGTGCCCGTTGCAGGTCCAGTCGACCAGGACGTTGTTGGGGTTGATGTCTTTCGAGGCGTAATCAGGGTCACGGGTTAGCTTCAATCAGCCCCTAAACAACACACAGCTCGTCTTCTTTCCCCTTCCTTTTTTTTGTTGTTGCGCGTGACATACCAAGATGGGCCCAGCTGTTCTTGTGCATCTCTTGGATCGCCTCGGCGACGGTCGTTATGATCTTGGATCGCTCGAATACGGGAAATTCGGGATCCTCCTTGATCAAGTCGAAGAGAGTGGTCCTAAAAAAGGGGTAGACCAGGATTTCTCCGTCTAGGTCGCGGTCTACGTGCAGTCGGAGCCGGCGGGAGCCTGCGAGCTCGGCTGCAAAATCGAGGCTGCGGTTGTAGGTGTGAGGAAACGGGCGCTTGAGCACAAAGCTCCGGCCCCCGGACCTGGAGTTGCACAAGGTTAGTCAATTGGGCGTTTTCCGGGCATCGCCAAGCGGCTAGGGGCGGGGCGGCCCCAAGGGTTTTCGGGGCAAAGCACTCACTCGGCCTTGACGACTACGATATTCGAGGTGTATTCGCAGCGATGGAGCACGTCTCCCTTGGCATATACGCGACCGGACGCGCCTAGCATGGTCGGTTGCATTCTCATGCCCAGGTTCGAGGTGGCCGGCGGAAGGCGGCAGTAGCTGGCAAAGCGTCGGCACAGCATCGTGGATCTGTTGGCTCCTCGAAAGCGCAAAGAAGCAACCTAGAGCGTCTTGTGTTGCGAAACAGGAATGTTCAGATGTCTATCTGTGATAATCTAGGGAGAAGGCATGCGGATATGCTTTGCAGAAGGAGAGATGAATATATATGTTTGCCCTCATGAGTAGGAGAAAGCCCCGAGGATTGCCTTTTAGGATACGCTTTATGGAACCTTCGGGTCGGGAGACCAAGGTTCGATTCGCGGAAAGTATGTTTGTGATGGCAACGGTGTTGTGCTTCGGGACTGGAGGCTGGAGGCTTCCAAAGGTACCATCGGTGGAGGCGAGCTAATCCAGCGGCTTGAGCCATGCTACGGAATCGCATAGTATCTTTTTTTCCCTTTGGCAAACCATCGAATCCGTAAAGTAACACCAGCCACAGTTGTCTTAACCGGATGGCCATAGCCGTGGGCTCAGGAGTGACCCCTGAGTTTATATAAGCGGGGCCATTTTGCTCTCTCTTGTCTCCCCGACTGGATATCTGCCATGCCTAGCATGATCTAGAATAATACTACGAAAGCATCTGCCAGCATGCACCCGTAATAGAGGGCTTTGGATACCCCTGTACATCTTTGCAAGCTGTAGGATAGGCGATATGAAATGTGATGGCTTAAAATTCCGCTATGAACGAATTCGCAAGTAATTACATAGTCGACACTTCGAACCTCGCAGGACAAGGATGGTTGTGGCAAGAGGAGCTTTTCGGAAATGCATTCTCTGTTTGCCTGGAGGCTGCGGCGTTGGCCGCGGCAAAAGTTTCACTCCCCTTGCCGGCGACTATCCTGGTTCTTTTCTTTCCTATTTTCTTTCCTATTTTCTTTCCTATTTTCTTTCCTATTTTCTTTCCTATTTTCCTTCCTATTTTCTTCCTATTCCGTTATCGATGCAATAATATGGACGATCACGAAAGAGCTGCTACCAGGCCACCAACCTATCAGCCGCGGCGCCCAGCTGTCCAATCCGGAGCCGCTGGATGGATCCATGCTGCAGCTCGAGCTCAGCTGAGCCAAGCCGTCCGTCGTCAGCCTATGGGGTCAGGGAAGAATCCCGATCTCCCCGCCCTAGCGAGTAGTAGTGACGAAAGTCCTCGACTATCGGTCACGGGGGATATAGCCCCTCTCTCAACACGAAGTCTTCCCCGCAAAATTGCTGCGTTGGCTACAGTGCACCAGTCTAGCCGCATCCTTCCTTTGACATCTTTCCATTACTCGACGCAATCAATACGAGACGCAATCATGCGACCCTACCTCTTCCAGCTGGCGCCGCCTCTCCCGCCGTCTTGGTCCAGTGTGGGTAAGTCTCCCGCATGAGGTGACCATCCAGCCATGGGTCGTATTCGGACCCTTTCCCGCTCCCGAATGCCCCTCCCCCGAGTGAGACCTAGCCGGAGCTGGGTTCGGGGCTGTTCTGCATCTGCCGTGCATGTGGGTAAGAATCCGCCAACAGGGGCTTGGCAATGCTTGAACATGTATCGGCTGGCGAATGGATGTGCAGGCAGACACAGCCCCAGATTTTAGCTCCAAATCATGTCTCCGGATGTCGGCGCACCGCCCCGAACGGCTGCCTCTAGCGTCTTGACCCTAAGGCCTTTTTCCCTGTCTTATCTCGTGGTATTTATTTTTGGTAAGAACCACCCGACTAGCTTGGATGTTAGGCTTTCTGCGCGGCCAACAGCTGCCCGGATGGTAATTAATTAGTAGAATAGGTGGGATCTTTGATCGCGAGGGAGACGGCAGAAACACGCGATATGTCTCGGGTTGGCTGTTTTCTGCGCTGATTTTGAGCAAGAACACGCAACGTTATCAGTTACCAGCTACGCGGCCGAGAGTGGGAGTCTCCAAGCTGGCTCCGGGCTGAGAATCAGGCCTTGCTGATGTGACTCCCATGTCATCACGGGCCCATCCCAGTCATATCTGGGAAACCTGGAAAGCTGAAGCGTTTTGTGCCTTGGCAGTGGTGCATGATCCGGCCTAAGCCACCTGAGCCTTCACGTAATTAATTGACCGAACGGCCCTGGCGGCAGCAGTTAGGACCTTTTTGCCATCACGAGCGGCTGGAAAGTGCAGGTCACGCCGAAAATCCTTCCCGAAGCAGGCACAATACGAGGTCGGGCTGAAGCAGGCAGCAGCTCTGGCGTTCTTCGAAAGTAGCGTGGATGGCGGACAAGTCACGACTGCTCGGGTATATAAGGACGTCTTCATCCTCCGGTCTAGGTTCTCCTTTTCTCATCCATCACCACCACCGCAGCAAGCAGCAGCAGGCAAAGTCACTCGCTCTTCACTCATAATAATAATCGAAACCACTCGGCCCTCCACAAGCCAACACCACTCAAACACAACCGTCATCATGAAGGTCTTCGCCGTCGTCATCGCCCTTGCCGCGCCGCCTTCGCGACCTCCACCGAAGAAAAGCATGGGCGCCCCCGGATTGCACCCCGGGCACCGTCGCCTGCGCCCGTAACCCCAAGACCGGCAGCGAGGGCTGGAAGGTCTGCGACACGCAGAAGGTCTGGCAGGTAAGCTTCGACTCTCGTCCGCTCGCGAGATGTATTTGGCATGCCTTGTTGCTGTCGAGGATGGATGCTGATACGGAACGTTCAACTAGTACGCCGGTGACTGCCCGCCGAAGACCAAGTGCATGTTCCTCGCTGCGAACGGCAGCCCGTACTGCATCCCGGTCTAGGCATTCGGCTTAATCAAGAGAGTGTAGCGGATTGTTGGGGTTGCGGCGAGATTGCGAGATGGAAAGGGGGAGGAAGATGGCGGAAGTTGTCCGGGGCCTGGTGCAGTCGCCTACTGGGAAGACACTCATTTAAACGCTCCTTTACGTATTCAGATTCCCCTCTAATCAGATAACGATTTTACTTTGCAAACCCGTTCCCGCAAGCAGTTGAAAGATAATTACGTATTCCTAGGCAGTACGTGTAACATTTGTCATTTAACCAATAGCCATGAGTGTAAAGTTCTTTTATGTTCCCGTACCTATTTCGTTTTCCATTTCCTGGTTTAGGTTTAATTATTTAGGCTTCAACTTAAATCCTCTTTTGAAACTTATTAGAACACGCCAGACTATATTGGTCCCCTGAATAGGGTTGCTCAGACCTCATGCCTCCTCATCTATTGGCAGTTGACTCAGGGACTCCGCTATTTGTCAGTATTAACCCTCACTGAGCTATGCCCCTGCCTGTCGACCGACACGAGCGTTTCACGACATTGACCACGTAGGCAGCACATCATATGCGGGCGGCAATGTTTGATATGCTTGGCTGGGAAGGACAGCGTTAGTGTGCTCCACAACACTCACCGAGTTGCAGGACGTGTGCTACGACATGAGAGACACTAACTGGTTGAGCCTCTGCCATCTCGGACCTTAGCGCCAAACCCCTTTTTCTCCTCGGAAATACGAAACTTCCACCAACATACAGTGTCGGTGAGGGGCTTAGCTTACATGCAGCCGTCACGGGGCCACCACGAAAACAAATATTCATTGAAGCAGCGCATGGACTGTCCGTGCCCGCTTCGGGCAACGCTGGGATTTGCTACTCCTCAAAGCTAGGTGGCCATTGCCACGTATCTTGGAGGCTCACAATGTGCACTTTAGCCCTTGTACGACCTCCTCGCATGATCTCCAGCACCGATCGATCCTGTTGGGCTGTTATTCGATCCGTTTAGCCAATGGCTGTTCTGGGTCGGGCTTCACACCGCAAGAACGCCATTTTCATTAGCGAGAGGGTCCTGAGGGTGCGACAATGCTTCGTGGCCAGCGGCTGATATCAAAACCGGGTTGTGTACCCGGGGAAAAAAGGGGCTACACCAGAGAATCCGGACAGCCCCAAAAGATGCATGATTCGACAATAATTTCCAAGTGCCAAAAAGAGCAAGGTGGGAGACCGGAGAAGAATGCCCGCACAGTATCTACCAAGCCAACCAACCAGCGGCCGAATAAGACAAACCAGTTGACGAGTAGGACATCGGCTAGACGCGCGCGTGATCAGGGTTGGGCGTCTATTAACCGCATCATGCAGGGGTCGCTTAAAAACACAAAACGAGTGGGAGTCGGGCATCAACAAGACTCTGGACGATGCATGCTTTCCGTTATGGGCAATATACCGGATCCAGGTACGTAGATGCTGGCTCGGGGCGTCCGGTAGTGGGGACGAGATAGCAGGTGACAAACGGTAGACATATGGCAAACATTTGAGATACCTGGCGGTGTGGCGCAGCGTGCGGTTATCCTGGAAGTTACCGCCGTTTGGCGAGAAAAGTAGCGCGCATGTGATGCAGAAACTAGTGCTGACGGGGAACCAGTTAAAAAGGCTGCAGACGCCCCCACGACGAGTGACGCTCGCAAGGACCGCGCCGGCTGGAGCGCGCCGCCATCGCTTACTTGGAGGCAAGCATGCATGCCCAACCCCGGACCATGGGCAGGGCCTTATTCTGACCGTGTCCTTCGGGGTTCACTCCGCGGCGAATCAGCAGACCTGTCTCAACGACGCTGCCTGTGCGCGGATACGAGAGGAGGGAGAAATGCCGGCTGGATTGGGCGGCGAGCCTAACCGGCCAGTCAAAAGAAAAGAGATAAAAACAAGAGAGAGAGAGAGAATGGGTGTGTCTGTGCATGTGTGCGTTGTCTGTTTTCTGGGGCGGCTGCCTGGCGAAATGCTTGATTGGAGTGCCATGACAAAAAGGGGGCGCAAATCACAGCCAGCATGTCCCCTGGATGTATCTCAGACATTGGTACCAAAACGGCAGCTCCGTGCCATGGGTGAAGTGAAGATAGGCGGGTGATGGGAACGACCATCGTTTGCCTTGCTCTTGTCTGTTGGACAGCGGCGTTTGTGGTTTGTGATTATCGATCAGATATGGGTGGGTGGGTGGGTGGGTGGCAGGGGCCAGCCTAGGCCTAGCACGCGAAATCTCACATCGGTCATGTAACCTTGTTTTCCCACCCCCTCCCCTCCTCATCCTTCAATGTTACCCTCCCTGATGGCAGGGAGGGTAGGGAGGGCTGCCAAGCCTAAGCGCGTCCGATCCGCGCGTCCTGGGGGCGGTGAGAGCATGCTATGTCGTTGCTGGTCTGACTACCCGGCTTGTCCACTGTCCGGCCGCCTGACATCCTTTGAGCACCAGCACTTATCCCGTTTCACGGGGAGAAGGAGTGGTCCAGCTGTGAGGAGCCACGTGTTACACGGGACTAGGACCAGGAGTTCGACACGATGGCCATGTCCATAAGGGAACGCGGTTGCGGGTACCGAGAGGGAAAGCTATAGTTGACTTTTTGGGCATCAATACGTGTTCGTGGCTATGAGGTTAGGTCCGTGGGTGGTCACAAGTAGTGGTATATATAATTAATATACTTCCTGTCCGTGCCCGCGTCCTCACGCGGCGCAGGCAAACAACGATTTCAACGCTCATGCGCATTGACCACTCGAGATCGTCAACCACGAGTTGTTTATTCATATCAGCAAGCATTGCGTTGAGCAGTCAAGACCTTACCACACATCCGCCACTCCGAAAATGAGCACCAGGACCTCGCGGAGCTCCTCTCTAGCGGGAAATCAGGGGTAAGCGGCACACACACCCACACCCACACACACGAAAAGAGTCTTATTCGAACGGGAGCCCTCCCTACTGCTCGAAGGCCGCAGAAAAAGACGCACATGCAACGAACCAAAAGAAAGCTGACGGAATTGCCTCCGCTGAAGATCAGTCCCGACGTCGCCGCGCCTGCCAACAGCGGAAGAACAGCAGCCACCCGCGGCCGACGACGTCGCTACCACCGCTCCTTCTGACGAGGCTGCCGTCGCTGCTGCTGCTGCTGATGGTGCCGCTGCCGACATCCCTGCCATCCCACCTCCCGTCCCGGCTGCTCCTGCCGCCGAAAACGCTGTGGCTGCTGCTCCTCCTGAACAGCAGCCGCAGCAGCCGCAGCAGCAGCAGCAACAGCAGACGTTTCTTAGCCAAGGCGTCGAGAGCACCCGGTGCCAGGTCGGATATCCGTTCGACTCCAGTGTGTCCGTGACGGAGCGCATGATTTCGGCGGCGCGCGTCGTCGCGGACTCAGAGATTCTGGACCCGAAATAAGAGTCGAGGCACATGCCCAGATCATCCCTAGAGGTCGGGATGCAGCCAAGGCACGCCAAGGGTGGTTCTTTTTATTTGCTACACGTGGGCATGAACGAGAGGGGTTCTGCAGTGATATTTCTCCCTTTATCTTTTTTTCTTCAATATTTTCCTCTCTTTTCCTTTAATATTTTCTTCTTTTTCTCTCTTAATATTTTCCTCCTTTTTTCTCTCCTTTATTCTCTTTTTTTTTCTTTTTAGTTTTATTTTTCGCCTATTCCTTCTTTCCTTTTCACTGCCGGCAGCGGGTAGCCACAGCGGATAGCGACGGGAGCAAGGAGCCGAACGATGGGTGGAAAAGCTTGCAAGCATCCCGCAAGCAGCCAATGGGAATATCACCTCTGCGGCAGGTATCCGTGCGGCGGAGGGTAATTTTACTTGCGGCAGGCAGGCTGGCTGGCGGGCAGGCTGGCTGGCTGGCGGGCAGGCTGGCTGGCGGACAGGCTGTGGGTTAGGGTGGGTGCCCTCTCTGGCAGTGACAGGGGCCAGGACAGCGCTTGCACAATGCTAATTTTGGGCTGCGGCTGGGGGGAGGGTGTGGTCAGTGGCGATGTGATTCTGCTGTAGCCGGGGGGTCTGAGAGAGGGCGCCGGCAGACAAAGATCAGCGGGTAACCGGATGGGTTGGTGGACACGTCATGGTATGGGATGGCGCTCCGGCATACTAGGAAAGGGTTAGGTCAGCCACGGAGCAGGAGGGCCTGGCTTTTGGTTGGTATGGACAAAGTGCGGATTTGTTTCCAGTCTTGCAGGGGGTGGGTGGTCTGTCCCGGGCTGGAGCCTTGTCACCTCCAGATCTGCCTCGGCAAGGGCTTTTGTCCAGACACTTGTTTTTTAACCCTTGCTTTTCTCCCCGCGGCTTTTCTTGCACCATATAACCGCGGAAATATCGACTCGGAGCCTGATCGTCCCTCGCAGTTGCTCAACAAAAGGCGGGGTTTGAGCGCCTCGCCTCTCGCTTGGCGTGATGGCACATCAGCCGGCGGACAGGCTGGTGGAGAATTGCCGCTTGCTTGGGCTTCCTCTCCACCAACGCCGCACCCCCGAGCCCTGAGGTGGATGCTGGAAAAAGACCTGAAAGGCTAGCATACCCAGATGTGGAACAGGCTTGCGGCTGGACGGCGGAGTATTGAAGGAAACCGGTCAAAAGCGGGGGTGCAGAAGGTGGCGTTACTCCAGTTATTGCAGCCCACTCCGACTTCCTCAGCCGGCTCGAGAGACGGAGCAGCCAGCAAGGAAAAGGCTGCTATTCGAGCGCCATAAACTGAGATTGCTGGCTCGTATCATCACAAGTGCCAACCTCACGACGCTCTCCATGCATGCCAAGCGCCAAAGGTCTGGTCACGCTATGACCACACGGGACGCCACTCGTCCTTTGCGGTTTGGCGCGGTCTGGACGAGGAAGGCCCAACAGCGACGATCTCTCCAGGGGCTCCCTTGCGTCTGCGTCGTTCTTTTTCGGTAATCACCGTGAATTCTCAGCCGTAGCTCTCCCCCAGGCCCTCGTCCCATGCGTCAGATTGACGGAGCTGCCCAGGCCATCCGTGCCGTCCCCTCATTTTCCCCCGATCTGGGTGCAAATCGCCCACTCTTTCCCCATTTGGTTTGGTCCTGATTTTGCCAATAGTGTCGATCTGCATTGCGATCTCTCACTCGCATTGGCCAGGGCATGTACATATGTGTGTGTGGCTTGCAGCCGCACACACCACCATCTAGACCGGCGCATGCACCACACTTGTGCTTCATCACACGGGTCTCGGGATACCCGATGGAGAGAGACGATGACGAAAGGAAGAGGAGCCGGCTCTGCGCGTCATTTAATGAGGGTGACATCTTCTTTGGCTCCCCATCCGTCTTTTTCCTCATAAAGCTTCCAGCCAGCAGAGCCGCCGTTTCACCGCTAGGCCCCTTGCCTCTCTCCTGTCCTGCTCCCTTCTTTGTTTACCTGGTCTGTTTGGTTCTTCCAGCTCAGCTCATCAGTGACCCCTGCCTGCCCGCCGGTAGGCCCACCCGGCGGATGGTGTGCTCCCAGCAGGCCGTTTCTGGGACCTGGGAGGCGCCCAAATCAGAACTCCAGGATCGCAAGTGCGTCCACACGGCTTCCGATATCTCTGCTGGGCCATCAGACACCGACATAGGCTAGAACGAAAGCAATCCATCCCACATCATGCCCATTCGCATCAGACGTATTATGACTTCAATATCATGGCTGTCCTTGTCCGTAGCATCATTGCTGACCGCCTCTTCAAGTGAATGATCACTCTTTCCTCAGAGCGCCGCACACCCACTTCCCGCCCGTCCTTGCCCGGGACATGGGTTATGTTGTGGGTGTGGCCCAGATATTGAGGTTGGGGTCCATCACTTGCTGGCCAGCCCGCCATCAGCCTGCCTGCCTTTTGGCCCCCTCCCTAGAGGCGCCATCGCTCGTTTTGTGGCGGCCCAGTTAGGCGCAAGAGACCGGCTAGACTATTATTCTTTCCCTACTTCCGCCCTTTTTTTCCGGCATTTTTTTTTCTCCCTCTCGCCGTTTCTTCGCTCACTCTTCTCCTGCTCTTTTGGTGCGAACTCCCCTAACCGGTCGCTAGCGGGCTCCCGTACTACTACTTCTAGTGCTTACGCTGAAACAGAAAAATAAACGCCCAGTCCAATGTGGAACCGTCTTGACGCCCCTAGCGCAAGCCTTACCCACAGCCGCGCGCCTATGAGGTACCGCGGCCTTGCCTTGGGGCTGCCGGCGCGGAACCAGTTTCCGCATCTCCCGTCGAACGTCTCCGCTGGCTAGCTCCCGTTCTCATCCCGTGCCGGTCGCCTGATGCCTCGTTGCCCCGTTGCCCTGCTGGTTCGCCAGGCCGCCAGCGGGCGCGACGCCCCGCGGCTCTGGCTCAGAGGGTCACGCCACCGAGTTGGGCAGAACACGGGCGCAGCTCGATCGCTGGTGTTTTTTCATTGTTTGTTGTTGTTTACTTTCTTCTTTCCTTCTCCCCTGAAATGTCCCAGCGATCTCGCCCGAAGGTGGCTTTGCTTTATTTTCTGGCTTCGCCTTGTCTCTTTACGTACGTGGACCCTTATCCTGCCCGTGTGTCCCGGTTCGGGCACTTGTTCCTGTTATTGTTCGTGCGCCAGACCCGGCACCACAGCCACCCGCGCCCCCTACACCGACTCGGTGATATACTCCTGTTACGCGTCTGCCCAGGGAGATCACCAATGCCCCATAGCCCCGTGTCAAAGTCATATTACCATTTCTCTCTCTCACTCTCTCTTTCTCTTCAGACCGAAGGCACGAAACACGCCCCCGCCATGTCCCCCGATCACCGCGAGGCCTCCGGGCAACAAACGCCGCTGTCCGTGCTCTCACCTACCGCTCTGCCACCCGACCGTCCTTGCTCACCTCGCGCCCTGTGTCCGCCCACACAATGGCTCACACCGTCCCGTGTCCGCCCTATAGCCATCCATTGGCTCCCCGTCGTTCGTTCCTGGCTATGCGCGGATCCCACATGGGAAACTGGCTTGGGAAAAGCAAGAGGGGCAGGAAGCGATGTTACTCATCGTCCATCCAGGGGCAGGACCCGTCGTCGGCAACCCTGCCTATTGGTTGGGCTGTACACGGGATTTTTTGTTTTGATCCTCAGTGTGCCCTGGCTGTGCTTCGCTAGAGCTGCTGGTCGCTGTCCGTCAACATTTGTGGCGGTACAGGTTGCAATAGACATACCACCTCCACGACGCCCATCTGCCTTTTCCCGCCCAAGCAGATGTACACCGAAAACGGACGAAAGGCAAATCCGACCACCCCAGGCAGCACAACAACTTCTCACCCCCTGGCGTCCCTCTCTGTGAAGTATAAAAACCCGAGACTCGCACCGCTTGCAGCAACTCAACAATCGGAGCAAAACACCACAACCTCGATCGCTCTCTACGAAGTAGAAAACTCGAGACTTCTCCGCGCTATTCCTCTCTGCCACGTCCAGAAGACGACACCATTCAGGTTTCCTAAAACCTCGCCAACAAAACAAACCAAGCAACTCCCCACCAGTTGCAGCCACAGTACCAACAAGCGACTCTCCCGACTCCCTTAATACAGCAATGTCCCGAGACGCCGCATCCATGGCCCACGCCGGGCTCAAGACGTCGAGCCCAAGCCAGAAGGAAAAGTATGGCGAGGGCGAACTCTCCCCTGCCCAGCCGCAGACGCCTCCTCCTAGCCCGCCGCCGAAATAAACCAAGGCGTGCTAGAGGCTGGGGAAGAGAGACAACACAAGATCGAGGCCCGTCCATGCCGCTCCTCTGACAATACACAACGGCACCAAGTCTCGCCAAGCTCGCTCCCCATCCGCCTCGAGTTTTCACAAAACGTTCTCGGCCTTTCCGCCATCAGCACTAGCCTCTCCGGAAGCTGCTTGACCCGAGATAAAAGCAAGAAACAAGGCCCAACACACAAGAAGAAACAGGGCGGGCGAAAAAAAAGGGGGGGAAGACTGGCGCTGCACCACCCCGGTCAGACGCGACAGAAAAGCAACCGGCTGTGTATGACAAGAGCCCAACAAGACAAGAAGAGAAAGGGGTGGAGAACGCAACCGTCTCCCTCACGCACACAAGAGCGAGGCCATTTCTCGACCAGCAGGGCTGTTGGGGTAGTACAGCGCGAGCGGTACACCCTCATCACACCCGAGGCAGCCAGGCAGCGACATGGTTGCTTTGCTTTTTCAGGGCGTTCGATAAGGCGTGGCTGGCTTAGCGCCGGACCTTTTTCTCGGCTCATTTCTTTTTTATTTTCCTTTTCTTTTCTTTTTCTTTTTCTTCTTCTCCTTGATTTGAGTCACTCATCGCGCCCATACCCCATATCTCCCCTCGGGCCTTTTTCTACTATCCCGTCAGCCCTGTATTGCCTTTTTTTTGCCCCATCACTCTTCCCCGTGTGGCCTGTGCATTAGCCTGTGTTGTCTCTTTGCATCGTCACAATACCGCCCCACCCATAAGTTCCTGTTTCCATCTGCTTCTTCCTCACGTTCTTCACAAATTCCTACACACTCTCCCTTTCATTTCCCAAAAGTCCTCCTTGTCATCTGTAAGGTACTGGTTCCCCTAGCCCTCCTGTCATGGTCCAATGGTCCAACACCATCGGCGTTGTGATGAAAGAAAAAGCTGTATCCGAGTTAGACGCCCAATAGATCTCCTTAAGTCGAGAGTACCTATCAATTAGACCACTTATTTCGTATCATAATCATCCCATGTTTCTGTTATTATCACCGAGCTTATTTCAACTTGTCATCCATGGGACAAGGACCCCAAGCGTCGATCCTGCCGGCCTCCGGCACTGGCATTGCCGTCCAATCAAATTTTTCTGTCTCCCGTCCACTCACGTCGCGTCAGCCGGCTGTGTTCCTGCAGGAAAGCCCTTTTTGGGTTGCCTTTTTCCTTCTCAACTTTTCTCCTCATTCTCTTTTTGCTCACCACGAGCCGAAAACCTTCTTACACCGGTCTCCATACATGGCCAGGCAGTTGGGCACCAATGAAGCGGCGCAGTGAACTTCCAAAGTGCGGCGCAGCCGTGCTACAATCAATCCTCTCCCTGGGGCCAGGGCAAAAAATCGAGAGGAGGCCTTCTCCGTCACATGTGAAAAACAAAAAAAAAAAAAAAAACAAAGAAGAGAACAGCCTGGCGTCTGCGAGACCCAAGGCCAATTCCCTGATAGGACAGGAACTCCACCACTACAGTTTCACCTTGCGGTCAGCCTAGCTGAAAGCCGCCTGGCGCTCACTGCCTTAACGTTGCGCGTTGGTAAGGCAAACTCATTGAAGCATGGATGAGTTGAGAGGCTTAGCTCGTGCTCGTGTGTGTGACGTCATCCGCTCTCGGATGTTGCCAGCCTCGAGTCCCGCCAACGAAGGTTCGCCGCTGCCCAAGTGGTAATCTGCACCCGAAGAGTCCAGCCTGCTGGAGAAGGCAGTGCCTTCGGCCGGGAAAGGTTTGCTCCGGCCAGCTTACTGCCTGCTTGGCGTTTGGTTGTGCTCCCTCAACCGTTTGTCTCCAATACAGCCTTCCTCAACAGATTTCCACCCCCTCACACACAATCTCAAGGCGATGCAAGGGCAGGGCCTTTTGGTCTCAGATCTGTCAACCACACCAGTTCAGTAGTGCAGTGCCGCGAGCTGGATTCCGTTTTTGTCTTCAGCTCCTCGTCTTGTCCTCTCGAAAATGTCACCCTCTATCCCGATGGCTGCAGGCCGAGGTCGCACAACTTCATGACTGGCCGTTTTTTTGACGTCCGCCCCTCGCGCTCTTCCACGCAGCCAGAGCACACGCACGGATAGGCGCAGGACGTTGCGTCTTATCAATTCGCCAAATCACAAGCCACAGCCACAGCAGCGTCCAGTTAGAGGCCGTTGATGCCGGCGCCACGCAGGTCGCCGCTGACACGTGAAGTGAGGCGCAGGCGACGCTGGTCAACTGACCGGCCGCGTGAGCAGATTCCAACGGCGGCCGTTTGTGTCTGGTCGTTTGTGCCTGGCCGTTTCCCTTTTTTTCATCTTCTCTTTGTTATGATGATCCTACGGTATCGGGAAATTCAAAACAACACGAAGCGCGAGGAGATGTAGAGGAACCCTCATCGGCTAGGCAGTCCAGGCAACAACAGCGTCTCGTCTTTGATTGGATCTCACTGCTGCCGTGGATGCTACCACACCCGCGGACAAGCCTCAGACGCGCCACCCTAGGGCGACACGACTAGCAAAACAAAAAACCGCGTTCATCAGATAACACTCGTGTACAACCCGTGGGCTGCCCGTATGTGTACCTGCTGCTGAAGAAGGAGAAAAGGCCCCACCCACCTCGTCACTGGCTCTTGAGAGAGCAAGGAGTCAACGGTCAACACGATGTTACGTCGCCTGTCGAAGCTAGGAGCCCCCTGTTTCGAGCAGAGGGGGTAACGCCGGTCCCGGAGCCGCCGATGCGGAGAGAGGGGCCGTATTGCATCTTTGCCTGTCCATGCTTCTCCCGGAATGGGCCGCTTTCAGAAATTGCCCGATGGCAGCAACTTGCGCTAGCTGCTGCGGTGCCTCTGCTGGCTCTTGCTCACACCGCTGTTCTCAAGGCTCCGTTCTGGGCAAAAAAAGAGGTAAAAGTTCCAAAGCACTTTTTTTTTAGCGCTTGTCACATTCTCTCTTTAGGCCCCAGCTATGGTGTGGGAGTACTACCAGAACACCTCCTCGTCAAACCAAGTGGTGTGGCAAAGCACGAGTTGCTGGCAACAGGGCAAGGTTGGCTGTGCCGTACATAGCTCAGCGGCAGAAGCAGGAAAATCTTCTCTTCTCCACTCCAGCGACGTGGCCGGAGCTACTGCTGTGGCACCGCACCTTTCTCGAAAATTAATAGTTGCCCAGCCTGTTGACGCTCATGCCGCCTCTGTCAGCGCCAATGCAGGTATCTCAAAGCATGTACTGTAATTACATACGGTATGACTCCTAGAGTTTGCGAGGGACTCTTTTCCAATGTTCTCTATTGGCTGCCATGCGTGTTTCATCTACCGAGAGTACGGGGATGGTGGCGGGCTTCACCCTGCTCTTGCTCGTGCCCTCGTCGTCTGGCCCGGGCTATCATCAAGCAAGCCCACCTGGATGCCAGCCCCTCGGCGGCCGCCCAGCGACCACACCCTCCTGCTCCCCACTCCACTGCTCTCTTGCTCGAGGTTGTTTCTCGGCCGTATAGACTGGTCCAGACTCTCCCTTTAGCAGAAGCCCCACTGCCACCGACAGGGCTACGTAGGGGCGGGCGGGCAGGGAGCCTGCTAGGGCTTCGCCGTGACCCCCTGCCCACAAATCAGTCCCATATTTTAGGAAGAAGGCTGTACTTGCCCGTACCGTCGATCCAACCTCAAGCGGTCCCCATCACAGATGTAACTCTACGTTCAGGGATGTTCAGGGATGGACGACAATCGGCAGCGGGGACGGTCGGGGCAAATTGCGGGCAAGGCTGCCATCAGCCTACGGGAGGCCCCCCACGGGAGCGGTGCCCCGGGGCACACGGGTTGGATATGCCATTTGACATGATAGGCTTGGCCGATCAGTCCTCCGCGCCAGTCCGATCGGATCCATATCCAAGCCACTAAGTCGGCAGATCCTTGGCTCAAAGAAAATGGAGAAATTATCCGGGGCACCTTGACCTGGCCTCGCATCCACAGACAAGGTGGGTTTGGGCCTGTGGAAGTGTTTGCGTTTTTCTTTCCCTTTTTTTCCTCGCTCTCTCCCTCTTGTTCCTCTTGTGACAAAAGTTTGCGTCGGCACCTTTCCGTGGTTTCTGCTCCCGCTTCTCAAAACTTGAGAACTGATGGGAGTGGCTATTAGAGCCTTACCAAAGCGGAGCCAGTCCCTACGTAACCAACTGCCCCTGTAATTTATGCCAAATTGTCATGGAGTTGATACAAGCAAGCGTGGTACTTTTTTATGGGGGCGGCCCAATCTTTTGCCTGGCGTATTGTCAATTGCCTGCCAGTGTCGCCGCCTGTGCTTTGGCGAGCGCCGCAAACCAAAAAAAAAAAAACAGGTATTGCTGATTTTTTAGAATTTTGGATGCTGGCAGGTGATAGTTGGAATGGTCGTATTCACGAGCAGGGGGGACGATGGAACCAACGACCCTGCTTTCGGTTCCGTCAACACCCATGTCTCCTAGCGGTGGGTGTGTGCAGATGGCATTTGCCAACTTTTTCCCCTTAGTCTTCCACCTTTGGATGGGGATTTGTCTAACGTTTGAGGTAAATGCGGTCCGTCCGTCTGCCTGCCACCTGTCATAGAATGTCACCTAAGACAGGGGGCCCTCGGCAGCTGAGTGTTGTTTGTTACCACGGCTGTTATTCTACTTCTGGTGTGATTCCGAGAGAGTGGGTTAGTCATTTTTCCGAGGGCTGAGGCATCTCTCCTGGCCCGCCTTTACCCCTCGTCTCCCTCCGGCCATGGGGCCCCTGGAGCCTGTCTCTGGACCTCCGCCGGGATTGCCCGCTTCGAGCAAAAGCAGCGAAAGGGGCCGGCCGGCCGGCAAGGCTGGACTGACTTCATTGACGCTCCTTGTGCGAGGCTGTGCTCTACTCTGCTAGGGAAGTCATGAGAACAGGAGAGAGGGACATGCTTCGCCTGCTTACCGGGTTGGCACCAAGAAACGCCTAGAGGGACAGGAATAGAACATGTCCGCTGGGAAAGCCCTGTATTTGGCGCACCCGGCACAGTGGCACTCGCTGAAAACGGCACGACTGTGGCGTGACTAGGATGGCTCACTGTCGAAACCGGTAAAGGATTTTTTGGGCTCAGAGAAATCACGACTCACTGCGCTAAGTACGCGCTGGCTTGAGCATGCATATGTGGCAATTAACGCCAAAACACGGCGTTGTTTGTGCTTTTTTTCTGCCGTCCTTCGCATCCGAAATCTTCTGGGCTTCGTCAGATCCTCATATTACGGCCGGTCAGCGGCGTGGCGTAAGAGAGAGGTCTCGCTTGGCCCCTGGTGGTGACTGTGGTGTGTGCCCCAACCTCCTTTTTTCGCATTTTTCTCCTCATTTTTCCTCTTCATTTCGTGCCAAGCAGCAAAAGCAAATCCAGCCCACACACACCACACACACTATTGTCCGCTGTGACTCACAGTTCCTGCCGGCAGGGGGGCGCTTTCATGGCGTTCAAGGGTTCCGACGCTGATGCGCGAGCGCGCAAGACAGGCAAGCGAGGTCCGGCGCAAGTATCAACAAATGGGAGGCCATGGTTATGAGCGTGTCGCCTGTATCTCACTGTGTGTTGTAACGTGGCATGGATGCGAGCAAAATCCACGCAGACGCCCTGTGAGGGTGACACACGAGCCAGCTTTCTGTGGGACAGGGACAACAGACAAACGTTTTGCTTGAGTGTGGGTGGCATCGAGCAGGCCTCCGGGGAACACCAAAATCGGCCGCGGCGGCGAGGGCTGGGGGAAAAGCAAGCAGACGTAGGGGCAGAGTGGGCGGGTCCTGTTTTGTTGGCACTGCCGGAGGGACAGCCTTGAATCTAGTGGTCTTTCCAGCTGGTGTGTGAGAGAGAGAGAAACATGGAGACAAGGAGAGCTTGGCAGAGAGCGAGAGGACAGGCAGCGGAACAGGCTGCTTCGTCCTCGTGTCCGCCCGCCCGTGTCTTGCCCTGTCAGAGAGCTGGTAGACTGTAGGTCAAGGATGTGCTGTAGGCTCTCTCCAGTGCCCTGGGTGACCCTGCCGTGTCTCCCTGCCGCCCACAGAAATCCGGCGCAGTTAGGGCCGGCGCTGTAGGCTGCATTACAGGCGGTGCCATCCAGTAATTAGGCGCAGCCTGACCAGCCGACCCTCCAACGATCGGCACACACAGCATCCATGACAAATCACAGTTGATGTGTGTGCTCGTGGCCCCTTGCTCAGCAGCTCGGATAGCGAGTCCCGACGGGCACCACCAACTCGCCAACGCTGGTGACAACAGCGATGGCGGGGAGCCATGGATCTGGTCAATAACCCAAGCTTTCGTGTGTGTGGCTGGCTGTCTTGAGATTTGGGGTTAAAATACCTGATTCTGCTCGGCTTTCTCTTTCCTTTTTTTTTTTTTCTTCGCTTCTCATCCGCATAATGGCGACAAAAGGACGCCCTGCTGACCGACCAAGCGCGTCGTGCCCAGCCTCCATCCTGGCACCGGTACGTCATGATCAATGTCAGTCTGCTCAGCTTGTCACATCTCACAAACTGGCCGGGTTTGGTTCCCTCTCGTTCTGTCTGTTTCCTCCGCTCGCCTAGCTTCGTTCCTCCGAGCCATTTTTGGATGGCATTGTAGGATGTGTCCCCATAATTCGTGCCAAGACGGATGTGTGTGTGTCGTTGGTATTAAGCTGGGGGGTTGTCCTTCGCCCAAGGTCCGTGAACTTATGGCGGATGGACATTCCATTACCGCCGTCAAGGACAAGACACGCCACTTTCTCGGGCAGTTCACGTATTAGCAAGAGGACGGGTTTGTGTTCCGACTCTCAATCTTTTCCTTTTTTTTTTTTTTTTTTTTGGCTCTCCTCTGACTTTTTTACTCTTTCTCGGGCCGGCCGAGCAGGGGTTTTTGCCCCTAATTTTACCGAGCGTGGTAGTGCGGCTGCTTACCTACTCTGGGGCCATCCAGTCCGGGTTATCTCATCAACAACACCTACCGCCCGATTCTATCCCAGTCACTTCCCATACCCAAGACCTGCAAGGGTCGGCTGTTGGCTGTCTGGGTCGGTCACAAGAGCCTTGGCCGCGGATGGTCTGGGTGATGGATGGATGTAGGGAGAGAGGTTGAATGCCGGTGTGTGGCGGGCTGATCGAGATGGCCATCTATGCGCATATTTTATTTGGGTATGCATGGCGAAAGTAACTTGTTGGTGGCCTGTGTCATATGTGTCTGCTAGCGTAAAGAGCGTGTGTGTGGTGCGTATTGCCTGCCAAGCTCTCAGGCCTGATACAGAAGTTTTACTGGCTGGATTAGGCGGTGGGTCCATAAATATCTTATCTCTGGACGAACCTGCCATCTTTTTTCTTTTTTTTTTTTTGGGGCAAGGTGCAAGGTGCATATTAACCCAACCAGGGTTCCGGCAGGCAAAAAAAAAAGACCCATCCACACGCCCAGGAATACGCTCCCAGACAGGCCACCTCCTCCTCTGTGTGCCTAGCAGCCTGAGTTGGGTGGCCCCGTGGGACTGGGACGTCCAGCGCACAAGGCTGGACCCGCCTCCAAATATGCCCTGCCCGCGCGTATGTGGCACCACGGCATCCATGGCTTCCTCACGCTCCTCCGCCATCACATGCGGGACTCGTCCGAGTACATGATCAGCTTCATATATCTTGCGTACATCTAGCGTACGTACATACGAGGCTGGGTCTGCACTCTCTGGCTCGAGGGCGTGGCCGGCTGGGGGAGTCTTACGGCCGATTTGTTTCTCCCAGGGAATATGGAAAGGTGTGGACTCTCCTCAGGCGTATGGGAAGGGTAATTAGGACCGAGGTTGTCCGAGCGTCAGGGCCTAAGAAAGAAAGTCCTTGACGGCTAACGGCTGCTAACAAGGGGCCGCTAGCCCGCCGTGGCAGTGGTGGGACGGAGTGAACCCGGGACAGGTCGAAAAAAGAAAAGGCAGAAAGGAGAACGAAATAAACCATGTCTAGCCCGCCCTCGCCGTCCAACTTAGATGGGAATAAATTTGTCACGGCCATTGCCGCCGTCGATAGAATCCTCCGTGCGTAGCGCCGGCCCAGGCCTGGCGCGATCAGAAGCGCCCGTTTCGCCACCATCGATGGGAAACGCCGCGCGGGAGAGACACACCCGGTGGTGCTAGCTGTGCCAGCCAGCGTAGTTTGCTTTTTGTCGGCATAAGGCCTTCGACGAGCAAGGCACGTCAACACGACAAAAACACTACCAGGAGTCCTACAGGGCCCCGTCCCGGCCACCCTTGATCTGGTTCTGCCGCCCTCTTTCCCGTTTCCGTCAAGACCTCGGTCGGCCCGAGGGCACAGGCACGCACGCAGACAGGCAGGCTAGCGACAGCGGACGCATGCTGCGTGTGGCGAGCTCTCAGTGGTCGGGTTGGGCCAGCGGGGAGGAAAGTGCGTGCGTCGGCTTGCTGATTGCCCACATGCTTGGCGGTGCGGTTCGTGAGATGAGAGGGTGGCAGGACGCATGTGTGCCTCGGCTTTTTGGACCGCCCCCCTCTGCGTGCATGAGTGAACGCAGGATTTTTTGACTTAATGTTTCCCTGAGATTATCCGGCATATCAAGGGGAAGTCTGTGGGCCAGAGCCAGTTGTTGTAGCTAAGCCCGACGATATGGTTCGTTGGAGGATGTCTCTTTTCTTTGCTTCTTTTTTTAAACTTGTGTCTCAGGAGCAGTAGCTTTCCTGCTTTGGCTTCATCGTGCATTGCCTGCCGGAAACACCCCTGGGCTGGCTCGCTGGGCTGGGCTGTGGCATGCCCAGGAATGGAGACGTGCAGCTCGTCCGTCTCGTCCTATCTGCATGGCTGCGGCGCAGAGACCTCAGTGGTCGCCTGCCATCCCCTGGCGTCTGCTGTCTGCAATTAATGGACGAGCGTTCTTGGGCTAGTTTTAGTGGGGTTGCATCTGCCAACAGGGAAGCAACAGGAAAAAACCCAGTTCACGCTGGCGGGTGCTTCGGATGGACGCTGACCCTGCAAGACATGGCGATTTTGGCCTAGCACTCTTTTTCCAGGAGGCCAGTGGATGCGCTGGCAGGCACACGTTGTGCCTGGCTGGGGTGCCGGGGTGCTGGGCAGCGGAGCTGGCAGGAGCTGGAGGAAAAAGAGAGAGACAAGGGAGTGCACGCGCCTGCCTGGGCGTGGTGTGTGCTGGTGGGCGGCGTCCGGTGGGCTAGATCTTGGATCATACACGCTAGGTAGCTTCCATGCCTGTCTCGTTCAGGGACGAGGGGGTTTGGGTGAGTGGATGGCCGGCCAAGATGGAGAGCAGTCGGTGGTGTGGTTGATCTCGCGTCCAAAAAGATGGCAGCGGAAGCAAATGGTGGCCTCAGGTGCGCAGGGTTGGCGATCCATGATCGTCTCCTGCTGCTGCTGCTGCTGCTGCTCCTTTCGCTACTCCTCGCCCGCTCCGCCCATCACGCTCGTGCGGGGAGATAGGGAGTCCTCTTGCCTCTTTGTCTCCCCTCTCTTTGTATCCAGCCCACTTTTACCAGTCAGTCTCATGACAAGGTCGTGTCGGTCGATCGAGAGGAGAGGTAAAAGTGTGGTTAGTCCCGCACACATCTACCGCCGATCGCACCCCCCTGGGAGCGGAGAGGAGACAGTACCCATTCTGCGCCGTAAGGTCGGGTCACACCCCTCCTCGTGGTGGATGTGTGTGCTCAAAACTCCAGTCGGTCGTTGCTTCACCGCCGCCGCCCCAGCAAAACTGGCACCTTCTGTCCCCAGAGCCCCAGAGGACACATCTCTTTTTCTCCTTCCGCCGATCGAATGGGCAGGGGTCGAGCGGTTATAGGCAAGGGGAGTGAGGAAACCAAACAGGCACAGTACAGTAAGGTATGTCCGTCCGAGCTGAAAGATAAATATCCCACCACACGCCTGTTGTGCGCTTGGACGCCCACGGCGGAAGGGCGGGCTGGATTCCCGTCTTCCCTGCCTGCCCGCCCTCGGTCAGTCCGTGGACTAGACCCGGCTGGGCAATTGCAGTGACAAGGGAGGGAAGCGGGCGGCAGGCGCAATAACGCAATTCGTGGGTGGCTGGCTGGCCGCCTGCCGTGCGAGGCTGGAGTTCAGCACACACCCCCTACCCCTGGCAAACCCAAATGCTTGGTTTTTCGGCTATTCCTTTTGCTCCAAAAGCCCTTGCCAGCCGGCTCCCTTGTCGCGGAGGACGAGCTTCATCCATCCACAAGTCGCCGTCGCTTCACGGCGCCGTGTCGGGACGTGTTTGCAGCAGCAGCCTCGAGCGGACGGTTGGTTTCTTGGGCGGCCCTTCGTAGGTCCTTTTGTTGCACCCTCCAACCAGCGACGGTGGAGGAGTGGGGAAACAAGAAAGCAGCGGACAAGATGGGATGAACCACGCATGCATAATGCAAGAGATACTGGTCCATATTTTTCTCTTTTTTTCCTTTTTTTTTTTTTTTTTTTTTTTTTCCCCCTTTTTTTTCCCCCTTTTTTCCCCCTTCTTTTCCCCCTCTTCTTTTCCTTTTTCATTTTTCCCTTTCTCAGTGTCATGTCCTCTCCCCTGTCACCCGTGTTCCCTCGCGCCGCATCTTTCGGTCTTCTCCTAGCGCCGCCAACATCGTCGTCTGCCGAAAGGTCGGCCGCTTCCTTGATCGGCGTGGCGGACCATACGGGGATCCACCACCCGCCCTTTCATCGTGTCTTCAGTGCGGGCGTGGGTCTTTGTTGGCTTGGGAGGCTGCAGGGATTAGCGTCCTCCTGCACCAGCCAAGGGAAGGACAGAAAACCAGCACCCAGCGCCAGCGAGCCTGGCGCAGTGACTGCAACCCCAGCTATGCCTTGTCGGGCAGAGTGACTTATTTTTTTTTCATTTTCATTTTTTTCTCCCCCCCCCCCTGCCGTCCCTTGGACGCAAAAAGCACGAGCCATCCGCCGCTCTCGAAATAATCCCCTTGCTCCTTTTAGGTTTTTTTTCATCGCCCCATCTTTTCTCTCCTTCCTCCTCCACCCCTTCCGCCATCGCACGGGCCCTCCCGCTGGAAAGGCGGGTGGGATGGATGGGGATATCCCATTGGGGGTACACAGAGAGAGCGAGGGAGAGAGAGAGAAGAGAGACAAAAGAGCAGAATGTACAGGGGCCAACGAGTGTGTGGTAAGCCATACACGTACATACATGAACGCCACCTCATCAGACAGGGTCTTGGCGCGCGCACCCTTTGAGATGCAGATGAGCGCGACGAGGTCTCAGCTCTGGCTGGGCGGCCGGACTGCCGAACACCACCATCACCCACCGGGCACAACGTGGGCCCTGGCCGTCGGATTGACGGGACCAGGAAATGACTGACACAGCTCTGTCACTTGTCACTTTCCCTGCCCGCTCGACTTCGTCTTGTTCTGCTTGACCTGGACGATCCACTGCCCAACTCTCTCTCTCTCTTTCTCGCTCGCAACGGCGGCTTGCCTCTTTCGGGCCGTCCACCTCAAAGGCCAGCGAGCTTGGCGCACTCGTAACTGTGGGACGTGTTTTGTTTTATCGGGGAAACGGAGGAGTGTTCCCGGGTGATTCGAACCGATGTGCCGCGATTAACCAGCCCGAGGAATGCGACGCACTGCCCTGTCTTCACGGTTTCCAGGCCAAGCCCGCTGGCTTGGCTAGACCAAGCTGGAAAGGTCGCCATGTCCACGCCCGCGGATCCTTACCTGGACAGGAATCACCATGCGACGGATGCGCCACAGAAGGAGAGAATGCTCCGGGCGCGAGAAGGCCGGAAAATGAAGAGAAAGAGGGAAGGACGAAAAAGAAAAAAAAAAAAAAAAAAGAAGCAAGGGAAAGATCGGGAATAGCGACAAGAATGGCAGCCCACGGACCACATCGGGCTGGATGGCGTGAGGGAGCATGCCAGGTGGATTGGCACCACCATCTTCTGTTCCGCTTTTCCCTCTTGCCGTGCCTTCTGTTCGCGGCATGCTCGGTCGGCTCTGGGGCTTTCTTGCGCTGCAACCACCCCGTCGGAGCGATCCCCGTTCCACCCCTCCCCTTCCGCGGGTCTCGAGCTGCTGCATTCATGGCCCATTAGTCCTCTTTCCCCCGCGTCCCGCCGCCACTCGTGTGGGTGCCAACACAACCACCCACCAACCATGCTCCTTTTGGTTTGCTGCCTCTCGACGCAACTGACAGGGACATTTCCGGGGCGCTCCCTGTTGGGTGAAGCGCCTTTCGCAGTGGAGCTGGGGCGTTACCCCGTCCCGGCCCTCCATTGCGATCTCGGGTTGACAGGCCAGGAGGGTTTGAATGGTGCCTCAACGCTTGCGAGCTAGGCAGAGAGTTCCGGAAAGGTATCCAAATTGCCCGCACCCTGTCGGGCACGACCTTGCCCGCTTCCCACCGCCTCTCTCATGTCCTCCCGCCTGCTCAGCCATCGCTGCTGGCTCGTAGTGCGTGTACTCGGCGAATGGCGAGATCCATCTTCCTCCAAGATCAGCGACATGCAACCTGCAAACGCTTGTGAGGCATCTTTGAGCGGGGCGTTCTGGCTTCCCCAAGTACGACACCACTTCATCGCAACACATTTGCAGGTGATCCATAGAGGTATGTAGCGGCGGACGGTGGTGAGCTGGGTGTCACCACAACTGGAGAGAGGACGAAAAAGAGGGCCTCGGCTGTGCCACGGCCGGGGCCTTCTTCGGGGCAATCCAATACAAAAAAAAGCTTCATACGTACTGGTATAGGCGTTGGAGTCTGCGGAGACAGGGATTCGGCGATCTGCAACTGGATCCAGCGCTGTCCCAGAGAAGGATAGAGCACTGCGGCCCCCTCTCGTCTGCCGGCGGCTTGCCTTCTGGGGCTTTTCCCACCCCTGGAAGACCCATCTGCAATGCTCGAAAAAAAAAAAAAAAAAAAAAAAAAGGGCTGCTGGGTTTTAGAAGTGCACACACCAGACAGGTGGGAAAAGAAAACAATGGAATTTGACGAACTTTAAGTTGACAGGGCTTGGGAGATGCAAAAACGGAAAGGGAAAATTGGTAATAACAAACAAGGCAGCACATTTCCAAAGGTGCGATGACTTTGGGGCAAGCGGCACTTATCGGGTTCGTCCAACGCAAGCCTGCCTTGGGCCTATGACAGTTGTTGGCCTACCGCCAGGGCACTCTGTGCGGGTAGCCACACATCTCCTCGAGCTTGGGCAGGAAAAATCCGGTCGGCAGGTGACACAGACCTTTTCCTCTTCCAGACCACATCTCGAGCACCTTCTGGGGTTAGCACGACGAAGCCCGACCGGGGCGCTGAAGCGAAGATCAGGGTGCGATAAAGAAGCCGGAAATGATGTTTATGACCCAAGGGTCGAACGACAAAACAGTGTGAGGAAAAAAGCAAGGAAAGGTGAGGGACTGACAGTGACAAGACCTGTGGTGCACCGATCTCGCGGGGGAGGTTCTGCATTCGGCGGCTTCTCGAGAAAGGGGGCGAGGCCCCTTGTTGCGTTTCGTTGCTCGCATCGCCCGCAGCCGCATCGCCGCTCTGCAGCCAGCTGTGGTCTCCCGGAGTACCCTCTCCTGCACCACCTATTTATTGTTGGACGACGGCCGGCATTGGCGGTGGCTTCAGGAGCAGGCGGCCCAAGGTCCAACCAAAAAATCCCGATTGTCAGGAGGTCGCCCTCGTGGTTTTGCCCTTTCCGTATTTTCACCCTTTCCCCTTGGGTCGACACTTTTGGATACCCAGATAAAGCGGTGCCTGCCGGCTGGCTCCGCTTGACCTGCAATCCTTCAGCGGGATAAACCGACCACACAGGTCACCACGCGGAAAGTCATCTGCCCCAAAACGCGCAGCGATACAACTCAAAGACGGCGGTGACGGCCAGAAAAAAGGGTGGTGGGAACATTACCCAGGATCCAAGTGGAGGGTGACAGCGAAAGGCACTTACATGGAAACCGACACGAGCAGTCCCGCTGGGCTCCAACAAGGAGGTCCCTTCGACCCTAGCACATCCGACTACTTCAGCATCACATTCCACGGCGTCGGCGAGATAGGCGATGGCCAGCAGTACGCCGCCGGGGAAACCGCCGTCTCCGGCGGCGGCTTCCCGCTGGAGCACCACCACCATCCACAGCAATCCGACGCGGCGATCGCCCTTTTTCCGTATCCCGAGCCTTCCGCACCCGACGCTATAGCGACATCGACAGCGATGATGCATGCTCCGCCCCAGCTCGATTGGCAAGGAGGGACGCCGTTGTGCGACACCGCCCTGTTCTCACCGTCAATCGACACCGTCGAGCAAGCGCCGAAACCGTACTATCAACCCGACTTCTATGGGGCCTGGGCTGCCGAAGCCCAGCCCATAGCAGGATTGGGGTTGACGTCGCCGCATGGCATCGAGGAGCAGCCACAACAGCCGCAGCCGCAGCCGCAGCACCCGGCCTGGGGGCAGATGATGACGCCGCCCGACGACAGCTTCCCCGTACCCCATGATCCAAGTCGACACCAGTTGCCTTTGCCGTTTCACCTTAGCCAAGGATTCGCACAACTCCCAGCCAGCAACGGCGTCTCAAGCGGGGACCCATACTTGGCTCTGGGGAGCAGCGCGACGCCTGTCGATATGACCGGCTTCCAGTATTCCCCAGCGGCCGTTGGCGACCACCCGCAACTCTCCCCGGTGACGCCGATTGATTTTGTCGAGAGCCCATCGACCCTCGTCCCCTCTCCGCAGTCTGACACACATGGCCAACGACACCGGCGGCCATCGACATCGGCGTCGTCGCCAGCGTCAGCCTCCACAGTGATAGCGCCGACAAGAACGGCGAGAGCGTCGCCCACGTCGCCGCGCGAGGCCTCTGACCGCCCGGAGCTGCGCAAAGAATCACACCACGGCTCCACGCCTAAACGTCGAAAGGGCAGACGCGGTCTCGAGAGCGTCGGGGGCGTCGGCCGCCAAAGCAACAGCAATGGCCGCAGAAGACCGACGTCAACCGACGACGACGACGACGACGACGACGATGATGATGACCAAAGCGGTGGAGCCACCGCTATCACCGGTACCGGCAAGACGTCGTCCCGGGTGCGTGGCAGTAACCGCGAGGCAGCGAAGAAGTGCCGGGAGAAGACGAAGCTCAACGAGCAGCAACTAGAAGACCGCGCCCGTACCGAGAAGGCGCGTCGCGAACGCCTGAGGCGCGAGCTGGACTCGGTCAAGGAGGAGGTGTACATGTGGAGGAGCCATCTGCTGATGCACGGCAGCTGCAACAACCCGAGCATCAACAACTGGATTAGCAACCGGGCCGCTGAGATGTAAGTGTCGTCTGTTGTGTCTCGTCTGTCGCGTCTTTCTCCACCGTCCCTCGTCTCTTGTCGTCGTTCGCTCCAAGCACATCGTGTGTTGGCAAAGACACGGTTGCTAATAAAAAGGCCCGCGGGGACCCTCAGATCCACGATCGCCCTGTCGTCAACGCCGGAGAGCCAGGCATCAACCCAAGCACCAGCAACTGCGCCAGGTAGACTGCAGCCACTTTCGTCCAAAGTCGTCAATGGGCGGCTCAACTTCCGGCTACAGCCGCCGCCGCCGCCCTTGACACGCCGTCCCACTCGATGACAAGAATGGAGGGAGGGCCCGTCTCGAAAAGCGGCTCGTGCGCCGTGGCGCCGAGAATCGCAGGCGACAAGGACAACAACCGATCGACGGCGCAGCCCTCGCCGCCAGTGGCAAGAAAAACAAGAGAAAAGAGGAGCAAGTGTTCGAGGGCGAGGCCGGAGGTGGATGCCCAGGAAGGACAGTGAGAGAGGGGAGCGGGTGGCGCGCGAGGAAAGAAAAGAGGAATTGACCGTATTCGGCGCCGCTGGTAGTGGAAAAAAATCTGGCGGGCGGCGCGATGGAAACGTGAGAACTAAAGGTTGGGCCGCCCGCTCAGGCAGGTGGTCTCGGATTATTGGGCAAAGCTTCAGCGATTTGGGCCTGCACCAGCGGCCATTGGTTTGCCACTCCTGCATCGGAGAAGGAAGGAGCTCCTCTCTCACCGGTGCGGGCCCATCGACAACGAAGCAGCAAGGAAGGCGCGAATCGCGGCAGGACCACAAACTCACGCCGGTTTGCCGGATTTGGATGCCCAGGCCAGGGCAGGAAGGAGTGATGGGCAGCAAGCATTGGGTATGGCCAGGCTACCTTACATGGTGGTACCTACCAGGCGCCAACCCACTGCGCTGGGCGGGAAGCCTGGATTGTCAAAAATATCAAGTCAAAGGGCGTTTATTAGGGGAACTGGGTTGTTGGGAATGGAGCCTACCGCTTCCCGTCCTGTTTTCCTGTCTTTTGTTCTTCTCTGCTTTGCGTCGTCTTTTGGTTCTTCCATCTTTCATGTCCTTTTTTTTTTCTTCTTCTTTTGTTTCCTATTTCCCTCTACCACTTTTTCCCGCGAAGACAACAGGAAGAATTCAAAAAGAATGGTCGGGATTTCTTTGCGCAGAATCAATCGCAGCCAAGGTTTTCGTGCCGAATGACTTCCTTGGGTCACTGCTGCTGCCCGACACGCTCGCAGCCCATGCGCTTCGACCCTTGGACCGACGTCGTCGATAGCCGCAACGCAGCGTCGGGTGGTCGGGCACATTGGGTTCCACGTGCCCCTGCCTCCATGCCCGGCCCACCTCATCCGGGCCCCCCATCCGGGTATCTGGTGCGTGGCCTTTGTGGGTTGGCCTCGCCGAGATGCCCGCGATGTGTGGGCAGACGGGTCGCCGGTGGTGGAGATCGGCAAAGGTAGCGGGTACCAGGCGGCTGGTCGCTGCGACTTGTCGTAGGCAGAAGGCAACGGCGTTGCCCTCTACCTGCCGGCATCTCAAGGGAGGGGCTCTGGGAACGCAAGCGACGAACGGGTAGCTGAGACTTACGGGGATGTTAGCGGATCCTGTGAGGCTCGGAAGAAATCCCCGAGATGGTTAGCTGTTTTGGGTCGAGGGCGTGTTTGAATGCTGTTCGTCCGAGGCCTTGTCTTAGCCTTGTTCGACACGTATCCGAGCCATCTCTGGCTACTTGCTCACAGAGCGAAAACCCGATTAAAAAAAAAAAAATAAAAAAAAAAAAAAAAGCAATAGAGATGGCACTCGTGGCGTCGACTTCAGCCACTTCGAGAGGCACTCGAGCACTCAGCCGGTTCCGAAAACCGGGGATGCGTCCTGCGGACTGCCGACCCAGCCCGTACGGTAATCGTCAGCCCAGAGGAGCCGAAAGCAGGGGCATGGCACGTAAAAGATGGATGGCCGATCTGAGCGTCGGAGTGGTATCGCGATGATCGAGGGGGTGTCGAAGAAAAATGCACAAAAGGATGGAAAAAGGCAAATGGAACCCCTTATGCGATCGATGCGCTAACGGTCAGCCTCTGGCTTTGTCGATTCAACGTATTCTACGAGAATGATATCTGCTCTATTTATGATATTTGCGCGGCGCTCGCGGCCTAGCCTCTGTCGCGATCTTGACAACCGACAGGGTGTGGAGAGATCGGAGAGAGTCGACTGGTGCTTGCGGGTGGGCTCCATATATTGTTACATGGGGTCCTGGGTCCTTCCGCTTTTCGCAAATCTTGGCTCATCCATGAAATGGATGGCCGGAATAGAGGTCGAGGCTGCAACTGGTGCCGGCCTTCGCCACAGAACGAGAACGTACCACGTTTCCAAAAAAAAAAAAAAAAAAAAAAAAAAAGTAAAAAAGGTAGAGTTACACCAAAAGGGGAGTGACCTTAATCAAATGGCTCCCGCACGTGTTCGATCTTGATCGAATGGTGCTTTCAAAATATAGAAGTATAAAACTTGAAATAAATGAATAAGAAAGCTACGAGTATTCCCCCCCTTTTTTTGCTTCTTTTCTTACTTTCTTCGAAGCGCCCGGTGATGGGAAAACTGAGAACCAGCAGAGGTGGGAAGGGCGGTGTCATGGACGCATGCGCCGTGATCCGTTCATCACACTCCCGCATGTGCAGTCGCCAAGGGACCCCGACACTCGACCAGATGTTGTTGCCACAGGGAACTGCCAGCCGGCAGGGAGGCCAAGAAAACCCGGGCCCCTGGTCCTTGGGTGAGGGCTGATGTGGCTTCAAACGGAACTTGCCCAGCGTGCAGCCCCTGCTTTGTCCGAAGGTTTGCTTAATTGGTGCTGAATGTCACCGTGAATATAACTCAACGTTTCCCAATGAAAGCGGCCCCTGCGCCAAACATAAATCATGACGATCACATATCAGTTTTGTGCCCTGAGGTGGTATGCATAGTGGGAACGACGGCAAGCGAGAAAGTCGGCAAGAAGACGAGAGGCGAGAGCAGATGGGCAATCGATTGCCACATCGGCAGAGGACGTCAGGGTGGTGGAGAGCTCAGTTCCTGTGCTGTCGGGTTAGGTTGCTAAAATTGACAGACTGCGGCAGTGATCACCGACTGGGTAAGTATGGACAGCGAACTGTGACGCTTCCATGTCCATCCATTGTTTACTGAGCCATGGATAGACAACCTTTACCCTCAGCACCTCGCCACACTAGCGCTTCTGGAGGTGGAGCGTCATGGAGGCTAGCGCCCCTTTGTGTTGCCCCAAGGCTGACGGGCTGGGTGCGTGGCAGAGACAGAGAAGAGAAGGTGCGCTGGACCCGATTACATTGTGCACCTCCCAGGGTGGTGGCCTTGTGCTGCCGCTGCTAGCTTTGGGCGTCTTGCCCGAACCAATCTAGGGACTACGGTGTGACGAAGCCAAAAAGGCAAGGCAAGAGCATGGATCCAAAAGCCTCAGTCTCGCCCCGGGCGTTGACCGTTGACCGACTGAAGTGACAAACCTGGGCCTTCGAGTCTTGTTTGCCCGGTCGAGCAGCCCCGCAGCGATCACCGATCCGCAGCAGCGCGACAGTGGAGGTGGACGTTGAAGGCGGCTGGGGTTGACTGAGCCAGCTGGATGTAGTGCTGTTCTCCTCTATTATTCTGCCCCTCTCGGTCCTGTGAAGCACTCTGCTTGCTCCAAAGCGTGTGGTTGTAACACAACATATCCAGCATCGTCATCGCTCCCTGTCCTTGATCTCCGATCAGAGGAAGGAGCAGGGAGGGTGCGGCGTGCCTACTGTCTCGCAGCATCGTCCAGCGCTGAAACTCAATTTGGCTGGGCTGGGCCACACAACTGGACGGCGGGGCCCCGCAGCTGGCCAGGGTCGCAAGCCCCCGAAGGCTGGGGTTCATCTAGTAGCAGCAGTAACCGCGAGCGAGCTGTAGGGTGGAAAAGGAAAGAAGGAGAAAAAAAGAAAAAAAAAAAAAAAGAGAGAGAGAGAAAAAAAGCCACCTCGGTTCGCTTTCCTTCCCAATTGCCCCGTCCTGTCGTCCCATCCCGACAACGAGCCGGCAGGCACCTTATTTGACGACGACGACGTGCCTCTAGGTTCTCGCACTCGCCGCTGGCACATAATTTTTAATTTTTTACAGTTTCCCCTCGCCTAAGCTGCGCTCGTTCCACCACGCCGACCCAGCCCCGAAAACCGTGACCAACCGCCATTAATCCGCAGGCGTGCGGCCCCTCTCTCGGAGGACAGCTCCGCGACCACTCAATCCTCACCGCGCCCATTTGAGCTGCCGCGTGAGTTGCAGCAGCGCCCCGACAGAGATGCGGGCCTCCACGGGTCAGCCAGTGAGCGTCCCCAGCGACAAAGTGCTCAATCTGGGCAGCATCGCGGCCGCCGCCATCGATCACGGCAAACGCCAGAGCTTGGGTGGCGCCGCCGCCGCCGCGCAGAGAAGCGGCAGCGGCAGCGGTAGCACCAGTGGCGGCAGCAGCGGAAGCAATGCCAACAAGCTCCGCCCGCTGTTGCCAAACGTGCCTGATCGAATCGGCAAACGGCCATCGTCTCCCTTGGCACAGCGGCCCAAGAAGAAGAAGCGGGAAACGGTGCAGGCAGCCTGTCAAAGTACGTCTGCTCTCTCGACATGTCTCTGCCTACTTGTCCTCCCCTCCCTCTTCCAGTCTGCTTCTTATCCCTTCTCCTTTGTGCTCAGGGCCATGGCGCAGTGCCTCGTTGGTCATTTCTCACATCCGGCAAGCGGCCGACGACTCGACTCGCTCGAACCCTGGATTTCTCCGCTTTTCAGACATGTCATGTCAATTGGGCCCCTTGGTCTTGGCGTCTGATCAGGAAGGATGCCCGCTGATCTTGATTTGGCACTGACTGCGAACATGGAACAGGCTGTCGGAAAAGAAAGGTCAAGGTACGCAACGTCTGAAGCACGGAGCACAAAGAGCGTTCTCCCCGTCGGCAAATTCGTGTCCCAGGCCAGCGCCATTAGCTAGCCGTCTGCTCAACCTCGGTGGCTTGATGGATACGGGTGCGCACGGCCCTCGATGCCAACGGCTGTATCCGGCGGGCCACCTTTGAATGAGGGGAGCCGGCCCGGTCGTCAAGTCCAACCGGGGGATGCATGTGCCGCTCCTGGCACACGTGACGCATCTGCCGCCAGCAAACTCTGACGCCGCGTCACCAAGCCAGAGGAGGGGTTCCTAACCGGCTTGGACTTATGGGCTGACGGATACGGGGCTAACTGCCTGCCGGCAAACCGTGCCGAACATAGTGTGATGGCGTCCGTCCAGTGTGCGCTCCGTGTGCCTCTTCGGGCGCTGCGTGCGGATACTCGGTCCCCGAGGGCCTATCCCAGCGCGACGCCGAGAGACAGCGCATGAACCAGGTCTCCAAGTCGCACCGAGATCTGCTCACCATCTTGGACCTGCTTCGACGCGGGCCAGACGCCGAGTCCGCCGAAATACTTCGTCAAGTGAAGAGCGCCGCGACCCTCGAAGACGCCGTCGCCCGGATCGCCGATGCCACTCTGCTTCTCCCCGGCGGCTCCCCCGAGCAATCACGAGGTCAGTTTTGTGCACAGAGTTGCCTGCCAAGCTTCTCATGCGCTAGCCGGCCAAGGGTGAGACTGACGGCATTCTCTCCGGCGCCAGGCAGCACGGCGAGTCCCGACAGCTCGACTTGGACGTACCTTCACGATATTCGCCCCTTCCCGCACCACAGGCGGCTAGCATCTCCGTATGATCCCCCAACCGGCTGTGTTATTTGTCAAAGGCATCCTGGCAATTTTTGCCTTCGCACCCTACGTCAGACATAGCTCCCCACTCCTCCACGGCTTGACGCCACCCAATTCGGCCACGCACTTTTGTGACATGCCCCTGCTCGGACCACAGAGTATGAGATCGTTCCAAGACACTAACTGTCATCCCGAACCGCCAGCTTCGACCAGCCCGAGCACGTCTTCGAAATTCTTTATCGTAATAAGCCCCCTAACACCTTCTTCAGCCCGCTGGACGTATCGACTTCGGACGTCCTTCCCGTATCTCGCTGGGTTCCTGGGATTGACGACGACGACTACCACCTCACGCACCTATTGACACTCTTTTGGACGTGGGACAACACCTTCTCTAATGTCATCGATCGCGTTCTCTTTCTGGAGGACATGCGTCTCCTGGACCCCTTGGATCCGGCGCCGAACATGGAGCACACCTTCTGCACCACATTTCTAGTATTGTGCCTCCTGACAGTCTCTTGTGTGAGTGTCGGCCTTGATGCTCCCGACATCATCAACCCGCACTTCGTTACTGTCAAGGTCTCAATCCTAGAGGAGACGAGATTTTGAAGCGGGATGCTAATCGATGGAGACCATAGCTTTATTCCACTCACCCCAAAGTATACGCCGTTCCAGGCGATCACTCCACCCGTGGATGGAAGTTCGCCTGTGCCGCCAAGCGTATACTAGAAGACGAACGAAGGCGGCCGTCGATTACGGTGCTGCAGGGCATCACGCTGCTATGGCTCTACGAGGGCAGCGCCGGCGATGCGCGGCAGGCCGAAAGGTACATGTGGGAGATGGTTGGGCTCTATTTCAAACTGGGGCTTGACCGGCGGGCAATGCCTGATGTCTGCCCGGGATGGGACTCGAGGATGGGCAGGGAGCTCCAGGCAATATCGCTTATTGTCTGGGGGATATACTCCTTCAATGCGTAAGCCAACCCAGTCTCTTCAGTCCTTCGCGTTGCTTTCCAAGGCTCTTAATATTTGGGCATTTATGACCGTTCATTCCCTGGGCTGACAATGGATGATACTGTCAATCCACTACCACCAGGAAAATCGCCGTCAACTTCGAATATCGCTTTTATATCTCCCGCCCAAGGATGGAAAAGATGTTCGAGCACCCTCTCTCGTACCTGACGCTGCCCGAATCGCCCACGGCGAACTGGTGTGCGTATCCGGTGGATTGCCGATTCCAGCCGTCGCACTATCGAGAGGTCTTTGCTGCGCAGTGTACCCTGGCTGAGCTAGCTGAAGATCTCATGGACCTAATCGGCAGCTCGCGGGACAAGGTGCCCGCCGAGATCGACAAGAACGTCCGGCTAACGATGGAGGGTGTCTACAATGGCTTGATCCGCTGGAGGGCCGGGCTACCTGACCATCTGCAGCCGAACAACTCGACATTGCCATCTGTCCTGTCATTGCAGTCAGTTTCTCCTCTGCTCCTCCCCCTCCCCTGTGGCTTGTTTTTCATCCCCGTAAATTCTTGCCACTGACGGTATGACATGGACATGTTTTGCTTCCCGCAACCCGAACAATAGCGCAACGTACGAGCTCGTCATGATCCGGCTCCTGAGCCCGCTGGCGGCTAAATTCCCGAATGAGCGATTCGCGGACTCGACGGCGGCCGCGCTGAAGACGTCGAGCAACTTTTCCATGATCAACACGGTCTGGACCTTCCGGTCGCACTACTCTCTCAAGCACGAGTACTGGCTGATGCAGGTCTGCGCCGCGGCCGCCATGTCGGTGCTGTTCCACCTCGACGACGGCTGCGTCGACGTCTTCGTGCGCGCCTGTCAGGTCCTGCACGAGACGGGCGAGTTTGTGCGCATGGCCAACAAGAACCTGACGGTCATCCAGCAACTCATCAACCGCTACCGCATCCGACTGCCCCAGGTCGGCCGCGCCGTCGAGGCACAGTATTTTGTGGCTCTTCGGAACCGCCAGTCGACACCCTATAGCGACGGTACCCGCGTCCTCATGTACGTCCCGTCGCGGGACGGGGACTGCAAGGTCGACAACGTCCAGGTAGGCATGCTTGTCGCGCCAATCGAGAACCTATCTCTCATCGTCGACTGAGCTTCGGCGAAATGTGACGAAACGGAGGGAGAAAAAAAAAAAAAAAAAAACGAAAAAAGTTTGAGTTGGAGGGTGCAGTTGGGATCACAGTACCACGTCCGGTTAGACATTTACTTTCTTATGTCTTTTACGTGTTGTGCGCCGATTTTATATCGTTTGCTTTTTCCTTTTGTTCCATCTTGCTGAATGTGTGTCCTGACGGGGAAAACAGGCGTTACAGAATAATAGGCTGACTTTTTTGCTTTGTGGGTTTACAGCTAGAATGTGTTCTTGCTGCGAGGTCGGTTGCGTGTTTCCGCCCGTTGTTTGCGAGCCCAAAAACTACCAAATGCGACGGCCGCGTACAGGATGAGGCCGGGGGATGCGACAAGCGAGGAGCGAGGAAGTGAACCAAGTTATGTTTGGATGCCATCGCAGACATATAGAACAAAAGTCATTTGATTTCATGCCACGCCAACGTGCGCCTGACCCGTCATTTCTATGCACAAAGAAAATAAAACCGACCCAGATGTGATAACATGGGAAACACGAGCAGCACCTGGCCCACAATCAACCGCTAAGCCGGCGCGGACCAACGCAGGTTGATCTGCTTCTTTCGAACCTAGATCGTGAGTCGAATATTAGTTAAGTTGCACAAAATGAAGAAAGGGAACGGGTGTCCTGTGAACACGCCGGGGAACGTAGCAAGGGAGAAAAAAAAAAAAGAAGAAAAAAAAAAAGAAGAAAAAAAAAAAAACATACCATCGGCCCAAGTGCAGCAACGCCGGCACTCAGCGCCAGCACGGTGCCAACAAGGCTGACCTTGCCGAAGCCCTTGCCCAAAATGTCAAAAACAAAGCTGGGGGCCACGCGCGTGACGTAGACGTCTACGCCAAACGCGAGCACCAGACACGTGCTCTCGACCAGGGCGGGGGCGGTGACGATCGTCTGACGGCTGCTCCTCCTGCGGCCGGCTCCGGCTCCGGCGGACGGCAGCAAGAGGTCGAGCTCGTGCGAGACGACGAGCTTGGGATCGACTTCGACGGCCGGGCCGTAGCGCATCAGGCCCTCCTCGGCCTCGTGGGCGGTCGGGTCGCGGCCGACGGGGCGGCGGGGCTCGAGGACGGCGCGGTGCAGGGCGGCGAGCTGGCGCGACTCGGGCAGGTAGGCGAGCAGCTCGCGGCTGGACACGCCCTGGCGGGTCGTCGTGACGGCCAGGGCGGCCACGGGCCCGGAGGCCAGGACCCAGGTCTGCGAGACGACGTGGGGCAGCAGCACGGCCGTCGCCGTCGTCGGGTCCTCGAGCGGCGCGACGGGCGAAAAGTTTGCGGGCGCGCCGGGCGCAGGGTCGCCGAGGGCGCCGCGGTCGTTTGCGAACTCGGACTCGTACAGGTCCGTCACGGCCACCAGGTGGCCCTTGACCGCCTGCGACGGGTCCTCCTGCAGCGCGTAGTCGCCAAAGAAGGAGCACGCGAAAAAGTTCTCCGACATGGCGCACGTCACGGGCCGGGCCGCGTCGACGCCCGCGTACGTCGCCGAGGACAGGAGCTCGCCCGAGACCGTGTCCAAGAGGTACGTCGTCAGGGTCGAGTCCTCGGCGCCGGCGGCCGCCACGAGTAGCGTGTTTTTGTTGAGGTACTTGTACAGGACCGTACGGTCTCCCAGCACGCGGCCGATGGACGCCACCGGGTCGTGGGGCGGCCTCGTCGTCATCTCAACTATGGTCTGGCCGGGCGCTGGCCTGAACGTCCATGTGACGACAGGCTCGCTGGTCTTGGCGTCACCGACGGGGAAATATTTTACGCCACGCAGCTCGTCGCCCACCTGGATGACAACAGTTTGCTTTGGGGCCAGCTCTGCTGGGAGCGGACCCAGCTCGCCGCCTTTGGGGATCGGGAGCAGCCAGGGGCCCGAGGCGCTATCGACGAGCGCCGTGCTCTGCACCTCGGGCGTCAGACCGGCCAGCTCCGACTCGACCACCTCACCAGAGTCCGTCTTCAGCGCGACAAACTCGCCATCGCTGGCGCGGATCGCCACAGTGCCCTTGGAGTCGTCCACATGCAGCCCCTTGATCTCCCAGCCGACCGCGCTGCTGCCAGAGAAGACCTTGCGGTTCCAAAGCACCTGGCCGCGGTTCCCCGCGTTCAGGCCGTAGACCCTCCCGCGCCTTGTAGCCAGCACAATGATCTTGTTGAACCCAAAGCTGTCGCGCATCAGGGCGCCGCTCGCTGGGGCCTCGGTGCCGAAGACGCTGCTGATAATACGGCGCGGCAGGTTGGCGAGCCAGTCGGGCAGGTGCTCCAGGTCCGCAGCGTGGCGCCGGGCCCTGTGAAGGTAGGCCTCGATGGGGTTGCTGTGGGCTTCGGCCTCCAGCGTCTTGGCCAGAGACTCCGACTCGGGGATTTCGGCCCAGGCGCCCGCGACGGCGCCGCTGAGCCCCTCGGGCCTGACCCAGCCCAGTTCGCCGTTGTGCGCCAGAACCCAGTCCTCGTCGACGGTGAGAGCAGCTGCCCGTACCGCGTAGTTATCGCCGCTCTTCTTGACCACCTCGGCCACGGCGTGGCTCACGTCAACGATCTTGTCGACGCCGATGTTGGCCGCAGGTTTGAAGGGCCAGCGCCCGAGAACACCGTGGGAGGTGGAAGCGACGAGAATCAGTTCGTTCTGCGTGACGCGGGTGAAGTATACGTTGGCGCCGATGGAACTTGTGGCGACGGCGCCGGTGCCGGCGAGGAGGGGCAGGTCGTAGGCCTTGGAAACGGCGCTGGTCTTGAGGTCGATGTGGAAGACGGCAGCGGCGTTTGCGCCGCGCGTGCGCATGTGGACGAGAAAGTGCGGATCGGATTGGACCAGGTGCGGAGCGTGGATATCGACCGTCTGCGTTCCGGCAACCAACGGGTACTCGTGCTTAGCCTTAGTGCCCAAGACGTTAACCATAAGTGTATTGCGGTCACCATCGACCCAAGCGAGAATCGGCATGGCCGAGTTCGCACCGACGAACATGACGTCCTTCTCGCTCGCAATGTCCCCCTTGCCGGCCGAGATGAGGATCTCGTCAAGACGGCGGCCCGTGGGCGGGTCTAGGGCCGTGACCTTGAGGCCGTACGCGCCGGGCGAGCCGTGGAGGCTGACGACAAAGACCTTGTCGACGTTGTTGCTGACCTGCAGCGGCATGTCCTTGCTATCGTCGTGGAAATCCCAGACCACGGTGCCTTCGGTTCCGTGCAGACGCCTCAGGGTGGTGGCGTGGCGGCCGCTCTCGTCGTCGCAGGACAGGGCCAGCAGATCCTTACGGCCGTCGCCGGAAACGGCCATCTCCATAACCTCAAGGTCGCGGACATGGCCAGGGAACTCGGCGGACCAGATGTTGCGGCCGCTGGCGGCCTCCCAGGTG
>GL876967.1:458888-483912 GCA_000193285.1 Magnaporthiopsis poae ATCC 64411
GCGGCCGCAGGGATGGAAATTCGTGTTGACCAGGCCCTTGGGTCCGATATGCAAGGGGCAAATGGCTAGTCGGTCGGGGCCAGCGAGGAGGATGACGCGTGAAAATGACGCCTAAGAAGATTCTGATTTGCGGAGAGGGCTAGCGGGCTGCAGCGTCGCCATCTGCAGGAACGGACGCCTCATTGACGTGTTGTCTCAGGTTAAATTTGACAAGCCTAGATAGCGACGGCGATGCCGCCATCGATGATGGAAGCTGGTGTCTTTGGCCGCCCCGATGCGAGTCGTCGGGCATCGAAGCTCGTCGAACGTCTCCTTTTGCTGGCATTGCCGGGCAGTTTTGTCGTCGGCGACCCCAAAGGCAACCAAGGCGGGCATGCTGGTGGAGAGAGGGACAGCTCCAAAAGCCGAGATGAGGGGTCAGCCCGATCGACGATCAAGCTGATTGATTGAACGCGGGTGACTTGGTGGTGTGCAGGTTTGCCGTTCGGCGGCTAGAAGGTGGTACCGCCTAGGCAAGGGTCCACCTGCTCGGCAGCACCTGCATTGTGCACTGGGCTGAGATTCGCCACCTCCGCCTAAACTTTTGGGGGTCCCTCAGCCTGGGGGGCTAGCAAACCGGTTGAGGGCGATGATAGGCCGTGGGCCCCTGTAGACGGCGCTCCTGGCAATGTTCCGATGCACCTCTGCGGGACCACTCATGGCCTGGCCGCGCCCTTGGGTGAGCACCTGCATCGCCTGTGTGATGAAACGCGGTCTCGTTTTCAGCAAACGGTCAGCTACCGGCTTCTTGAACGGTGCAAAGGTGCCCGTTTGGTTTGGTTTGGGCCACGTCTTGGCTGGCGATTAACGAGGACTAAATGGCGCCACCCTCTGCAGCAAAGGTCTGCTCCGAATTTTGTATCTAGGGGCTTCCTTGTAACCCACTGCTTCCAGAACAGAACCAGCGCAGCATCTTGAGTCCCACCGTAGATCAATCGAAGCGAAGCTGGCAAGTCTCTCGGAATAGGCCCATCTCCCGTGGTGTCCACCGCAGGATTGCGTTTACGTAAACCGCTTAACTTGAGCCGCACTTAAAGTGGAAAATGGCACCTCATCTGAAACCCATTTCGCCTGACAGAGCTTGTTTTGTTTGTTTGACAGGACCACGGTCCGGGACTGCAAGCAGGTGTCACTAATTTTGCCTGCACTTCACTCGGGGTCCCTGGCTTTGCGGTCGACGCTGACCTGGTTTCTCCCTCCCAACAACACAGCAATCATGGGACGCCATCTGTTGCCCCCCGGAAATCCCCGCCAGCATCTCTTCGGAACACCCTAGATTAGCAGGTTGCCAGGGTTTTCTGCCACCCAATCCATGTTTTTCGTTTCTCTCCTTTTCTTCCTTCAGTGCCATCCTGATTGCCCTAAAAATAACAACTCTGACAGCCTGCTGGCTGGTGGCAAAATTCGTCAGTCTCAGCACACAAAAACACGCTTCACGGCAACCTTCGTAGAGCACCGTTTTGTATAATGATTCTGCGGAGAAGGCATCGCCACCCCGTGCTTCTTGTGGTCATCCCATGATGTGAAGTCTTGGACGTCTCCCACCTGTCTGATGGTTGTGGGCCGGCTGGGGTCGGAGGGTCGGAGGGTCGGAGGGTCGGAGGTCTCAGAGATACCCTCGCACGTGTCTCGTTGCCGGCCGTGATATCTCCTTGCGTCGTCATGTTACATAGGTACCTAGTCTAGAAGGCTAGGCCTGATCGAGCAGGTAGCTCCACATTGCCTCAAAACTTCCCTTCGACCTTATTAAGGAAGGCTTCAGGGCAATCTAGACCCGTCACGGCCCTGTAGAGAGATGGTTCGTCTGCAAGTAAGATAACGGTTGCCTCGTCGCCTAGGATGACCGCATTCTTTCCAAACGCATCGAAAGAATAGATGTGCAGAAAAAAAAAAAAAAAGGGAAAAACGGAAGGTCCCAGTTACCACTAGGGGTTGGCGTCCGCCCAGTTTGGCAGCTCACCGAAAATTGCAGGTTTCAGGCTCGCTGGTCAAGAGCTTGGCGATGCGGTAATCTTGGGGCCAAAAAGGGGGGCACCCGATATCGCATAATTTATCCCCAATGCAACATATCCACTGCGGTCTCGGGATCCAGGACCATGCGAGGGCCCAAAGCGTAGATATGATGCAAAAAGTGCACGAAAGGGCTGCATCATAGTTGTCAGGCTAGATTTGTGAGCACATTCATTGAACTTTGGTTAAAGTCAGCAATGGTCGCCTGGTCGCCTTACGCAGGTGGGTGAGATCGAGATGGAGACGTCTACACAGCATCACATGTCCGATGGCACATACAGACGACCTACGCGATGCGGAATCCGTACGTAATTTAAACGCCAACCTTGATGGCGTACCCGATGATCTAGAAGGTTGGAAAGCGCACAGAAACTCCACAAGAAAAAAAAAATTGGGTTTTTGTTGTTTTGTTGTGGTGGTTGTCGTTCTGATCGTCGCCGAAAGAAGAAGAAAAAAAAAAAAAGAAAAAGGCTCCAAGTCCCCAATAAAACTCCTCGCTAGATGTCCATAGGTATTCCCTCGCTTCCCCGTCTAAGCCGCCCAAGCCGTTGGGTGAAATTCCATCAGACCGTATAACCCGATAGTAGAGCCTATCAGAAAGGCCATGGCTCCGTACCAGTACGTAAAGCCAGACCCGGGCGCGCCGGCCAAATTCAGAGCTCCGATCAGGGTGAAACCGGTAGAGCCGACAATGTTCAAAAACGTGCCCAGCCAGTCCGGCGTCAACTTGGGCTTGTACCACCTCTCCTGGATGACGAAGATGACGCTGACGTTGGCGAGAAACAGCAGCACGCCGCCGATGACCTGCTGCATGGGCACGAGGAACTTGAAGGCCGGCGACGTCGGGGGCACGTTGCCCGGCAGGCCGGAGAAGGTGGCGACCAGGAAGAACAAACCGGAAGCCCAGGATACCAGGCTGGCGGGGAAGGGGATGGTCTTGAAGAGCACGGCGAGCTCCTCGCTGGTCGGCTTCCAGACCCAGCTCTCGGAGCCGATGAGGGCCGGCCGGTAGGTGGCCACCCCGCCCTTCTGGACCTCGACGGTGCCCCGGTTGGCGTTGAAGGCGCCGATCATGCCGAGAACACCGGCAATGGTGAAGGTCAGCGAACCCGTGGCGAGGAAGCCTGGCACGGCGAGCGTGCTGATCTCGGGAAATGCCAGGGACGGGGCGACCACGGGGATTAGGCCAAAGGTGGCACTGGTGACGAAGGAGGCACTGCCGAAGATGAACATGACGGTCACGATCCAGTTGATGTCGCGCACGGGGAAGACGGTGAACATGCGCGCGATGCGCCCGCGCCCGCCCTCCTCGATCTCGACGTAGAACTTGGCCGGCGGTTTGTCGAGCGAGTCGGCACTGCCGTTGCTGCCCTGGTACATCCCCGCCGCCGGGGGAACCTGCTCCCGCTCGCGCTCACACTGCTGCTTGTACGACATGTAGTCGACGACCTGGATCACGCGCCGGGGCGACGGCTGCGGCTGGTCGTAGCCATACTCGTCGTCGTAGGTCGCGCTGCTGTCGTCTGCCCGTCGAGGGGCGATATTGCGGCCGTTGGGCAGCGGCGGCGGCGGCCGTGTAAGGGCTGGGACCCGGTACATCGAGGTCCGGATCATGGACGCCCGGGCGGCGGCGGCGGCGTTCATGGTGGGCGAAGGAAGGGATGTATTGCTAACGAATGACGGAATCTGATGTTTGGTTGGTTTGTGGTAGTGTCCTTCTACATGGGAACCCGGGTGGCGGGCTGGTCGACTCGATCGACGCGAAGAAGAAAAAAAAAACAAAAGAAAAAACAGTAAAGAAAATCGTACACGAACAAGAATCGAACTTGATGGGAAACCGTCGAGTCGATCGACGTCAAGAATCAGAAGATACAAGAAAAGGGATTTGGTAAGAATCGAACGTTTAGGTCTCGTGGAATCCACCGACGACGGTGACATGCCCGCGATGTCCTAGCTAACTAATAATAAGGATGGACATGGCCGATCCATCCCCTCCCGGGCCGAGACCCAAAATTGCCGTCATTCAACGGGCGCTTGATAGACAGCATGACGACGTGGGGACAGGGGCGTTTCAGCAGATCTGGGGGATCAAGGCACCAAACCCGAAGAGTTGGTTCGTGCCCGTAAGAGAGAAGTCGAGACCCTCAGGGGCCCAGACACTCCAAGACCAAGAGAGGAGGGTGGTGACTGCGAATGGAATGCGAGCCGGCCAGCTTCGGAGGCTGCTTTCAGACGGAGGCGAAGCGCTTGGCTCCTGGGGTAGGAGGAGGTGGGCGCTTGGTCGAGACCGGCACCCCGGACCTTAAACGGTGGCCATGGCCGAGCTTTGGGCGGGGCCTTGCTACCAACAAAAGAACCGCCTTCTCCGAAGCAGGTGGGAGGAAAGGGCCGCTGACACAGGGGGAGCAGGTGTCAAGTCTATAGATATGTACACACATAAATACATACAAGGCCTCCCTTGGCCGTCAAATGAGAGCCCGTCTCCTTTATTTCCGCCACCAGTCACCATACGTACCCACTGCGAGTTTCACAGTGGGTCTTTCCCACCTCGAACACTTTCAAGGCCTCAAAAAGTTACCACGAAAGCCTCTAGCAGATGGGGGAAAAAAATGAGAGGAATTATATCAAACTGGCGAATCTTTTGTCGAGCCTAGTACGGCTGCTTAAAAAGCGGTGTCGTGGGAAGTTTCTTTTTTTTAGGTGGTTTGGATCTACATATGGTGATATTCGCAGGGTCAAGGGTGCCCAGCCGGGTTGCCAGCAGCTTGGCTCATCGCCAAGCTTCCGCGCCAAGCCCTCGTCTACTACCTTTTGCTCCTCATGGCCAACGAACAATCTCGTGCAGCAGAGGCCTGGACATATTTCGGTGGTGTTTGGCCCAAGTCGTACGATAGAAAACGTGCTGGGACCCGTAGAATGTCGCGCTGAATTCGCACAAACTTCTAGGCCTTCCGGACTTTATCAATAGCAGCAGGCCCCATCGCCGGTGGGAGCGCGCGGTGGCTTCCATGTTTGGAACCGCCCCCTTGGTGTGGATGCGGCGGCTTCTGAATCAAACTGTGCAGACCAAGCGGGATGGAGCCAGGTCCCCACCGGTGTGGGGCAAGTGTCTGGAAACCAGGGGAGAGACGCCGCCAACGTGCAAATGCGCGCAGTCTGTTTCTTGCAGTCAAAATGCCATGGGCCCTGGCCCGTCGACGGAGGATATTGCGGGTTTGGGTGCCGTATCCGACGGCGCGCGGAAAAGCAGACCCTTGCCCCTCAAGGTGCGTCTAGACTCTAGAACCGGCGCAACACCCTGGCCCGTCTGACCTAAAACAGGGGTCACATGGCCGTCCCGACGCCGCGGCGGCGAGTGCCGGACGCCGCGGAGGGCGACCTGCGAGGAACCCCGGGGCTGCAAAGCAATGCACGATGGCAACGGACCCCATCCGCGCCTGCTCCCATTGGCCGGCTGCGGGACCCAACGACCACGCACCAGCCTCGGGCTCGGACTCGGCGGCCAGGGACCCTGAAGAGGAAATGGGCTGACGGCCAAGTAAAAGACATCCCTGCCAGATGGGATGGATGGCTGGCTGACTGTTCACCCGGCTGAGCGGAAATGTCATCTCACCGCAACACACGCAAGCAGAGATGGTGTTTCATTCGACCTCTCCCTTGGGGCGCCATCATCTGAACGAAGAAAAAAAAAGGCAACATCTGCCGAGTCAAGTAGCTGCGTCTCTGCTAGACCGCTAATCCATGGGACGGGATGGGGCCCACGCACGCACACACGCACGAACCTGTTGCAACAAACATCCCCACCGGGGAGGAGGCGACTAGAGTGAAAGTGAGAGGTCCTGAGCGATGTCACCATGGCTGAAAATGAGATTCATGACAGGCCCAGAGATCCGTGGCGTCCAGGAAGATGGGATGGCATGTATAAGTATGCCTGGATGGCTGGTCGAAACAAACCCCGAGTGAAGGCCCATCTGGTCACTGCTCCCCAAGCATCCTCGCATTGCTCTGGCCAATGTGTTGATACCAGCAGCAGCGAAGCAGCGACATTTCCAGCTAGCCCGGATTTTGCTGAGTCTCGTCCACGTTGACGTGGATACCCTTTTTCCTTTGTGGATTTTGTTTCAACTTTATCCCAGTCTTGTTTTTAGACAAGCAAACAAAGAAAAAGAAAACAACACAAACACAACATGGCAAACAACCATGACCACGAGGAGGAGGTGCCCGGCACCGTCCGGCTCGTCGACGTGAACGGGTCCGGAGAAGGGGCTCACGACCGGTCCAACGCCGACATCGTGCTTGTGCCGCGGCCGAGCGCCGACCCCAACGACCCGCTCAACTGGTCGCCGAGGCGCAAGCTGACCACGGTCAGCATGGCCTACCTCTACATCATCGGCACCGGCATCGCCACGTCGCTGCAGTACTCGGTCCTGGCCGACATCACGCGCGACACGGGCATCTCGACGGCCGACCTGGTGCAGGGCACGGGCCTCATGTTCCTCTTCTTCGGCTGGGCCTGCCTGATCTGGCAGCCCATCGCGCTGACGTACGGCCGCCGCGGCGTCTACCTCGTCACCATGCTGCTGACGGTCGCCATGATGGAGTGGACGGCCCGGTCGGCCACCGCGTCCGAGTGGATGGCGCACCGCATCCTGATCGGCATCATCGTGTCGCCCATCGAGTCGCTGTGCGAGGTTACCGTCTTCGACATGTACTTTGCCCACAACCGCGGCACCTACATGGGCCTGTACGTCTTCATCCTGTTCGGCTCAAACTTCCTGGCGCCCCTGGTGGCCGGCTGGTTCAACGACGCGTACGGCTGGCGCTGGACCATGCACCTGGGCAGCATCGTGTGCGCCGTCTGCTTCGTCGTCATGTTCCTCTTCATGGAGGAGACAATCTACTTCCGGTCCGACGACGGCTTCATCGCCAGCGACCAGAGCTCCGTTATCGACTCTTCTTCCAATGAAAAAGACGCCAAGGCCAAGACCGCCGAGGACGTTGTTCCCACCGCCGCCACCGGCTCCAGCTCGCCGCCCAACATCAACGCCGGCCTGGGCAAGTACACCTTCTTCAAGGCCCTGCCCGGCCGCCCCAGCAACGTTGACATGCTCAAGATGGTGTACCGCCCCGTCCTCATGATCTTTAAGCTCCCCACCGTCGCCTGGTCCGGCTTCCTGTACGGCATCAACCTGTCGTGGTACATGGTCCTCAACGGCACCGTCAGCCCCGTCCTGTCCGCCGCCCCTTACAACTTCTCCGCCGCCCTGGTGGGTTCCGTCTACGCGGGTCCCATCATCGGGGCCGCCGCCGCGTCTCTGTGGTCCGGCAACGCGGCCGACTGGCTCGCCCTCCGCCTGGCCTGGCGCAACGGCGGCGTGCGCGAGCCCGAGCACCGACTGTGGGTGCTGCTGCTGGCCGCCCTGGGTGTCGTCGGCCGGTCTCATCACCTGGGGCGTGGGAGCCTACCACGGCGTACACTGGGTCGGCCTCGTCTTCGGCCTGGGCATGCTCACCTTCGGCGTCGTCACGGGCGGCTCCATCGCCGTCAGCTACAACGTCGACTGCTTCAAGGAGATCGCGGGCGAGACCACGGTGTCCGTCATGCTGATCCGCAACACCATCGGCTTCGGCATCAGCTACGCCATCACGCCCTGGTGGACCACCCAGGGCCTGCAGAACTGCTTCATCACCGCCGCCATGATCTCCATCGGCTGCACCCTCACCTTCTTCATCATGACCGTCTACGGCAAGCGCATCCGCAGGTGGTCCATCCCTGCCTACAAGGCCTTTATGGCCAGCACGGTCGTGTCGCAGGAGTAAGCGGGCCTGGCGAGTAAGATGGAAACAAAAAAGAAAATGGCACACTATTGTGCCCTGGGCGGGTTAGTTTGTTAGCGTTTAAACATCACCTGGGCGTAGACCCTAGACTGTTTTTTGTTTTCTCCCCACGTAATAAAACTACGTTTTCTACATATCCATCGCCGCGGGCCCGTGAGAGTTCCAAAACGGAACGAACCAAGAATGAACCAAACTCTCCCACCCAGTCAGCCAGCCCACCTTACAGCAGCAAGTCATTTTGCCACACCGAGCAAGAAGTCGGCTACCAAACCCGGTAACCCGTCATCCGTGGATACCCGTCATCCGCGTGATCACGGTTGTCAGTCGGTATGTAGCGTCGCAAGTGGCGGCAAATGCGTATACTTTTAAATGCTACGACGTGTGGCAGGGATTTAGATGTAAATCTCCTAAAAGCCGCACCCGCCCGCCTGTCCTCGGGCGGGTCCGACCCTCAAATGACTCTGTAGCTTGCAGCTGCCCCGGTAAATGCGCTAGGCCCCGCACCCACCCGCATTAGATTGGACAGTGATTGCCGGCTACGCTTGCCTGCCGCCGTGGCCGGCAATGAACTGCACACGACCCACCGACTGCCTGCCGGTCTCGGGACTCTAGGTTGGAGAGGATGTGGTGGTGGGAATGGGTCAACGGCTAGGACAGGTCTTTCGTATTTGTCAGTCTGGGGGATGTGAGGACACGACGAATGAAAACAAGAGGCGTGGGAACGTGCCGGCTAGACTCGGGCAGGCTCCTAAATGCTAACCCGCTCTGGGCGCTGCTGAGGGATACATGCTCGACAACATCACTCGGATACGAGGAAGGAAGCAGATAGGTGCATGGAGATTTTGGGTATATTGACGGGATAGTGAGCAAGACCACCGCCCGCTTAAAAAAAAAAAAAAAAAAAGGTTCAAGATAACCTGAGGACGATCCAACTCCAAACAAACGCAGAAAACCACCCGAAAAATGACAGGTGACAAAAACTGGGAATCGAACCGGAAACGTAAGGGGAGAAGGAGGAAAAAGGGTGTGAAAAAAAGGGGGGGAAGTAGAACAGTGGAGAGGACAAGGCAAAACAAAAAGCAGGGGGTAAAAAAAAAAAAAAGAAAAGAAAAAGCCGACCAAACAAACGAAATCAGGCCGTACAGGTACAGAAAAAAAAAAGACAAGAAAAGAAAAAGGTGGAAAAAGAACAAAAGCGAGGACAGGAAGGAACAAAAAAGCGGAGAAAACCCGGAGAAGGCAAAGGAAAGCTGAGAGTAGAAGAAAAGCAACGAGACGACAAAACAGGCAAGTACAGACACTTAGACACCCGGACACCTAGAGACGCAAACACCAGGCACCTAGAGACCTACTATGCCGTCTCGTCCACCTCGGAGCGCGGAAGAATCGGGCCGCGCCCCGGCAGGAGGGGGTGGTAATGCTTGCGGGGGTCGCGGACCTGCAGCTCGCTGGCCTCCTCGCTGGCCTCCTCAAATGCCTCCTCGTCGGCTCCCTCGTCGGCGGCGGGGACGTCGCTGCGCGGCAGTATGGGGCGGGAGTCGCCTCGCCGTGGCTTGGCCGTGGACCGGGGATGTAGGAAGTCTCGATCATGGCCGCGGTTGTCCTTGTATCCGCGGGCCTGCAGCTCCGTGGCCTCCTCGTCCTCGGCCTCCTCCTCGGCGGCGGACTCATCAGCCTCCTCCTCCTCGGCGGACTCGGGGCTGTCGCTGCGCGGCAGCCTGAGGTGGCTGTCCCCGCCCTTCTTCCCGGGGATGTACGAGGTCTCCATCGTTCTGCCGATCGAGGACGTCTCCATCTGTCTGCTGATCGACCTCGATTCGAGCGCCTCCTCGTCGGCGGCGGCGGCGGCGTCGTCCCTGCGCGACAGCGCGACGGGCTTCCCGCCCTCCCTGACGGGGATGGGCGAAGCCGCGATCATTTTCGGGTTCATCTTGCGTCCCGGACGGGGGGCCGGCATTTCGACCATTCCCCTGCGGTGGCCCCTCGGCAAGATGACGGGCTTGGCTTTAAAACCCTTGGCCGGGCCCATGCCCATGTGCAACCTGGAGGGCTTCGAGCCGGGCGAGAGATCCCCCTTGGGCTTGCGATGGCGGGAATGCCCCGACTCGGGCTGGGGCTTCTCGGGGTTGACGGGCTCGAACGTCACAGGCTCAGCGGGGCCGAGGCCGACGACGGGGATCTTGCGGGCCTGGAGCTGGCCGGTGGCCTCCTCGTCGCGCCTGGTGTGTCCACGCTGCTTGAAGCTCGAGTCCGGATACACGGCCGGGCCGATGCCAAGGTAGTTCGTGCGGCCATTGAACTTCGGCAGGTTAAACCGCGGGTGCGTCAAGGGCACAGCCGCGACCTGGCTCGCGACCAGGAGGGCCACGCCGGCGGTCTTCATAGAGAAGTACATTTTGGAAAAAGGAAAAAAAAAAAAAGAAATGACAAAGGAAAAGAAAACAAAAGGAGAATGAGATGGGACACCAGAGGATGGCGATGGCGAAGGGAGGAAGAAAGGCCGGGGGAACACGGCGGCCAAGCCATGTATTTATGTCGGGTCGTCCGGCCCCGGAGATCGGCATCAACCCGGCACGAGTACCTACTCCTTGGACACGATGAAACAAGCTTTTTCTATTTTAGATCCGGTCACGCCCGACACCCGAAGGGAAAAAAGAAATGTGGGCATTTGTCTCCTCCCCCGGCCAAGATTCCATCAACTGTGGGGATTTGCAGGTTTTTGAGGGCGATTTTGGCTCTTTTTTAGACGACGCGTTCGACTCGTGAGGACCCGAGAATAGGAACTTTGGACAAAGCGTCCCCTGGCTTGGCAGGGACAAGGAGGCGAGAAACTCACAGCCACGACATACGTCATTGGCGAAACGCAAACAACGACCACAAAAAAAAAAAAAAAAAAAAAACGAAGAAAACGAAGCGCACGCACCCCGACATCGCCACTCCAACTATTTCAAGGCCGCACCGGGATCAGACAACGCGTGAGGGCCCACTCCTTGTGAAAGCGACACCGCTTCGACACCTGGATGGTCAGGTTCCCGTACTCGATCCAGATGTAGTCGTGCTTGGCCGCCTTGATGACCCCGCGCGGGTTCGTGCAGGCGTTGCCGCCCGGCTGGATGTAGACGCGGTGCGGCAGGCCCGGCACCGCAATCTCCTGCCAGATGTCGGGCGTCGACCACTTGCAGGGGAGCGCCACCCGCACCTCGGCGAAGTCCTTGCCCCACAGCACGGCGTCCTGCGCGTTGAGGTCCTTTTTGTCGATGGGGAAGTCGATCCTGAAGTGGTCGCTGTTGCCGTCGTCGCTTAGCAAAAAGCCGTCCACCGCCTGTCCACGTCTATCCAGACCCCCTGGCGGAGGGGAATAAGGCTTACCACGACGTCCAGTAGTGCGAATCCTCCCAGATGCACGGCCTGTCTGTGAGATAACTACGGTTAAAGTCGTGCCCGCCACGCCCGTAGTCCCCCATCTGCCGCAGCTTCTTCATCCCCCTGTGGTCAAAGTCGTGTCCGGACACCGGTCTGGGTCGATCCGTGACCGTGTGTCGTTGCAGCCAGCCTTGAGTCGGGTCGGGAGGGTACCTGTCCTGCGCGAGGACGCCCGTCGTCGCCCCAAGCAGCTGCCAGGCCGCGGTGGCGATTTTGAGGATGCGCATCCTGTCGAGGCCAAGATCATCGAGGTTCCAGGGACAAGCAAGGGTGGTGACGAAAATGGTCGAGGAAGGTCCCACGAAAAAAAGAAAAAAGAAAACAATTCATATTTTCAAGGCAGTGCTTTTCCCGCAGAATTTACTTTCGAGGAGGACACAGTAGAGCCATGGGCAGACAACACCAGTGGCGTCTCAAGGTTGCGCCATAGACTTCATCGTTTTACTTTATACAACTAATAAACTTGGCCGAGCCTTACCCACATCCATTTTCAGGCTGGTCTTTGGGAAGGCTCTGATCTTATTACGGCCCCTCCCAGCAAGAGACTTTGCAAAGAGGAAACCACCGGCAATGATTACTTTTAATTTCGTTCAGGGTTATGGAGTTGGACTGCTTTGCCTTTTTTTTTTCTTTTTTTTCTTTTTTTTTTCTTTTTTTTTTTTTTTGTTAAACCTTCCTTTTACTTTTTGAAGCTCGAATCCCGGCAATAAAAACGAGGTTCATCAGGATCAGGAGAGTATACTTTCCGTAATGATAAACACACGTTAAGTCCCTTTGTCATAACACTTTGAGTATAGAAGGAAAAAGAAAAGAGGCGAGAAAAAAGACGAAAGACTAAGCTCTGCCGTGATGACGCTCTTACTTACGTAATTAACTGTCGTTGTGGGACTAACTACGGACATACAGGAGCTGATTCCTAAGCAGTCGAATTCCAGGCACCAGACCCACGAGGCTCCATGATCTCAACCCTCGACCCGCTGCTGCCTATCCGGACACCTCACCCAATAAAACGCCTCACCCCATGATAATATGGCTATCCCCGGGATAGGCTACCGTCCTAAATCATTAGCATTAGATTTCACGCATGCGCGTGACACCACACCCCCTCAACCTCAGACAATGGTCACCCGACTCCCCTCCACTATCACGTGAAGCCCACTAAGGTAATCAAAACCACTCTCTTTACACATGCCGAGTATCCGAGGGTACCTCTACATTACCGTTTAGGCAGCTCCTAATCATGACACCATCGTTAGCCGACAGAGGCATCAGAATCATTTCATCCAGCTGCCGAGTCTAGACGCCCGAGGCGTCCTGCACATTATGGCCATGCATATCCATTTTGTCTCACCTCACACGAGAGCCGTCCCTCCCTTCCTCCTGCCAGAGGGCATCCCACGGCCCGTGGCTGCTGCCACTGCACGTGTCTAACCTCGGCTGACTTTTGGCGGGGACCTGATTACCTGCAGGCCGGGCTAAGCCGGGCTTTCCGACCGTAGCAATATGGGTCCGTTGCCTTCTTACGCCAAGTTGAACTAAGGCGAGCACCATGAGATTTTTCGTCCCGCAGCTGGCCGATACCGAGAAGCAGGCAACGAGACGCCTGATCGAGGCCTGGATGATCGCACATGCAGAGACGGTGCGGGGGGATGAGGTGGGGTGAACGGATACGTTGGGGATATTATACGAGGTGTGCCACGTGGAGGTTAATATATATGATGCACAATGTCGTAGTTGTTGAGTCCTGGTGTCTTCCCGAGCAGAGGGAGCTCACCGGCTTCCTGCAGACAACCATGCTTTCTTCGGTGGGGTCCGATGTCTGGGGATAATTAGCAGTTCCCGTGTGTTTTCGTGCTACCGGTGAGCAATCGTTACTGTAACACAAGCTAAAGTTTTGAATGAGTGCCGGATGCAAGTCAATGCCGATCGGTCCCTAGTGACGCGCTTTCACATGTCGAGCATATTCGGGACATTTCCCATTTCCAAGGTTTAAAAAGAGCCGCTGTTTCACCCATATGTGGGGTGTATATACAGTTCATAAAGACAAAACTCGGCCGAGCCTGGGACTGCTTCCATGGGCATCGTTGGGACAAAACAAATCGATCTGAGCCCGAGGATAATTTGCCCGGAACCAAGGATGATACTCTGATCAGCTCTCCACTTCTGCCGTGGGCACTAGGCATTATGTCTCTCGCACAAGGCCTTCCGTGTCTTGCACCGGGTAATACAGCGGCACAGGCGCTTATCCCACAGCCGTCACGACATGTCTTTCCTAACCGTCACACAACATGTAGCTCAAATCAGAAACAGCTGAAAAAGGCATGGAATCCTGATTTGCTGACCTCTTCACCGGTCCATGTAGGGACCCCGACCGCACCCCCGAAGCTTCTCCGTCACGTACACACAGGCATACCGTGCCTCCTCACCGAGACTCCTAATTGTGCCCGTATGTGGACAAAACATTTGGACTTTTTGATGACAGGCACCGGGGCACAGGGGCACTAGGCGAAGTGCTGACTGACGGCGCCTGCGGATGGGCACGCTAGGGGCGTTCGGCCGCTTCCCCATTCCTCGGTGAGCGTCGAGGGCAATTTGCGGGGGATCGGCGAGTCACGGACGTTGACGGCCCGGGTGAGACATGCTGCTACGTCGTTGTCCCTGAGGTGTAAACATCGCCTACAAATATTGAACCCCCGGGGCGTGGAGAGACAACTGGACAAGGGCATCTGGTTCGTGTTAAGGTAAGACCAAGGACTATTGAAGGCGACGGACGCCTCTAATCTGAGCCACGGCCATTGCGTCAAGGGGAGAGACAGGCCGGTCCGGGGGCTTGCGCTGGCCCGCCGCACTCAGCTCTGACTTTGGACTTTTGTTGGTGGTTGAAAGAAGGCATAATATGCCGAGGTTTTCACGATTGAGCTATTTTTGGGATCGGCCCGTCTTCTCTGCCGCTTACTCGGTCATATGTTTCCTGCTAAAGGCGCTATTAGAGCCATCCAGGCGCGTAGGTCCTTAGCTGGATGCCTGGTGAAGTGGGCTAACTACACAACTGGGCATAAGGCTCCTCCTTTAAGCGGGGAAAGAGATTACACAGTCCCTCGCTTGTCAAAGGTTCAGCTTGTTCATGTCCAAGCTACCCAGTCCTGCGGGCCAGTCGCAGGCGGGTACTTGGTGATGACGAATGTGGCAGTGCACACACACCATCCCTTCCAGTTCTAAGCGCAAATAAAATGACAAAAGAAAGCGCTCGGCGGTTGCTCAAATCTTGGTCAATGCGAAGGCAGGTTTGCCTTGTTTCATATTTGGCCGTCTCGCAAGATCCTCTGAGGCCAAACGCGCCTATGCGTGTCAGTGCAGGAGGCTCAACACCAACGATCAGATCATTCAGGGGCTCAAAACGGATGCCTCAGGGGTTCAGCACGGGAAGCACGTGTTTTTTTGTGGGGCCGTGTCAAGGGGTAGCGGCCTTGGGCTCCCGACAGGCATCCAATTTTCCAATACTGATAGAATCCAAGCACCCTTCCATCCATGCTCAACACGAGCTCTCGAAAAGCACGCAGACCACTTGCAAATCCCGCGCATTATCCAGTACCGCCGAGATAACCGCCCTCGCCGCCGGCCCGGTATCGAGTCTCTAGCGACAACGCATCAAAACGAAGCACGTTGACGATGAGGCCGCGCAGCTGGGCCTCGTACCGCGAGGACGACTCCCCGACATCACCCGTTCAGGCAGCGGTGCGTGAATTTCCTGTCCCCGGAGTCGCATAAAGGCCCTTTTCGGGCACGAATCTTCTCTTTCTTTTCGGGATCTTGCATCTCCGTCGGGCCCCCTACATCCGTCCCCAACCCGAGACTCCGTTGCACCAACGCGGGATATCTGCACGCCTTGACGTTCTCGAGTTGTATCTCCGACACCGGAGGTTGGCGGTGTATGTGCAGCTGGATATCTGGCGCCACTGGCGCCACGTGGGAAATCGCCTTCCCGACTGCGATCGACGAAGGCAACAAAAGCTGCAGTCTGTGGGAGCTGGAATTTTGTGTTATCCGCCAGGCGCGGCAAATCTGCGCCCGCGCGGCAATACCGGTCCGAGGTCCGCTGCGACCACCCCTTTATCTCCCAGCGGCTGAGAGGTTTTTCCGGCTGCCTGCCGGGCCAGGATGGCGGGAGGATCCGCGAGTTGCCCCATCGGAGTCGCCGCGACGATAAATTCGCCACACTCATGCTAACATTCAAGTTCTCGAGAAAGAATACGAGAGGACGAGGACACCACTTTCTAATCAACCCAGGTTCGATGGAATTGGCTGCGCCCCCCTCGTACCGCGTCCCGGACCCTTGGTTCGGTTCCCGATATCCTTGGTTTTTTTTATCGCCTCCCGGCCTCCGCCACAAATCCACGCGTTGGCACCTCCTTATATAACCATGGCACCATGTTACTACCTGTATATCGTATACCATTTAGCAGCGCATTCAGCTCTCATAGGAACCTATTACCAAGCAAGAATTTGGCGTGGCGAATGAAAGACGCCACCAGACGTTTCCGCATGTAGCTGAGCCCTCGATGTCTTTTAACGAATCACCGCATATGTCTCATCATGTTGCGCGGCTTGCCACATACACCACACCATCGGGTAATGTCGTTTGTTCGTGTCTCCCCAACATATTGGTTTGGGGGAGGCGAAGAATATGAGGAGTCATAAAAAAAAAGCAAACAAGTGCAGAGTATCTAGATCCTGACCAATCAAGACCCCATGCCATCTGCCATCCATCCCTTACAGCAAAAACGAGGAAAAAAACGTGAGAAGGCGGAAACGAGACAGTATCCATACCCCCCCTCCCTTTCCGCGTCGTTCCATTCGGTGAACGCATCATGACATCATGACTGGGACCAATACTTCCCCAGCACTGCCTAACCGCAAGAAAACGAAGGGGACCATGTGAAGAAAAAACCCTCAAGGCAGAACATGTGGATAGTGCCCCAGAAACAGACGGAAGGCGTGGCCTATCGAGGAAAACCTTGCCATTCCGTCTGTCACCATCGGACCGTCTTTCGGGAAACACTACCGCAAACGAGGCTAGGCGGCCGCCTTGTGGCGAAAGAACCTCCCTCTCCCTTGTCTTCGCACTGTTGACCAAAGAAAAACACGGACCAACGGCGCACTATGGACCTCGTATGGGAGCTCCGGGTTTTTTCTTGGTCCGTGTGTACCTCGAACGACGGCGGTGAGATGTCTTTTGCCTTCTTTCGTTGGTGGGGACGCCTCATTTCCCGCCCTGGATACGTCGGGACCAACGAGGACCACTGTTTCCCTTTCTCAACAATGGCGCAGAAGGCAACCCTCATCTCGGGGACGGCGAGAGGCTTGCACCTTCCCAATAGATCGACCGAACCGGATCGACGATGATGCCACAAACGCCCGGCTGCGACCCCATGATCACAAGAGGGCGGACCAGTCGCCGAGGCTAAAGAGACTATTGCTTTGTCTCCTCGCCGAGATCAGAAGCGCGAGGCCCACCCTAGCGTGACGCCATATGTAATGGCGGCCTGGTGATCGAAAGACTGTCAGCAGCAACGTCGTATGGGGCGATGACTAGGCACCAAAGACAGTGCGTGGAAGCGGGTGAGTCCTCGCTGACCTTTCCGTCTGACGAGGCTGCGTCACGGCCGGACCCAGGAGGAGTGATGCCTGTTCCCGGACCCGTGCTTGGGGTGCGTCACTGACCTGGTCTTGAGATGCTGCAGACATCCATCCGGGGGATCGACAAACTCTTCCGCAGAAACAGAAAGCTTTTCCCCTTCCGGAACTCCAAGACGACATAGGAAAGAAAGAAAGGAAAGCGGGTTCGGGGATGACGTCGTCGTGGTGCTTGCATTAAAGGGGGAGGTAAGGCTGTGTGTCGAGCTGGACCCCCTTTTTTTTTTTTCTTTCTTTTCTATGCGATGGAGTCCGCATCCCGGCGTGTTCGCGGTCGTAGTCAACGCGCATAATAGAGCCGGATGGCTCTATTATGCCTAAGGTTTGCCTGCCGAGTCTTGGTCACAAGACCGGCAGTCCCCTTGTGTTTGTCTCATGTTTGTTTCTTGTTCCACCTCTTTCTCTTCCTTGTTCAATCTTGCTTTCTTGTCGGCCATCCTGCAAGCTCGGGCGACACTCTCGACGACAACGACGACGACGACATCAGTACGACCCGGTCAGGGACGCATCGCCACCGACATCCACATTGTTCTGGCCGCCGGCAGCCGAGGGGCCGTTGGGCGCAACATCAGCAAACGCAGCAGCAGCCCACTCGGACAGGAACGCGGCCACGTCCGGTCGCAGCCGCTGCAGCTGGGTGCTGTACGGGCCGACGCTCGACTGGTTGTGTTTGAACTCGGTCACGGCTCCGTACCCGAAGCCGGCCTGCACCGGGGTCGGCTCAGTACTCGAGGCCCGCGACGGCGGGTTGGTGTCGACAGGGGAGTCGCTCCTGTTGGGTGTGAGGTTGTGGCAGCAGTTAGCGCCAGCGCGCGACCGAGTCAACTGTCGATGCATCGACGGGTTCATTGGGGACTGGGGAGTGTAGTTCACCCCCTATTTCTATTTGAACTTACCTCTCCGAGTAGGCGGGGTGGTTATCGGTCCCGGCCCAGCGGCCTCCATCCTCGGATCCATCTCCCTCACCGGCTCCGTGGTAGCACCTGGGATCGGTCACGAAAATGTTGTCGGCCGAGAGGGTAGCCAGGTCAAGGCTCGATGCCTCGAGCTCGTCATCGCTGAGACGGATGTCATCCGACGTCGTCTCGTCGAGGCGCGGGTCGGCGGGGTCAAAGTCATCAAAGTTGTCGTCCACGTCAGCCTCGGCCTCGGTGGCGGTGAGCGGATAGTTGTCCTCTCCAGCCGTCTGGCTTTCTTGGTTCACGCCGCTCTCCGTCGGTTCCATTTCATCACGGTTGTTACCGTCGTTATAACACAGAGCAAGTGTTATGTTGATCGTCGCGCCTCCGTCGAACCCCAGGTGGCTAGCCATGCTTGCTGTTGGCTGATGGCAAAGCGTGTGTGTCGGGCGGCTGCCTGTGGCGCGGGTGCTGCTGCTGCTGTTGTGGGGAGGCGGTGCTGACTTTTGCTGCAGGCTCCGGGGGCGCGCCTCCTGTTGCGGTCTGGAGGCACGGCTTTCTTTCTGTCTTGGTCCGCCGTCGAACAGCACACCAGATTCAAGGTCACTGGCAAACGGCTCGGCAAAGGCTAGAAAGTGGATTGAATGCATTTCGGAAGAGAGTTGCTTTTTGTAGTCTCTCTCTAGCTCTCTACTCGATCCACCAGACTCCCTCCTCCGCCCATGGAACCTCGAAATAGCATCGACGGAGCTCCACTTGGGCATCAACTACGCCAGCACGCGTGCGGATGCCTCGGGTACGCAAGGGACAGAGCATTGGGCCGGAGTCCTCGTGATTGCGGGAGAACCCTGGCTCCGCACTACTAAGGGGTAAGGGTTCCTGACTGTCGGTGTGGGCTGGCCAGGACCTACGATAATAGAGATTACTTCTCTATTGGCTCTGGAGCCCTCAGACCGGGTTGACGCCGGCCAGTCAGGACCCAGGAAGCAGGAAGAAGGCGTCGGGACCGAAGAAGCAAAAAACAAGGCAACCGACGGGGTAAGACAGCAGGCGCCGTTGCAGGAAAAGGGGGGTGAGCCTAGTGGGAAACGGGGCGGATGGATCCCGACAGGGACCGGGTGGAAGTACTTCCCATGTACCAAGGACTTTCTCCGGCGTCGGCGAGATGTCACTATCGCTGCGGACGGCAGAGGCCCGAGGGGAGCCGCATCCAGGAAAAGGGGGGATTGGATTTCGAAGAGATGGGATCGAAGATGGATGCGATGCTTGCAAGAGACTATCGGACAAGGTGCTGGGCATGTGGGATGGTTCTAGTCAGCATAGGCAAGGAGGACGCAAGAAGAGGGAGGAGGGAGGGCATATCGATTATGGGGGGCTATCGGAGCCAGCGCTGGTTGGTGGTTGCGTAGCTCAGCAGAGCAGTGAGACACTAAGAGCATCCACCACCACCACCACCGCTAAAGCTGACAAAGGCGTCATGAGCAGCAAAACCCGCAAGTTTGGAGGAGAAGATCGAGGGAGGGCGCGACGAGCTTTTATGCAACGACAGCAGCCTGCCCACACTTGGGCACCGAGGCTAGCTGGGCGGGCGCACACTGGAGACTGACGCCTTCCTGTGCTGGGCCGCTTGGTCTAAAGCCATCCGGCCCCCTATTTTGGACCCGTCTCAATACGAATGGCCCCCGTGGCTCACCACAGCACCACGAAACCTGCAGGAATCCTTTTATTCGCTCGCACGAGGGCGGGAGGAGAGAGGAGGAGGAGGAGGGACGATGAATGGCCCAGTGCTACTACATGTGCAAATCGTCCGTCTTTTTGCCGGCATTGCCAGCAACGGAAGACGGGCACGGCATGTCCAATTGATGTCTGGCAAGCACAGAGACGGGAGCGCCGTGTGGAACAAAAGCCCGGCGTGGTTCGCTCCAGGACCGCCGCCAGCACATATGCCGAAGAGCGGGTGATGGATGAGGTGCAGGTTGGCTTGCAGCTTGCATGGCGAAGCGAGCAACACCTACGACCTTTCCAGACCAAGGAGAAAGAGGAGATGGCATCGGCAGTGGGGGAGGGCCATCACCAGGCCAGGCAAGTTGGCAGCCAAAGGGGCCCAAGTGGGTGGTGGCGTGCAATCTCGTCATGCACAAGGCCATTTCGGGAGTCTGCTGAGACGAGCCAGAACCGTTGCACTCTCGGAGGCAACAGGACACGGTCGAGTCCGGAGGTGGGTGTTGCTGGCGCCGTCCGTCGCGTCGTGGTATTCATCCTCCCGGACGGGGAAGCAGCTCGCCATCCATTGTTCTGCTGTGAGGACGGGAGGATGGACTCTCTCTATCGAGTCGAGGCTCCATCCATGATCCCCTATCCGTCAATACTCCACTCCACCAGAAAGCGGGGCGGGTCCCATACCGCAGATGCAGCCAATTCTCGTAGTGCAGCAGTCCAGTCCAGCCCCAGCCGGACCACCCTTTTTGTTTACATCATTTACATTATCTCGACGATCTATACTGGAATGAGCCGGATTATTGGGACACTGCATCATGTCATGTCTGTGACGATGCAAGCCTCTCGAGGTCCATCACCAAAAGATGGGCCACGAGGAAGCGCCGCAAAATCGAGGGACGAAGACAAAGAAAGTCAAGCATCAGTAGCGGGCCCATGCTTGTCTTCGGGCCCAGGCGTCAGGTTTGGTTAGCGTTGGCGGCCCGCCAGCAACGGTGGAGAATGAAGGTAAGCACGTTATTTGTGCCCGCAAGCCGATCCGACGCTGCGACGACATCAGATGGGCCTTGATTGGCAGGGTCATTAACCCGGTTGATTGAAGGCGTGACATGGAAGCGTCGGTTGGACATCAGTCATCAACCCTCTTCCCGACACTACTACTACTCACGTCACGGTCCGACCAAAGAGGGGAAAAAGGCGGGGGCCGGCCATGCCGCGCAGCAGCTTCCATGGAATTGGCGTCACCCAATGCAAGCGGGCATGGCACGGGACTCGTCTCGGTCCACTCTGCCGTCGCCGTCGAGCCGTACGGTGGCGGCTCCCGGCTGATGTGCTGACCAGCGCATCGTTCATGTGGCGGCGGGCAAGCTCATGCCGGTAATCCCGTGCCGGCGGGACGTGAGTGGCTCGGCCTGCGCCCCAGATCAAAAACAACCTTTTTTACCTTCGATAGGTGGGCGGCTGGCTCCAGGGTTTTGTTGCTTTGAGGCTCTGCTCCCACGAGTGGGCCCTTCTAGTGTGCTGCGAGCAATCAATGAGCTGCGCATCTGCGTCGGTGTCAGCAAAGCTAGAGTGAGGTCGTGGATCTAGCTATGTCGGTTGCCTCCCTCGCCCGGTTTCCCAAATCCATATAATTCGCTCGCATCCCGCCCCCGTACATGGTTTTTGGAGTCATTGGGTGCCCCCTCCTTTGCTTTTCCCCTCCCATTTTCCTGCTTTCCCTCCACTTCACTCGCCCCAAGCCTGGCAACTTTCCCTGCCTCTTTGCCAGCCAGCCAGCCTGCCAGCCCGCCCGCCCGCTATCTGCCTACCTGCCTTTGCCTATCAAACAAGTAGATCATCACCCAGGCAGGCCACCACTCCCGTCTCTCCCGGCCTTCAAGCCCAGCCGGCTCGGGCGGTTAGTTCTCGTCCCCAAGGCAGGCTCCGGGACGCCTCTCGATGCGCCCTCGAGGCGCAAAATGCATTATCACCTGTCCATCCCCTTTTGCGGCAACCAGGCGACGAACCATCCAGCCTCCCGATTATCCCGAGTAACACTAGGCATCTACTCACCGAGAAAACCTCCACGGACACACCAACCACTTCATTATCGCAATGTGCAGATCGACCTTCAGCCCTTCGGGCGGGGTTCAGCCTCGCGTTCCGCGTTCCTTCGGAGAGGCTACGCTGACGGCCTCCCCCAAACGCCTCGTACAGGGTTAGTCCATGCCCTTGGGCGTTCCGAGTCCATTCTCAGCCGCGCGCCCCCGAAATTATTGCGCATGTGCGTCAGAAAAACGCGCGCAATCTGTCAATATTGGTCGAGAATTCCCGCCAACGACGCCTCACCTCAAGGCAGCCGGTTGCCTTGTAAGAAGGGAGCCCGAGATGTGATGGAAATTACCCAGACGGTCGCCTTGTTTTGCCTGTACGGCTCGTGCTCCTTCCGGTTCTTGGGAGGAGGACAAGGGATATGGCTAAACATCGCCCGTGCTTTTTTTTAGCCAATCCTGGGGCAGAGGCACAGGCTTCGGTAATTGACGCTCGTGTGCAGAAGCTTACGCCAACATGCTTTGCTTGGTTGGCTCGGTCCTTTACCTCGCAGCCTGCCTGGGTCTGGTGCCAGCCCTATGAGGCAGGCTGGTTGAGCCTGCAGGCACCAACCACCGAGGCCTACCAACGTCATGGCCACTGTGGCCGAGCGTATTCGGGAAAGGCGGCATGCAAGTCCCACTAACGCTAATCTTAGCATCCTTGCACGATGGTTGCCTCGTTGGACGGACCCCACAGGCAGGAGCCTGGACGCATCCCAAGGTTTTGCTCCGCTACTGAAGAAAGGAGATTCAGCAGCAGGCGACCGCGCTAGAGACGACAATCGAGACGATAATAAAACTTACTATGGCATCAGCCATAAGGCACAGGGATCCACCCTCATCCACGAGCGGGGTAATTACCTGAGCGCGGAAGCTCGATCATCCTAATTTCCCGCAATATCTCGGCGGCCGAGAAACAGCCGAGCCGAATGCTGCCCGCCTTGGTGCCTTGAAATCGGAGGACGGGGACAGATGTGCGGCCAGCATCGGGGTCGGCCTCCGCTATGTGTGCGGTATTATAAATCCGCGCCTTTGGGCCGCAAAGCAACTGCACGCGGCATATATCCCAAAGAGGGCACCTTATGGCGAGCTGGCGGAAAAGCACTTTTGCGACTACTCCGCTCTGGAGCGGGTCCCCGCGTTCTGATTGATGCGGCTACAAGGGCAGCATCAATATGCGCTTTTGTCATGCATCTGCGGCATCAACTATGCGTCACTGCACTTTCCGACGCTTGAGACCCAAGGCTCTAGAAGGGAAAAAAAAAAAGAAGAAGAAGGCAACCTTGCATTGCATGTTTGCCCCGGTCGTTTCGTTATCATTCCCCCCAAAAAGAAGCAAAATGAGCTAATAGAAGTTCGATATCTTCCAGCGGGTGGGAACTTTTATGTATGTGGCCCACGCGCGCAATAAAGCTGCCGCTTCGAGAGCCTTCTGCGCAGAATCGGAAAACGACGCCCGCTTCCCGAAACTCCTCGGTCACATAGTCAGCGACGACCGGTCGCGGAACGCAATGCACCGAACATTCCGGCAGAGTAAGTCACACGTCAGCTACGGGCATAGAAGGTTCTCCGACGGAAGTCCGCGGAGAACGATTGACGAAGGGCACGCACCCACGTGCCGGCAGATGGTTACGTCGGCTGCGAGGAAGATCTCTGCAGGAAGCTTCCAAGAAGAACCTACGGCAGGACCCGCTAGGTCACTGGAGAGGCTCACCGAGAACAGGTTGAGGCTCTGGGTGGCCCTGGTGTTTTTTACCAACAGTCTCGGGAGTGCCCGCAGCTGTCAAAGGAACACGTGAGCTCCGGCTCGTATATAAGTCCAACCACGGGCGACGCCGGTTTCTTCCAGCTGCGTCGTCTTCCCTACCAACAACAGATCGGGGCTGACTTCCGGCGGTGGAAAGAGGAACACACTTACAGCCGCAAGGTGGGCACCGCCAGTCCTTTGCGTGCCGCCCGATCCAACGAAAGAAGGCACAAGCAGAGGTACAAAAAGGAAAAATCCTACGTCTTACAGGCGTGTGCATTGCGAGCAAACCTACAGCGAGATGTCGGTGTAGAACCCAGCGGTGTAAACCAACCCTGATCCCGATGCTGGAGAGAAAAAAAAGGCGACCAACCTCACACCACGTGCATCCATATGCTGTCAGCCTGTGCCGCGAGCCTCGCCTTCAAATGTCAGCTTTACAGCCGCTCCTCACTCTCTAATGTCGGGCTCTACAACAGCCGCTCGCGTTAGTTGGTCCTCGACTGGAGGATTTTACGCTCGAGCGCTCCTTCGCGCGATACATGTAGGATTTTCGATTTTCTCGAAACGCCCATCTAGATCCTGCAGAACACAAGTGGGATTTCGGCCGCCTTCTTTTTATTTTCCGCAGCAGATCCTGATGTCCGGGGTGTTGCGTCTAGCCCCTGATCGTGCCGCGCCCCCGCGCACCTGCGCAAGCGCGCGCCAAAACCAACGACAGTGCAATATTTCTACACGGGAAGTTGGGAAGTTTACACGCGACTGTGGTCAAGCCAAAAGTAATGTTGTTGATAGTTTCGTGTTGAATTCTTAACTATTAGTTACCACCATCCAGGAGATACCTCAGGTAGGTACATAGGTAAAACGGCCATGTAAAAAAGTAGAGAACTCCGAACGCAGCGCTTGACAATGCACCAGAATACCCAGCCGTCAAAGCAGATCCGCGTGCGCCAGAATACGGGACAAGAAAGAAACACAAAAACGGAAATAGTAACTTCAAATGCAAAAACAACCACATGGCGTAAAAGAGTGGGTGAGTAGGTGGTAGTTACGAAGCCAAAGGAAAAAAAGACAAAAGAAAATACCAAGTCCAGTGACCGCCACCAAATGCCTTCCGCCCACCTCTCACCAAAACCCCCCACTTAGTTCTCTCTCTCCAAACACAAGCCAGAAGCCACCACCAACAACATCTCCCTGGAGGTAGAGAGATAAAGAGAAACATACGTGTATGGAATCCGAAACGTATTGGGCGCAAAGCAGCGCGGCCCTCTTAATGGAGGGGTTCGATAAAAAAAAAAACGTGGTTCGTCGGCGGTACGTAGGCTTGTGGGATGAGGACGGGCAGCAAAGCAGACAGTATTTGTCGTGTTTTGCCTGCTCGCAGAGAGTGCGTATGGTGCGTGCACACCAGTGAGCGACCGGTGGGAGGCTGGCAAATGAAAAAAGGGGGATGGCAACTGGCCCGGTCTGACACTTTTGAACATAGTCAGTTGTTTTCCTGCGAGGCCGGGTCCGCCTGCTGTACGATGGTCACGGGCGCGGGCGACGTCGCCATCGCGGACTGGTCTTGGGACTGCCGCTCG
>GL876967.1:493740-504055 GCA_000193285.1 Magnaporthiopsis poae ATCC 64411
CGCACGCGGCCGACGCGGCGCAGGCTTCCGGGTGGCTTTCCGGGTTGGTGCGGCGCCGGAGGGCGACGGCTAGGACCGTGTCGAGACGGTCGAGGGCATCCCGGTCGAAAACCTGCGGACACGGCGGAGACGGGGATGAGGGATCCACCAGGCAGGCGAAAGTTATGCGGGACAGGTGGTAGCACAGGAAATTGTCCCAGACGGCGTCGGGCGGCAGCTCGGCCTGGCCCCGCGTGGGGGCCTGAGCAAATATGTAGACGAGGGCCTTGGCCAGGAAGCGGAGCATGTCGTGGGGGCTGATGCTGCGCATGACGTCTACTTGGGTATTTTTCAGGGTTTCGAGACTGTAATGAGCAGCCAGTTAGCGTCTAGCTAGAATACACAGACTTTTCTTCCCATGCTCCACCCTTCCTACCTCTCCCAGTCCCCAAACAGCCTCTCCCATATCCGGTCGTGGATCTCGTCGCCGGGCCTCTCCATGATCCAGTGGAACAGGTCCTGGTACGCGCCGGCGAAGAGCTCGGCGTAGCTGGCCCGGAACCTATCCGCCCCGGCGTCGTCTTCCAGCACCGTGATGCTGTGTCTGCACAGGGACATGAGCGAGAGCGTCAGCTGGATCCGCTCGTCGGCCGCATCCGCTTCCGCTTCTGGTTCCGAGGGTGACGAGATCCAGAGGCTGCGCTGCATGTCGCGCAGGTGGCTCTCGAAGCTGTTTTGCCATCGGCCGGCTTTAGCAGAAGCCTCGTCGGAGCGCTTTTTTTTTCCCCCCTTTTTGTCTATGCCAAGGAGGTCGACGGGGGAAAAGAAAAGTAGGGAGACAGAGCGAGCGCCTCTCTCCCGTGCTGGTAAGGTAAAGATACGAGCAAAGCGCACCTGAACTCGGTAATATCCGCCTCTTGTTTGCCGGCCATGGTTGGTGAAATACTCGACAGGCGTCTGGTTAGAACGTCGGCAAACACCCGCGGCGGTTCGAGAACATGGAACGGCGCTGGTAAGCACTGGACCGTTCTCCGGCACGACGGTGAAGAAATCCAGCCATTTCTTTCTTTTTTTTTCCGTTCCACCAAACACTTGTTTAAATACATGCTGGCGACGGAGCTGACGGACACTGTCACAGCAGCCTGGCCCAAAGGCTGAAAGACCAAGTCAAAAAGGGACACAATGGATATTGCGCCAGTCACATGCAGCCCGTGATTAGATTCCTGTTTTCTTGCTGCCCCCCTCCAAATCACTCAGTCTCTACGCTTGGCTTGCATGAATCTGGTGCAAAGTGGCGTTTCCGTCTGTTGGGGCCATCTAATGGTACACGTGATTCTGTTGCCCCCTTTTTTTTGGGATTTCGTGAGGGGGCGTTTCGATGGTGGAGGAGAGCAGGCAGAGACGCGGCACCGGTTCTAAAATAATTCCAGGAGGAAATCTTCGTAGGAATATGCCGGAGTGGTAGAACAGGGGATTTCAAGCTTCGTCTCGTCGGCCCTGTTCGGTGTACATATTCGTGCGCGTTCGCTGCTTCGGACTGCATCGCTCGCCTGCTCGCGCAAATAGACAGCATGATAGTTGGGCAGACGCAGACACACGAGCTGTACCAATGATTCCTAGCAACAGACGCAATCACCTGTGCTATCAGTCTCGTCGGTCATGGTCGCATAGGCGACGGGCCAGCCGCCTGCAGAGGAAATGCTACAATGTACAAACTATCTACCAGCCCAGATATCAAAACAGAAACGAATGTACATGTACCTATACAAGCAGCTATTTCGGGGTATTTTCGATGCAAACAAAACTCCATCAAGGAATTACAGCCAGGCTTCGCCAACTGAAGATGGGGCGGCTAGATAGCCAGTCGAATACACGCGCTAATGCGGCCTAACAAGAAATGTGGTATCCTCATCCTCGTTGACCATCGGCAGCCGCTTCTCGGGCACCGAGGGGACGCAGGACCACGAGCAGCCCCGTGAGACGAACGGCACAGGATGGCGGTCCGCCGCACGAAACGTCAAAACCTTGGGCTCCGGCTGCCCGGAACCACCAGCGGTCGAACCCTTCTGGGCCGTATACTCGCCCAGGTACCACCACTCAACCCACTGCGTCCTGGGGACGACCATGCTTCGGCCTTTGCACCCGGGACGAGCGCAACGATAGCTGTCAGTCTCGCCACGCTCCTCCGCTAGGGCGAGAGCTCGGAGCAGGTGTTCTGGCGTGGTCGCGGGCATCAATGACCGTAGGTCAGCACCGGCCGCTATAGCCCTTCTGCAGGCTTGGAGGGACAGCTCCAGAAGCTCGCGGGGACCCGCCGGGGAGTCGTCTGCCGGCGGCGCTGGCGAAGGATCTTCCATCTTGTCCAGCCGCGACGATGACGGGCCGGCTGGCTTGGCAAACATGTTCTCCGTCGGGAGCCACTCGCCATCGTCGAGATCGAATGAGGAAGTGTTGAGACCAGTGCCTCCGATGTATTGAACGGGGGAGCGGGCGGCGTAGCAGGCCCCAGCGCGCTTTAGCTGAACATCCTTCTCCCATTCTGCATCCATAGGACAGGGCGTCCACACCGAACACTCCCCGCCGTGATCACCCCAAGGGTTCTCCCGACACCGCGATCGCGACGGTCCTTGGAGCTCAAATTCTTTTTGCGGTCTCGTATATACCGAGCCAAGCCAGCCTTCCTGGCCGGCTGATTTGATCGTCTCGGGTTTGCAGAAGGGGTTGGGATAAAGCTTGAAGTTTTCCAGGCTATCTCTGGGCATCATGAGGTCAAGCAGTTCTTTGGGGAGCCAGCGCAAGCGGTTGAAAGATATGTTGAGGTGATCCAGGTTGCGCAGTTGCCCGATGCAGGGCGGAAGCTCCGTGAGCTGGTTGTTCCGCAAGCTAAGGACTGTCAAACAGCTAAGGTCGAAGACAGCAGCAGGTATCCGAGCCAGATGGTTGTTGCCGAGGTAAAGTTGCATACGAGGCTCCCTACCTTCGAATGGGACACCTTCAACCACGGTCGGGATCAGGTGGAAGCCTGAAAGTGGTTGGACCGTCGAAGACGCGATCCCGCCAAGCCCCAAGCCCCTGGAATAATTTGTTAGCATATTATGGAGGCGGGAACGAGGAGATATATGAAATAAAACTCACGAGAGGTCCACCTTCTCGTCACCCTCATCAATACATTTCTCAATAATCTTCTGCGCCTTGGCCTCCTCGGGAGTGACATTACGGAAACTGGCCGCCCGGTTGAAGCCATTGTTCACGCGTTGAGTTGGATCCACATGCGTAGGCAGCTCGCCCTTGGGGTTGGCGTCAATGGTGTCGTCGCTGGCAAGCCAGACGCCACTGTCTAGCTCCCGCCTCAGACCCCGGCGTATTCCGGTGGCGGTCGGGACGGGGCCGGCCTCTGATGACAGCAGCTGCTCCGACTGCTGGAACCACGAGCCGACCAGACGCTTCTTCCTGCGGCGGCCATTCGCATAATTATCAACAGACGGATCATCGTCGCTGGAAAAGATGGCAGGCTCGCTGGAATCAGTCCAGAAATCCGACGGTGCTGGGGCCTGGAACCGGGCTCGTTTCCTTAGGTCCTTGAATGAGGGGAGAACAGGCTCGGGCTGGTCGTCCTCCATGATGACGACGGGGGCTTCAATGGACGGGTAATTGAACAAGAGAATTACAGAGGCAAGAAGTATGGCCAACCTTGAAGCTGTGACGTATGGCTGCGGAACGAGAAGTGTCTGAGGTGGAAACGAGGATTCAAACGCGACTGAAGGAGGTCGAGAAAGGCAATTATTAAGACTTGCATGTGGCAGAGACGCGACCGACCGCGTCCTGCCGCGTCTGTGGCCGGCATGCGGGGTTGGGAACTTAAAAGAACGCGTGGTCTGTGCACCCCGCCAACGCGGCTCAGCAGCCTAAATCATTACACGGGCCACGCTCTCCGCGATTCGCTGACTGCAGAGGTAGCAAAGACAAAAGCTACGAGCAGTGGCAGGGCTTACTGCGTGTATTTCGAGAGCCGCTGGCGATGCATACCTTTTGCAGTGGCCGCTGCTGACGCCACAGAGCGCATATCTCTGTTGAAGCCTGCCCTCTGGCTCGCGCCGTTCTCTGTAGTCGCCCACGGCGCATGGCATTGAGAGACCGACTCCAGACCTGTTTCAATCCCAATCGTCATCGTCGTTGTCGTCCTTCCTCCGGGAGCTCCTGAGGCTCTTGCCGCCGCCGGCCAGCCTCTCCTCCTCGGCGTCCTCGGCACGTCTCCTCCGCTGTAACACCCGCATGTCCGTGTCCGGCACGGCACCGACCTCAACGAGGATCTTGTCCAGATCCAGCATGCCCATGCGCACGCCGCCAACCGTCATGAGGGTGACGATCTGCTTGACGATGTTGCCGTTGTGGTACACGAGGATGGTTGGGCAGTTGCGGTCCGGGTAGCCCTCGATGGCCTGGTCGGCGCGCATCTCGCAGAACTTGACCTCGCCGTACTCCTTGGCCGCCTGCCGCCAAAGCTCCGAGAGCACGCGCGACTCGGCGTTGGTGCCGAGGGACGACACGAGGTTGATCAGGACGGGCCCGTTGCTCGACGCCTCGGTGACCTCGCGCTGGTATTCGGGTTTGGAGAGAGGGTAGACGCTGCCGTGGACCGACTTTTTGCTCAGCTCGCGCATTTCAGCCATCCGCTTCTGCATGTACTGCTCCATGAAGGCCTCATCCTCCTCGTCCTCAAGCTCCTGGAGCTCGTCGATGTCCTTGCCTTCTAACCGGTTGTCGTGTGCGATTTTCCTGGCCTCCAATATTGCTTCCTCGATCTTGGGCGTCGGATCCGGGGCCTTTTCTGGTATGATTTTATGTTTCCTAAGGATTTCGTTCCTGCGGCGGGTGTCAGCGACCCGGACGCGAGCGCGAGAGAGCCGCGAGAGTCTCTGGCGGCTGCGGCGTACCATTCCGTATCGGCATCTGGATCATCGATGGGCACAGCTATACGCTGGTCCATTGGAGCAGCCATGTCGGGGTGGTATGGAAGGTGCAGTGGTCGAAGCCAACAGCGAAATTGAGTAGAAACAACGGAGCGAACTGCTTGGTGCTGCCTGGCTGCGAGTTCTACTTCATTTTACGGATTCTTGGCTATTCGAAGTCTCAACGGGCTCAATCCCTTGGCTCCAGTGATGATGCCAACAGCAGGCGGGGTTTAGCTCCCTGAAGCTGATGACGGCGGCTTGCGAACCCCACCGTGGGCGCCTTCAGCGTCCTCCACTGGTGCCTGGAGTGACGCGCCACAGCGACTCCACAGCGGGCGTCGCCCCAGCGGAGCCCAAATCCACATCACGTGCCGCCGTGGGCTAAGCCCTGAAAAAGCAGAAAGCGATGGCCCATGCGAGAGGATTCTGCCGTTTCGGCGAGCCGTTTTGGGAAGGCAACCCTAACAAAACCCCGGCCGCTGCTATTCGCCCCCACCGCCTTTGCCTCCACCTTCTCGAGCCGCCCTTGCCAATTTCTTCTCTTCGCCGCACAACAAACCAACCAACTTTCTCGCCACTTCAAGCTATCCAGATTTCCGTTTAGCAACCTCTCGCTCAGAAAGTTATCACAAGGGAATTGCCCTCTTAAATCAGTCAAGATGGTAAGGAATCTTTCTGATCGCTTTGTCGAGCCCTGTGTCCTGAGCACGACGATTCGCTTGCGTACCCGCCCGCACACAACCACGACCGCACACCCGCGAATCGAACATCCTGCGTCGAACGGCGCGGCACCAGCCCAGTCGCCAGTTGAAAGAGGAGGATATGATGAAAGCTGGGGGCATATTCTGGATCGGTCGTGTTGGATGCAGGAGCTGCGCGGATTGTCCTGCGGGGTCGTTGCGTCTCGTCAGCCAGTTGATCGGGACTATGCGAACAAATTTTTTTCGCGCCCTTTCGAACTACCGCAACCATCACCACCGACACGCGGCAATCACGGCGCTGGGCTTCGATGCGCTGCTGAGCCTCGAGTGTACACAAGTGCTGACTGTCTCCCCTAGGTGCTCGCTGTCGATCTCCTCAACCCCAGCGCGGCTGCTGAGGCCCGCAAGCACAAGCTCAAGGTTCGTCGTTGCCTCTGCATGACCCCTCCCTTGCGATGGCGGTGGGTAGACCCTCTTCCAGTATAGCGATGCTGACGGCGCGCGACAGACCCTCGTCCCCGCACCGAGGTCTTTCTTTATGGACGTCAAGTGCCCGGGCTGTTTCACCATCACCACCGTTTTCTCTCACGCCCAGACTGTCGTCATCTGCCAGGGCTGCACGACGGTGCTATGCCAGCCGACCGGTGGAAAGGCCCGCCTGACGGAGGGCTGCTCCTTCCGGAGAAAGTAGACGATGGGGCGCGCCCGCGCACCAGTTTGTCTAATTTCTCTGTCAAATCTTGGGTCCAGTCGACGCTTCCGGTTATTCAGCATGGGTCTTTCTCGGGGTCTTACGGGGTTCTTCTCAGCCTTTTTTTCATGTTCATACGCACACACGAATGTTATGTCGTGCTCACGGGGGAGGGGTTGGGAAAAAAAACAAAAATCTTCTTTGGCACCTATTCGGCCGGGATCGAGCAGAGCCCCCGGCTGGGAGAGTAGGAGCGCTTTAGAAAAGAAAGGGTCCTCTTCACGAATACCACCGAGCCGCGGCGCTGCACCGGACACCCAAGACGACGATTCCTTACACATCCGTCTCTCGCTTCGTCTCCCGTCTCGGATATAACTCCCCCAAATCCCACCTGTGCGGATAGAAGATGGGACACCCAAAAAGTCAGGACCTCGCAAAAAAAAAGTTTGCATGGGCACGGCGTTGTGGGGGTACCGGATATCTGGCATCAGAGTTTCTACTCATGTCAAGTCAAATCGCTTTTTTTCTGCATTCTCTCGGCCTTTCTGCGTGTGATGTCCGTGATTTTAAAGACTGATCTGACAGGCTTGGCCGATCCGACAATTTTCAGGGGTAGTAGGTTGAGTAGCCCAAATGGCCCGAATCGCGCGACGCAGCAGCGCATAGTATGCCGCTTGTGACGCAGGCCGTGTAGTAAAGACATCACATGTGATTCCCTTTCGCGACAACATGCGCGCTGTTATGCTGAGTGGTATCTACAGGCCCCTTCACTGGCGATGTAGTAGGGTATGTATCGTAAGGTATTTATTTGTATTTATATCGGCACCAAAGACGGGGAGCTGATGCAACCAACTGTAACCCCTGGAGAAAAAAAACAAGTCCATTTAAACACAGAGAATGCGGACGCCGAGCCCAAACCTAGAGATTGTTCCGTCACCTCCGTACCAGCATCTTGTCAGCCCTCCCAGTCCTATCCTATGTCGTCCATCTCGTCACCATAGCCTGATAACCTGTGGGTGATATAAGAAACAAAAAGGAAGACGAAAAACAAGAAAGAGCAACCCGCAACGCCGTGCCATAAAATACAAACCCCCGCTATGATGATACGCGAACCCCATGCAACCACCGAAACTGTACAAGTTACCTAGGTAACAATTGCGTGCAGCACAACAGAACGCACATGGAAGCCCAACGACGCCTTACACGCCACCCATATCCATGTCAGGCGAGAACTGCCTATAGTCGAGAAAGTCCGCCTCGGGGAAGTCATTGCTTGCAACGGCCACAGCACACCCGCCTTTCGGCGGCAGCTGCGTCGCAGCAGAAAAAGGGTGGTCGCGCGACCTGCGGCTCCGCGGCTCGGCGAACAAGCGCGCCGCGGGCAGCTGGTGGCTTGACTCGTCGGCGCTGTCGTCGTCGCTGTTGCTGTCGTACGTGCGCTTACGGCTGCTGCTGTTGGCCATCATCGACCCGACCGACCCCTGGCTGCGCGACAGGCCCGGCACGTCGTTAACGTCTGGCGGCACCGAAGCCAACCCCGCAAAGGCCGTCGTTGGCAGCGGCAGTGCCGGTGCCGGGTCAAAGTCCGGTTGGGCCGACATGCCGCCGACGTTGTGGATGCCGCAGAACGGGAGCAGCTCGCGCGTGGCCGAGGTCCCCGGCAGGGGCACGTAGGAAGAGGAGCGCGGGTCGAACGATGACGACTGGGGATGTGGAGCAGGAGCGGTGGTGGCGGTGGACGACGTCGTTTGATGAGGCTGGTGCTGGTGCTGGTGCTGGTGGAGCACCCGCGGCTTCTGGGCGTATCCGCCGGACCACATGGAGAAGTCGCAGCCGACGCCGTTCTTGTGACCCTCCGCCACAGATTTACGCACGCGCATGCCGACGCTGAGGAGGTTCGACTGCACCATGGCCGGCAGGGCGGGCCGTGAAGAGGTCTGATGCTGCTGCTCCCCTGTCAGCGAGTCGTCCTGGCCCGCAGTGTGGCGCGAGAAGAAGGAGGTGATCTGGCGCTGGGCTGGGTCGCTGGCCGCGCCGGCGAATTGGCGCTTCGTGCGAGGGGCCGACATGTTGATGTGCGTTTGGATTTTTTGTTTACGTTGAAGCGGCAGCCGGTTAGAATGAGTTTCGTGGGTCGGGCGGTTGGTGCGTGCTTGTGGTAACGACCTAGTTGTGTGCGAACTCAGGAGGTGTGGTTGAGGGGCGCCTCAAGAAAAAGTGTAACATAGACGCCCCCTGTAAACGGCCAGCGAGACCACGCAATGAGACAAGCTGCCCGAGAGAAGGTCAAAACGAAACGAGTGTTCCCAAAAATCGACGTTAAATGGAATGCCCCCTCTCTCGTTTTCGCAAAGGAGGAGGTCAAATCACCCAGCACTCGACACCTGTTATTCCCAAGTCCGGTGTTTCAAAGGGGAGCAAATGGCACCGTACACCCGTGCTGAAACCGAATCTTTGTCTTCTAATCTGGTATCAGAGATTGGCGAAAAAAAGAAAGAAGCGAAGTTGTCTGTGCAGACCTGGGAAGAACGTAGGGCTGGCTGGCCGGGTTGGAAAATGACGGAATGAGGCTGCATCTAACGGGGCCGGCTGGGAGAGGACAATGGAAGGCCAGGGAAAAAGGGGAACGGGCGTTGAAATTGGCCGCTTGCGATTTGCTGCGGCCGTTTCTGGTGGGGCTCACTTTTGGCAGGACAACGCGCTGTGGATCCCTTGAAAAAAGACGCCGGGCGCGTCGCGTGGCTTTCGCGTTGAGTGCTGCCGATCTGCCAAGCGTGCAGGGTTCAACCTTGGAAGCAACTGAGCACGGCCTGCCAGCTTTTTATAGTACTCATATTCATATCACTCTGTCGTTTCATTTACATTGTCACCCACAACCCAGCAGGCTGCCTTCGCCGTTGAATAGTTGTGCCCGGCACGCAGCATGGGACAACTGCTGTATGTAGAGTCGACCTAATTTTATAAAAGCCAAGGGCAACAGGAAACCGGAGTCAAGCAAGGCCGGAATGGCTGCTATCAGAGAGGCAGACGAGATAACACTACACATCGCCGCAAATACGTTGTTTAAAGGAAACCATTGGACACGCAGACTCTTTTCATCTCGGCTGACAGGAATAGTGAGAGCCAAGTTGGCGCAACAACTGACATATCTGGGTATTTACGCGAGTATAAAAACAGATGTGTCATACTGTGATGAAGGCTGCTGGGCAAACGACGAAACTGTAGACGGGCAAAATAGGAGTGGGCCAGACGAGGCAGGAACACGTCCGCACCATTCAAAGACCCCGAAACGGATCCCTAAACTCGAGGAGATCCCTCTGGCCGTAAAACTCGCCTGCGACCGTGAGGATCATGTTGAGCGTCGCGCGCATGTTCATGCGCGCACGCAGCAGCCTCGCCTCCTCGAGCTCGTCGGGCGACGGTCCTAGCTCCGGCTCGAGGTTGACGGGGGCCTCGTCTTCGTCCTCGTCCTCGTCCAGCTGACAGAGGAGTCGTCTCCTGACCGCCTCTAGATCAGACTCGACGGCTTTCCCGTTGGGCGCCGAGGCGTCGTCGGCGTCGTCGTCGTTTGCGACCTGGCCCTGCTCGTCCTCGCCGTCGTCGAGGTCCATAGACTGGTCGTCGCTGTCGCCATCATTGTCATGGACTTCGGAGCCGTCCGCGACCTCACCCTCCTCGAGCTGTCCGTCCAGGTTGGCAGCAGTAGCGACCACCTCAGATTGGGCGTTGTCGGAAACAGTGCCTCCCAGGTCGCCGGCATCTCCAGCCCCGCCGTTTGTCTTGTGCGAACTCTCAACATCAGGAGGCGGGGAACACGCATTATCGTCACCGTCAACATCCTCTTCCTCCTCTCCCCGCCCGACATCGCCGGCCTCGTCCTCGTCTCCACTGTCCTCCAGCTCGACCGCCACGCGGAGCGCTGATATTTCCGCCAGGCTGGCCATCATAAGCACGGCGCGCTTGCCCATATCCCGCACCGCGCCGACCTCGAC
>GL876967.1:528669-545761 GCA_000193285.1 Magnaporthiopsis poae ATCC 64411
GCGCCTGCGCGTGCAGGAGGCGGTCCGGGTGCGCGAAGACGGCGCTCAGGTGGCGGGTCACTGCGAGGCGGTAGTGGTGCTGGTGCTGCTGGTTGCCGAGGAGGAGGAGGCTGATGCTGTAGATCATGTGGGTGAAGAAGCCTGTCCAGGGGTGCTGCTGTGATGATGATAGCGCAAGGTTCTGGAGTTTGTCGAGACGCAGGAAGGCGAAGCGTGAGTGCACGCGTGCCCGGTAGGTGTCGAAAAGGACGAGCCCTGTTGCCCGGTCTATTGGTGTAGGTGGGATGCTGCCGCCGCCCGCGACTGGCTGTTGGATCGAGCTGTCGGAGCGCGCAAACGTCGCTAGCAGCCCGATGGCCGGAGCGCTGTTCGTTGCCATACCGCTGCCGCCAGTCGGAGGAGGGGAGCAGTACTGCCCCATCTGCTGCTGCTGCCAGATCCGGCCGTTCGTCTCGGGTGACTCGCTCCAGTGGTTGAAGCTCAGCCCTGCCGCTGTTGCCGCGGGGTCGCCGTGGACGGGGATAACAGCGTCTTGGGAGAAGACTTGCTGATGGGACAGCCCCGGTATGCTGTCATTCCCGGTAATGCTGGCTGCGCTGCTGGTGCTGCTGCTGTCGCTCCTGCGATGCCACTGCCGCCGACTGTGCACCTGGGCCTTTTCGAGCCGCGCCACGCGCTCCTCGAGGGCGCACAGGTCCGCTGTGGACGCGAGCTGCTGCATCTGCAACGCGGGCAGGAAGCTGTTTTTGAGCTGTCAGACATCCCCCGGCTACATACGCTAGGCACGGCCGGTGCTGCTCACCTGTTCACGACGGCCAGGCGAGGGACCACCTCGTGGCACGTCTCGCGGGACCTCGCGCAGTTTGTGCACGGCCTCTGCTCGTCGCATTTTTGCTGTTGCTCCAAGGTCAGAATACCTAGACCTAAAGCAGAGTTGTGCGTTATTTTGGCTCTTGCTGCTCACCTTTCTGCGCCGGCAACGGAGACATGCCAGCGTCTTGTGGCGCTTCCGCGGCGGCTCTTCAGGCGGAGTGAGCATCGGCTCGTACAGAGCTTCGGAGGCCGAGGGGGACATGGCTGGAGTCTAGCTGCCTCGGTGTGGCTGGAGTTTTTTTTTTTTTTTTTTTTTTTTGTTGTAAGGGGTTCGCCGCGAGTGTCGAAACGGGATTCCGATAGCCCTCCTGTCACAAAGAAACAGGAAAGCAACGAGGGAGACAGAGGCAGGTCTCCCGAACATATGCTCGACAGGTGCGGAGTAACATATATCCATCATGAAGAAGATGACCTCCCCCAGCCCACAACGTCTTTCCCAAACCGGGTCTGTTTTCCGGGGTGCGGTCTTGGTTCCCCCCAGATATCTCTCCTACACGCAGATCCAGTGCTACGTAGCACTCAAGTGACCCCCAAACACCCCGGAATCCACTCCGAGCCTCGGTGCAGAACGCCATCGACGCAGCCGGCAGATTCCCGGCCTTTATTTCCTGCCATGCTACTATAGGTTAGGCCTAACCCGCCGCCCCTCATTGACTCGGGCGTTGTATGTATGCATCCTAGTGTCGCGTCGCGTCGGCTCCCACGTTGAAAGTCTGCAGTGGGGATTCATCTCGAGTCTCATTAGAGTGCCAGCGCGGGTTCGTCATCCAGGCGGTTGGTACTGACTGTACTACAGACAGGTTGTCACCCCCACAGTTGTCCCCATATCCCCAACCCCTCTTTCGTTGGTTCCAAGATTGTGCATATATGTACGTATCATGGGATGACGGGAGCAACACAACAGGAAGAACCCCGGAATTTCACGCCCAATGGAAGAGCTGGCGGTGGACTTGGCATTAGTCGTACGATTCTCTTCGACCCGACACCAAACACCCCCACGGATCGACGAGCGGCTGCCTGCCGGTATGTAATGTGCCTACCTGGGATTGTTTCGAACCCTGCTTCATTCGTTTCCTTTACCGCCATCTGCCTCCCCCACCAGTTCCCAGCATTAAAAACGACAGGCAGGCAGGCACCAACTCCCGACGGGAAAAAAGGACGGGAGGATCAAATGGAGGGGCCGTCATCGCACGACTCGCGCGCGTCGCTGGATTTCCAATCGCAGATACCTTGGCAGCGTTTCCCCGCGGGCAGTTATGGATCAGGTGATAAGCCGATATCTCCATTAAATACCTGCCTGTGGTATTTACTCCAATAAAGCACAGTGATAAGGACGTTCCCACTAACCCTAAGAATGCTTGGCGACTGATCTCTCCTCACCTCATCCATGTTTCTAAACCCCCAAGTTCATGGGTTGACACTAAGGGCGCGCAGGGCAGGGCAGATTGCAAACACCGGCCAATTCAGCCGATGCCGGACGCATCCATTACCAAGCATGCCGGAAAATACCTCTTCACAGCCACGGTTCCGGTTTGCCCTTACGTACCCTATGTACGTAGAGGTACCTACAGCCAATTTTGGGACCCGGCGCTAAAACGCGTTTATAGCTGTACCTTCGCTGTGTATCCACGCACTTGTACTGTAAAATGCGTTTCCATGCAGCAAAAAAGCGCTTGCAGACAGTAAAAATGAGTGTGCACACGCCAAAGGTACGCTTATAAACGCGTTTCAGCGCCGGGGACAGTGTCCCAAATCAGTTCTCGCGCTATGGCAGGTTGGCCTAGGTTTTGATATCGGCGATGAAGACACGACGGCAGCCCATGGCTCGGCTGTCGGCACTTGTCGCTCTCCTGCCAAAGTGGACCCTCCACTCGGGACCAGAGACAACGCGAATGCGGCACCCAAAGATACCTCTATGCGCGCACATGTAGAAAAGGATGCAACCGGACGGGAGTCGTGAATGGTCAGGGTAAACTCTGGCAATAGCCACGTTCTCCATCCTTCAACCATCCCAAAGCGCCTAAAAAAGCCCATATGCAAGAAATACCGCATGGTTGACAAAGCCAAGCGTTACGTTTGAGCACGAGGACGAGCATGGACGGATTGGCCAGCGTAGGAATGCGTCAAATAAGTAAGCAGCCCAAAGCCAAAAAGAGCTCCATTGGTAATGCTTCGGAACCGGTTTCCATCCATTATTCACTGGTACAAGGGTTTTTGAATACACAAAGCGAGGGGAACTTTCCATGCCGCTAAAGGGGCCAGGGAGAATGAACGCTTGAGGCTAAGATGAAGAGGGAAGCTGACAAAGGGAAAACGGATAAACCAAACCAAACACAAAAAGAAAATAAAGAGCAGAGACCAAGAAAAAAAAAAAAAGGAAAATGCTGCGCGATCGCCGTATAGTAGTAGATACATAGGGAAGGAGAGAGTTGGGGACCGTTTCCATGGTCCGGATATCCTGCATGCAGGGCATGATAAAAGTTCGTCCCGAAGCCGTTCTAAATGCGCGTCGTCCAAGAGTCGTATGTTTTACCCAGGGGCCTGATCCATTGAGCCCATCCATATCAAGTAGGTCAGCTAGGGTAGAGGGGGAGGTCGGCCAGACTCGGAGTCGTCTGGGGCGGCGTGTGAAGTTGTGTGTGGCAGTAAATGTTGCCTCGGAAAATCGGTGGTGAAGATCAGGACCTCGTCGGTTGTCTAATGACGAAACCTGTATCGGCCATTATTAAGAAAGAGAAGGAAGATAACAAATAAAAGAGTCGGGAGAAGGGAAAAATATGGCATCTCCCTTTATCGGTCAAGCTGCGGCTGGTGCCAGCCATTTAGCCACGCCATCAGCCCGACTCCGAGCAGCACCACGCCCAGCATGGACGCATACGGTCCCGCCTGGGCTGCCGCCGTATCCCGTGGCGAGTGGAGCGAGTTCGACAGCGGCGTTATCGTGCTCGATCTCGACAGCGTAGGCTTGCCCTCGGGAAGGTCTGCCCCCCCCTTCTCTGATCCCGAGGGCGGCGGGGTCATGCTCTCCATGTGCTCCGGGATGCCTGTGCCGGTCGGCGTCTCGGGGAAGGAGCCAATGAAGGGCTTGGGTTTGATGTGCTCCGTGATTGTGTCGTTCCGTTCCCTGCGCCGGCTGGACCGAGACCGTGCCTTGGGCGCCTCGGACAGTCTCTTGATCTCCTCGTCCCTCTGCCGAAGCTGCAGGACCATATCGGCCAACGACTTGCGGTCGACGTCGCGCTCGGCCTCGGCCTGTTCGGCGCGCTTCCTCTGCGTCTCGAGGTCTTCCCTGAGATCTCTCATCTCCTTGACGATCGCGTCCAGTTTGGCTTGCAGCTTGGACGCGGCCTCGGCCGCAGCATCGGCCGCCGCAGAGTCTGGAATTTGTGTGGCCACCTGAGAAGCGTCTTGTTGTGTTACCTGTTTCGGACACGTTATGGCGGGGACTGGTGCCTCCGCCGGAAGCTCGAAAGCCTCTGCCAGCAGATTCTCCTGAAGACTCGCCTTGGCGGCGCCGTTGCTATGGGCCATGGCAGCATCCTCCAGTTTCCTCACAAGGACCTCGGCGCTTTCCCGGCTCTCCCGCTCCTTCTGGACAATCATCTCGAGATCTCGTATGCGAGCGCCCTGGACCTCTATTTCCTTTTTGGCGAAGTTGAGCGTCTCGGTTAGCTGCAAAATATGACTGAGGTTGTCCTGTCGGATAGGGGAGCTCTGTGACTTGGGTCGTTCCGTTGAGCCACGTTTCAGCGGCGGCGCATCCCCGTTAGGCCGCGCGACGTCTGGCTTCTCGGGGAGCGGCTGTTGGGGCGGGGGAGCTGGCGGGTCGGAAAATCGCGCCTTGGAGACCTCGGATCGGAACATGCCGCCGTTGACAGCGTGTTGCTTGGTGGGCTCCTGGGCCTCGGGACGGTCGGGCATCCTAACATCCTCCTTGCCCATGAGGGCATCGAGAAAGTGTGCCGTCCGCTGCAGGTCGTTTGCCTGTAGTTTTGCCGCACGCATCTCTTGCTGCAGGTCACACAATGACAGACACGTTAGAAACAGAATACTTGCCGGGGTGAGATTCCCTCCGTCCGCCATGACTTACGTGTAACTTCTTCACTATGGCTTCGGTAGATGGCTGGCTCATCCACATACCATTTCGCGGGAGCAGACCGTTCTGCTGGGGGCCGGGCATCCCCGCCGCGGGGACCATGCGGCCGTTATTCCCCATCTGCGGCTGGTTGCCGTTCCGGCCCCTAGCTTGCATCCCCCCCATCTGGGCCAGCATCATCTGGCCCCCGGTGGGGTCCATGTCCCCAAAACTCATGTCCATGATGTTGTGGGTGGGGTTGAGAAACCCGGCATGCTCGACTTTAGCGGCGACCTTGTGATGCACAACGGACTTCTGGTCCTCATTGACAATATCAATGCCGAGCTCGAGATGGTCCTGGGTCTGCAACTCGTGGGGCTCCGACTCGCGGTTCTCCTGCGACAGACGCGTCCCGTTGACGAAGGTGCCGTTGGAAGACTTGACGTCGCGGATCCAGATCTTTCCGGAGCGATCCGCGTAGATCTCGGCATGTTGCCGCGACAGCACCTTGCTGTCAAAGTAGCCGTTGACCGGCGTCGGCACCGTCCTCGCGTTGGTCTGTCGGCCTATGCGGAGCGTATCTGGATAGAAGGGGACCGAGATGGTCTTGCGCTCAAAGGTGCCGTTGAGGGAGAGGAGGTACAGCGCGGGCTGCATGCCGCCCATGGGGTCGCCGACGGGCCTAGACATGGCGCCCTGCTGGGCGACCTGGCCCTGCGGGCCCATCATCATGGCGCCCTGGTGCATCTGCGACGGAGCCGTGTTGCCGTTGGTCTGCACCGACCTGGCGCCGGCCGGTCTTGCAAAGTCGGAGCCGTCAGGCTTGAGCACAGACTGCGGCTGAGGCCATTGCCCCTTCTGCGGCTGCTGCCCTCGCCTCTTGAACAGGCCGCTGGGGTCGCCGTTGGCCGGCGACGCGCCGGTGCCGTGGCCGGCGCCGTTGACGATGGTGCCGGCGGAGGACGAGATGGACGAGTTGCTGGACACGGACGACGACGAATTTGTGCGCTGGAGGGGTTTCCGTGGGGTGAACATGCTTCGCGCGTCGTCGGGGTGGTGCGGGTTCGTCGCGTGCAGGGACGAGTTAGCATTTAAGCCCCATGCTGGCCGATTGATGTTGGCGAAACTGGGAGGGCTCGCGACCGCCGTCATGGGGAAGGCTGCGGGCTGGCGGGCGCGGCTGGAGGAGGGATGGCGAGCGGGCACCCGATGGTCGTTTCCGCGACGTCGATGGGGATGGACGACTGATGGGCCCGTCGTCGGGGCATACGTCGGCAGGCGCCGTCGGGGGACCAGATCGATGGCGCGTGGCAGCCGTCGTGAGCGAGCAGTAGTAGGTCTGCAGTCGGCAGGGACAATCGAGTCAGTCGGCGTTTGCGTGTCTCTGACGTTTTGGTGGCTGTATCCGAGGGTTGAATAATGCAGGCGTGGTTGATTGACGGAAAGGTTAGGTGAGGAAAAAAAAGAGGCCACTCTTTGGCGGCCAAGAGGGTCCAGTTCACGGGTGAGTCGGGTGGAGAATAGCGGAAGAGGCCAATTGCCCGTGGGCAGCCCCCAGTGTTACAGAACAGAGCCGCCGATTGAAAGCAAGAAAGCAAAGAAAGAGAAAAAAAAAAAAAAATAGCGCAGACACGCGACAGGGGGGCAGATTGATTAGTCCGTCCGACAACGGCGATCAGCAGCGTGCACGCGAGAGCGACTCGGCAGGGCGGTGTTGGGGGCGTGGGCGCACAGCGATGGAAGAGGATTCAAATTTCAAAAAAGGGCGACTGAGCGACGATGTGTGACGATCAAAAATGGCAGCTGGACCCAGCTGCACTCACTGCCTGTACGTACTGGCCGCGACAATTGAACAATATGGAGGTGGGCAAACGTTTGGGTGGATCTGATGTATGGATGGTGCTCGGAGCCGCCGTTGCTGGCTGGCTCCCCGTCTCGCTTAGCGCTTGGCGGGACCTCGGCCGCCACAACCTGGCAGCGATGCGTGCCTGTGTCTGAGCCGGGGGGCCACGGTCGGAGGATTGCGAGGATCTTGATATGACGACAAGCAGACGCGGGCCGGGCGGCGGCCAGGTGCGTCGAACTGTGGAAGACACTGGATCTTGACAACAGAAAAGCCCGGCTGGGTCGGACTGCGTAAAAGTCTATTTTGTCGGCAAATAAACAACGCGGGCTGATGCTGTATGCGGCACGCTTGCTGTATGCGGTCTGCTGTATGCTGTCATGCGGTTGAGTAACGTAACCGAACCCGTCCGTCCTGCTTCTCGTCGCCGGTCTGGCTGCCTCTCCTTCATTGCTGTTGTACCCGCCGTCTGCACGCCCGCAGCAGCCCGGTGGAGGCAGAAGACACCAGACTGCAGAAGACGCTGCGGTCCCCGCACGTGAGCACTCCAACTGACCGCCCGCCCGTCCGCCCCCAGCCGATTCGGTGCCCGCTAACAGCAATGCAGCGACGGTCGCTGCAATCCTGATTCGACGGGCCGGTCGCCACTTCATAGCGCGCGCGAACCGTCTCAGTCACAAAACCCTTGCGTCGCTGGATATCTCCAGCTAAATTCCTGGAGCACGCATACGAGTAATGGCATGCAAGTTATTTCTGGCTGTGGACGAATGAGGCATTCAGATTCAACCTGTGTGAATTCTCCTCACGTCTTGGAATGCTCTGTCACTGGCCAGCCGGAAATCTCGGCGAGTGATGCGGGGAGAGACGGAAGCAAACGACCCAAGTCTCTTCGTAACCCGCAAACGGTGAATGCTCCCCAAGCTACCCCTAAAATCGCAGCGTTTCCCCTTTGATGCTCATTCGAGCTCCTGAAACTTCCAGATAACCGAAAACACATGGATGTCATGACTTGCTGTGAGAAGCCCGTCACTCCTGGACCCCATTTGATGCGCAAAGGGGTTCACATGGCCCGTGCACCCGCCCGACAGGGCACGTGTGGGGAGACGGCGAAAGGCTGAAGGCTCGGCTCGGCTGACCTCTGCAGGAACAACAGCGCGCCAATCAGCGCGCTTTGCGGGGGCGCGGGCGGGCAGAGCGTCCCAATTTGCAGAGAGCCTCGAGCGGCCCGCATTGACGGCGCAAAGCTTCGTCTCCAAAATATCTTGGATACCACCCGCCGCCACGCATGGCATGATTCACCATCCTCTTTTCGCGCAACCGTCGCCCCCGCTTGCCTGGCCCCGATTGCCGCCCACGCTCGACCCCTAACCTATACGCTCCAAGTATCACCAGTCGACCAAAGATGCCACCTCCGCCAAACATGGGTGGCCATATGGGCCCATCCAACTTGGACAAACGTAAGATGCAAAACATCGGCCCATCCGGCCGAGCACGAGCACGACAGCACCCCTACCGAGTTTTGGTGTGGACGTGGCTAACGGGGACGCCGAAACAGTGAAAATGGGCGCCATGATGGGCGGGAGTACGTCGCTGCAGCTGCAGCTCCAGGAGCGCATTTGGCGCATGGCTGCGTGTGCAGGATGGAAATGGCTAACATAACCAAGCTGTCGGCGCCATCATGGGCTTCATCTGGGGTACGCACCACCCCATATGCTCGACCGCCGCGTCTGCCACTGCGATGAGAGCTAACGACAGGTACCGGGATCAACAGGCACCGTCACCGTCTTCCGCTTCGGAGCAGGCACGAACGGCGTCATGAGGACAATAGGGCAGTACATGCTTGCCTCGGGAACCACATTCGGGTATGCTCTGACGGACCTTGTGTGTGCATTTGGGCTCTGTGGCCCTGCCGCCATCCAAGCTTTGAGCTAATGTCTAGCCGCCGCAACCCAGCTTCTTCATGGGCATCGGCAGTGTCATCCGGACCGACTCCTCCCCCATCCTCCAACAGGCCTACGCTCAGGCCCACCGACGACCAACAATCATGGCCCAGCAGCGCGCTTTCCGGCCCCGACCGCGCGACGACTAGAGACGCGGGGTCCAACCGCAGGATATGGGCAAAGAAAGACGCCCTCCGCCCGTATCGGGTAATAGGTCAGGGATGTGAATCTTGGAGTCTGTCATACCAGGCGACGCACTCTTCGAGGACGACCCAAGAGGTTCTGTCTGGCTTGACCATGTATCAAACAAAAGAAAGAAAGAAATTCTCAGCCGCTATCATAGGAAGTGGGCGCCATACAGAGAGCTCCGACTTCTACATTAGTCTGATTTGCCGTCTTGTGGGCCCATCTGATACTGAGATGGACAAGTGCTTGGCCGATGTCGGAATCCGCTTGGCAATGTGTGGACAAAGGTGTCTGTCAGACGATAGGCAGAATCACAATGGAATCTATACATGAGGAAGAATACCTATTTCCTCGGATGGCATCGGCGAATCGAGTGAGGGCCTGACCAGTGGAGACAACCCTCCTCGCGTGGCCAGCCAGTGCCTGCTCGCCACAAGACGGATGTTGCCGCCCGGAGGATTACGAAAGCTTTGCAGCAAAAAGCCGTGGCGTCAATTTTCCCTAGTTCCCGTAAGCTGCAGGATCCATGACAGGTATAAGAGAAGAAAAGCAGTCTACATGGCCCCGAGGCCGCCAGGCAGGTTCCTATCCTGCATCTATTTGGGCGGGTTTGCACCAACTTGCTTTCTGCCGACTCGGTTTCGGACAGTGGATGGAAATGGGAGCCCCTGTACAGGCGAACAGGCATCCGCGGGTGTCCGCCTGGGGGGACCGTGCCTCGCGTTCCGCATTTCAGCCTTGCCGTGTCACGTCGAGGCGGTTCTGGGAATAGCGCCATTCCTTCGGGGGAGGGGAGCCCCCAGCTTGACACTCGAGCCCCGAGCGTCGACGACGCGAGGTGCCCCCTTCCGGAATTGACGGCATCTTTTGTCATGGCCGCCATTCGCCTTGACCCTTTCAGAAGGATTCTACCTGACGGGAAATGGCGGACGGCCACCAGTTTGGCGACGACGGGAGTCCCGCTTTCGGGCATCTGCTAGTTCTGCACAGCCCTCTGCCAGCAAATGCTGATCATATCTTGGCCCGGCCACCGCTATTCATCCAAGACCGAGGAGGAAGCGGTTTCTTGGTGTTTGGAGCCCAACGAGAAGACTAGCTCATTCACCGTGTCTTTTTTTTTTTTCTTTTTTTTTTTTTTTTAGCTCGAAATCTAAAGGAACAACACACCATCCTTCGTCCTAAAACCTGTACTTTTGGCACACTCAAGCTAACTTGCGACTGGGATCTCAACCAGACAGCATATATAGGTCAGTTGGTATTCCTCCAGTATTGTGGCATCCGTGAGATCTCGGACACTTGAATCCTAGTCCGATGCTTGCCGGGATGCCTGGGCCTGAAACTAGAGCCTATGCACACACATGTCCAGAATATAACCACAGAAATGTTAGAAGGACCAGAAGAAACGTGGAACAGGTGTTGGATTCATCTGCCAGATTTTTTTTGTGGCTACAAATGGGTTTTCGCCGCGGTTGTCTGTGTCAATCAATTAAATCACACCGACAAGAAACGCCAGGCCAGATCAGGCTCGGTAATTTGACCAGTCCTCGAACTTGCAGGGCACCAGGGGCGTCCACAGACTGTGTGGCAGGTGCAATCTTGGCTCGGTCGGATCACTGGCGAGCCGCTCGATCGGGACGTCCAATGGGGGTGGAGCCCGCCCGCCCCACGACAGGGCCAAAATGAAAGGACAGGCGCAGTGAAGCGGCGACCCAAGATGAGAAATTTCAATACCCATGCCAAAAAGGTTCAGCCCCGCCAGCTGACAGCAAAAGCAAAAGATGCCGCCGACAGGGGTAGGTGACACCCACCACACCTGCAGTCCTGGATCAACAGAGACGCAGATCATGTACGGCTCGGTCTCGGCAGCGCAGCCAGAGCTGTTGGCTGTATTTTCGGTGCTTGTCAACCAGACGAAAGAGCCGGAGGAGTGGGTGTGTGGTAGTCGGTAAGCCCCGTCCAACCCACCAGAACTGTCAGTTTAAGCTCGGGTCGGGATGGGTGACCGGGGCCTCTTCGCCAAGCTTTTCTGGCAACCCACGGCAAGCACACTCCCGCAGGTAGGGTAGGACGAAAAGCTGGGGGTGGACAGACGAGAAGTATGTATGTGCTGAGAATTCCGTCTAATATGTCCAGCGTTGGTAAAAAAAAGGAAACGACCATTGCTTGATGGGCCTCCCCGGGTGACCAGCTGTCAAAGCCTCCCTGTCGGTATCCCGAATCCCGCCGCCCCTGACGATCGAAAAGACGCCACATTGGACAAGCAAGCCAAGAGCCCGAAATTTGTGCCAGTAGCGCTGCAGCTCTTGCGTCGTGCAATCAGAGGCAAGGGGTGTGTGGTGTCCTCCAAAGAACCGCAACATGGAAGAGAGTTCCTATGTTTATTTTTTCTTTTCGTCCCATTGCATGACGGCATTGTACGACAACGCCCCTGCGCCGTTTTACCGGCAGCTCGGAACCTCGCAGTGTAACCTATGCACGCTCGAAGTTCGTACCATGAGACGGCATCGAATGGCGCAGACGCAGGCACATGGACTTGCCAAAAGACCAAAAGGAAACGCTATTTCCGGCTGGAGAGTGTGCGGGTGACGCGCTAATTGTGCGAGGGGACCTCGGAAAAAAAGAACGACCTTTTTCTCTGCAGAGCTTCGGGCCATGCAGCACTCCAGCCGCGTTTTCCCAGAGGTGGAGCCAGGCCCAAAAGGAGACGGCGTCGGCACGGTTCGTTGTTGTGTTCCTTGGCACCAACACAACAGAACGGGCGGGCTTGGTTGGTACTGTAGCCGCCAAGCACTCCAACTATCTTGCACAAATCATACAACTATCCGATCACGCTCGCAAATATTGAGAATACTGAAAAACAATAGGTCAGCTCTGGCAGCAGCAAAGAGACACCCAGCTGAATCCAGATGGTCAGAGAAAGGCCACGGATGATGCCGCTGACATGGAACCCGAACAAAGCCACAATCCCTTTCTAATCAAATGCTCCCTGTCTCGAATTCGCCTCTATTTGTTTTATGCTTTTTTGCCACAGGGGTGGTGGTGGTGATGAGGATCATCCTAAACCTCGTCTCCCCTGCGCCCGCCAGAGCCGCCTTTCTGGAACCGTGCTAGCGCAGACGTCTCTTCGCCCAGCTGCCCTCCTGCAGGCTGTCCGCAGCCGGCCGTGCATACAAGGAGTTCCGTCCGCGCATACTACACCCCCAACATCACGCCGCCTAACCGGGCAAGCGCCCGGGCCCTGCAGGGATGTGATGCTGAGGTCGAGGGGAACCAGCTGCGAGGCTCGGATGGAACTGAGGGAGGGAGCATAGCATCTGACTTTTTTCTTTTCTTTTTTTGCGTCTTCTTTTTACAGCTAGTCTTCTTTCGTTATTTTCTCAGGCGGTTCGCCGCAGCCAAGCCGTATGTGGTAAACGTCTGCGCGGCTGCACCGCATACCACGTATGTTGCTGGTCCGTGACAACCGCTCATACGAGCAAGCGAGCTTGGCTAGCATCAAGTTCCCCTTTTTGGACAAGACGCAATCCCATAGTCAGGGTGATACTCTCACCCAGTAACCCAAAACGGATCGCCCTTGTGCCTGTACATACACGCCCTTGCATGGGGGTGCGCAAGCGCTGAGGGGAGAAGAGATGGACTCCAGGCTGGCGGTCTTGTTGGAGGATCCCCGACGTGACCGGTCTCAGTGATATATAGCTGAGCCTTTCCCTGCCTCTGCTCTCCCTCTCGTCTCCATCTGAATTATGGTCGCCAGCTTCACCCCAGTGGGCAACAGTTTTCCGACCTGTGGAAGCGTTGGGAGTCTTTCCTTTCGTTATACCGACACTCGTTTATATATATACCCGGGACACTTCGTTTAGAAGTGTTTACCCTCTAATAACCCCCCCACATTCGCTACAATGCCCGGTACTTTTCTCGACAAGTTCAAGAGCGGGGCTACGGCCGGCGCCAAGTCCGTTTACCACACGGTCTGCAAGCTTTCTCAGGAGAAGACCAATGGGTAAGACGTCCGTCCCCTCTGGGCACGACGAGACGAGATGAGAGCTAACGTTTGACTAGAAAATCACGCCTGGGAACACTGCTTGCACCCCTCCTGCCCATGTTCTTGAGCAACAACCCGCTCCCTCACGGCTTCCCCTGGGGAGACAAGACCATCAACGGCACCAACCCTTACCATGGCTGCCCCACAACGGGCGTCATCCGCTCCTACGACTTCACACTGAGCCGTGCCACCATCGCTCCGGATGGGTACGAGGTCCCTGCGCTCCTGGTCAACGGCGCCTTCCCCGGCCCGACCATCGAGGCCAACTGGGGCGACACGATCCAGGTGACTGTGCACAACAACATCACAGGTCCGGAGGAGGGCACTGCCATCCACTGGCACGGAATCCTGCAGCGCGGGACTCCCTGGGAGGATGGCGTGCCCGGCGTCACGCAGTGCCCCATCCCCCCCGGCAAGTCGTACACCTACCAGTTCCGGGCCGACATGTTTGGCACCTCGTGGTACCACGCGCACTTCTCTGCTCAGTACTCTGCCGGCATCTTTGGTCCCATGGTCGTCTACGGCCCTGAGACGGTTCCTTATGATCTTGATCTCGGCCCGGTCATGCTTACTGGTGAGTTTTGTCCGACTTTATTGGCATTCCCTTTCCCGAAGCACCCTTGTTAATGAACTGTCTCTATTCCAGACTGGTACCACAATGGCTACCTCAAGATCATCGCGGAGATGCTCAAGCCCGGCGGTGACCCCAGGGTGTTCTCGGACAACAACCTGATCAACGGCAAGATGAACTTTGACTGCACTAAGGTGGCCCCCGGCGACAATACCAAGTGCACGTCCAACGCCGGCATCTCCAAGTTCAAGTTCCAGAGCGGCAAGACGCACCGGCTGCGGCTCATCAACTCGGGCGCCGACGGTGTGCAGCGCTTCTCCATCGATCAGCACACCATGACGGTCATCGCCAACGACTTTGTGCCCATCAAGCCGTACGAGGCCAAGGTCGTGACCCTGGGTGTTGGCCAGCGCGTCGACGTCATCGTCAAGGCCGACCAGGGCGCCCCCAAGAGCGCCTTCTGGATGCGCAGCACCCTGACCAAGTGCACGCTCGCGCGCCAGCCCAACGCCGTGGCCGCGATCTACTACGACGAGGACACGGGCGCAGTCCCGACCAGCCAGCCCCATGACGTGCCCGACCCGGTCACATGTGCCAACGACGACCTCGCCCTGACCCAGCCGCTGTTCCCCATCCCGGCCTCGGAGCCCAGCTACGCGCACACGTTCAACATCGAGCTCTTCAGGAACGCGTCCAACGTGACCCTGTGGAAGTTTGACGGCGTCAGCGCCCGTGTCAACATGAACGCCCCGCCGCTGCTGCTGGCCAACCTGGGCAACACCAGCTTCCCGCCCGAGTGGAACGTTCACAACGTGGGCAGCAACTCGTCGATCCGCATGATTGTTGTCAACAAGACCCCGGCCGCGTGAGTCTTTTCCCCTCATCTTTAGTATTTCTCAAGTCATACTGTCTCACGTCATACTAACCAACCAACCAAAAAAAGTCACCCCATGCATCTCCACGGCGCAAACTTCCAGGTCCTGGCCGAGGGCGTCGGCCCGTGGGACGGCAAGATCGTCAACCCGCAGAACCCGATGCGCCGCGACGTGCAGCAGATCCGCGGCGCCGGCGGCTACCTGGTGCTGCAGTTCGAGGCGGACAACGCCGGCGCCTGGCCGTTCCACTGCCACATTGCCTGGCACGCCTCGGGCGGCTTCTTCTCCACCTTCCTCGTCCAGCCCGAGGAGATCAAGAAGTTCCAGATCCCGCTCAGCGTCGGCCAGACGTGCCGTGACTGGGCCTCGTACACGCAGACCAACGTGCCGCTGCAGATCGACAGTGGTTTGTAAGCGGGGCTCATTCAGGGAGCGTGATGGAAGGATGGTGCGCTGAAGTTGGTCAAAGCCCACCCTGTGGTGGCACCTTGCCCCAGGGAGAGTGTAATAATTATCGTTTTCCTGTTGTCGTTTTTCCGATATCGCAAGCATGTATCTTGAATCCAGCGACAATAAAACCCACATGGTGAAAACGCGCGAAATTTCATTTGTGTCGGTGATGGTGCTTAGGATTCCTGATGACCGATCAAAAGTCGCTGTCGGTGCCAGGGGCACGACAGAAGCCAGTCCAAGATTTCCAATCCCTTTGGATGATGAGGCAGTGTAACTATTATAGTTTATCGTTGTTATCGCTTTCTGGTACAAGCCCGGGGAAACAAGCAATTAGAACACAACATATGGTGATATCGCCCCAAAGCATCTCGTCGACGTTGTGGTCCGTGAGTCTGGGCCAGTGGTCCCAAATCGCGGTCAGTGCGCTCGCCATCTTTGGGCTCGTGTATGCTTGTTACGCATATTTAATAGTATACCCTGACTGCTGCAGACCGCTGAACTTTTTTTCTTTCTTTTTGGTCTTTCCCCCATCCCTGGCCTTCTGTTTCTCTTTCCGGGTTTCCCGTTTTCCTTTGACTGCTGTCAAGCCGTACGCTGACAACGGTTTCCTGTCTTCCATTCCTTTAGAAAGCCATCCGTTGATGGCGCCGGTGCTCACACATAGACCGGCCCAGAGCCGCTGCTTTCCCCGCAGCGCAGACCCGACAGATGCGAGGTTGCTAGCAGCAAAGCTTATACAGGGACCTGCAGGCATTGCGGGCAGGCATGGAACCCTGTTACCGAACTGGAGGGGAAAAATACACTTCCGCCTGCGAACGCTCTTTTCTTTTTTGCTTGGTTGTCCCCCCTCCTCTATTACACGTGGCAGCAGGCCATGACGCCGCAACCTTTCGGACGATGGCGCTGTTTGAGTCGCAATCCAGGAGGTCGGGACCGATGGCGACTGGATCGATCTACGTTCCCAACTTGGGTTGCCCGGTACCCAAGGTAGTAACCTACATACCCAGGTCATCATCCAACTCAAATGTCGTTGGCAGATGGGCTTGATTTCCTGACGGGAGAGCGTGATGACGATCAACGCCAAGACATTACGGCGGCCAACCTTGCGGAGGCGGATAATGCTGGCTCCCGATAAGTGTCTCTGGCGAGCGATGGGAAGATGCACCCCCGAGTCAAATTTTTGTCCTTTCCCTTCCTCTGTTCCCACAGCCCCGTTTTGCCTGCAACCCACGAAGGGAGACCGCATTTTCCCCAGCCGGGTTGGACCTTGGACGGTGAATGCCATCCGGTGCTGTGATCGGTTCCGCTTGTTTGGTCTGTCTGCGACTCGTGTTCTCCCTCCTCTTTCCTTATCGTTCGCACGGCCACCATGCATTCGTAATACACCCTTTGCTGTGCCTCCCGACTCATCTCGCAGCTGGATCCTGGATCGACATCAAACTTGCGTGGGGTGCCCGGCTGCAGTAGGCAGGCTGCTTTAAGAAAGTGCGGGGGAGCAGGAGAAAGGAAATTGCCAAGGCCGCGTCAACCCTGGTCCCCGGATTCGCTTCTTCTTCGGAGCTTGTCGCGAATGGAGACGGGAGGTACCTCCCTCTCGCTTGAGGAAGTCGCAGTTGAGGCAAAAGCTAGCAAGACTCGTGCTGTTGCAATTGATCCCCTGCAAAAAAAAAGTACTGTCCGCAACCGAAAAGGGGAATAGGCCGTTCTTGCGGAGAGACAATTTAATCGCGATGCCATTTCTGCTTCTTCCGTTGGTTTATTCCTCCCTTTGTGACACTTTTCGCCTATTGGTCGGGCTGCCGTTGCCTTCGTCCCGTTGAGCCGCCTCGGGCACGCCCTCGCTGGCGCTCCTTCTTCATCTGGGTCGCCTTTCTGTCGCCTTTTCTCTCGCCCTTTCTCTCCTGCCCACGGTCGCCTCAGCCTCTTTCGACTGCGCTTGCCGCCCAATGTCTACCGCGGACCGGCCAAGCCTTTCCGGAGCAGGCTTGCTGGCGGGGTATCAAAGTAATCGTAATCATAATCTTCGGTAGCTAGGCCTCCGCGTCCTCGACCGAACGACTCATCTAGCACCGTCCGGCAGGCCCAACGAAACGCCGCGCGAGGAAATCAGAGAGTTGAGCAGAAGGAGAACTCGAGGATTTCGAAATACCGTCCACGCTTGCGCCAGGCGCTCACGGGGCGAGCCTGGAGAAAGGTGCCGTGGGAAAGCACATCCGGAGCCCGCCTGCGCGCTT
>GL876967.1:559441-583855 GCA_000193285.1 Magnaporthiopsis poae ATCC 64411
CAGTACCAGGAGCTCGGTGGGGAGGGCTACCACACGATGCGGTCCGAGCTGCCGGTCGAGGAGCCGCAGGAGCTTCCTGGGTCCTACGGCAGCCATACCCCTGGCGGCGGCGGCGGCGCGCCGTACTCGGCTGTGAGCTCGACGACGGCCGGGTTCCATCCCAGTCCGTATTCTGAGGCCAGTATGCCCATGAGGTGACCGCGAGGTGGGACGGGAGAGGAAGTGCGGAAGGAAGATGATATTTTCCTGGTGGGATTGTCACACCTAATCAACAGTGAACTATAATGCGCGATGCGCAAATTATGTATATAGGCATATAGAAGATTTCAACAGCTCGTTCTGAAGGTCGGCTCCTAATTTCCATCTCGTCTCTGTTCAAGCCTTGGGGGAGGTAGCTCAAATGCGGCGGCCTCAGGGGAAAAAAAAAGGTCAACCGAGAGGTGAGCGTTTAAACGGCATAGATATATCCAGCGTTCTGCCTGTCTACTACTTCTGTGGCAGATTCGATACCCTTGAAGACATGGGGGTCTCAGTGCCGGACCCTCCGTGCCGGGGAAACAATGTCTGCCCGGACAGGGAGCGGGAGCGGCCGGTCATGTATGACACGGTCTAGATTGGCCAAGGACTGTATCTCCGCTTCCATTCCTGCAGATCCGACTTCTTTGTACAAAACCGGCTTTTCTTTTTTTGTCGCTCGACAAGAGGCTGGCTACGCTAGCCCAGGCTCACCGTCCCCGCCTCCGCGACACACCCGTAAGAATAAGGCTAGCGACCGCCGGAGCGAGAGGAACGGGGCGGTTGACTTGTCGTCATAGCCGTCACGTCGACGATACCTGCAGCCACAACGGCAGGAACCAGATCAGCGAAGGGGTCGTTCCCAGTAAGGTGTAGCAACGCCCAGAGCAGCAACTAGCCCACGCAGCCTGCAGCACGAGCGGCAGGGCCAAAAGTGCCGCAGAGACGTGCGGACGCAGCGGGCGTGGTGTGAAAGCGAGTTATCGGCGGCTCCGGTCCTGCATAACCATGGCAAATGAATGCGTGAAGGTTCTCAAAACCTCGGTAGCCAGCGCATGCAACGGGTAAGGGCACATAGAGGGTCCCGGTGACTTCGGGATGTAGGGACCGGCAGGGCTGGGGAGCGGAGGAACGACCCTTCTGTCCTCGTAGAGCCGATGCTGAGAGCTGCTTCAAAGCCGTACAGAGGAAAAGGAGAGAGGAAGCAGGGAAATGACACACTTTCGCCGCTACCCCATCGGTATGTTTAGAGTAGCAGCATCGCCGGAACTGGCGCTGCTCTGGGCTCCCTAAAACCGCGTTGACGACTTCCACGTCGTAAATGATATCCGCAGCCGGCCTTGTATCTGTATTTGACTCCCTTCTCCCCTTTGACCGCCCGCAGCCGTCTCTCCCAGCTCGCGTGTGTGTTCCGTTCGGCAATCTCGGCAGACCCCGGCCATCCTCTGCTGCCTTGCCGCGTCAGCTCAGCAATCCGAAAACCCGCAACCCGCGCGCTAAGCCTCCCACCAGTCCCACATGTTCGGCGCACACCTCCCCATCATCACCAACAAGGCCCAAAAGCGTCGAGGGTCTCACGTGGCCGTCGCATCACAGCTACTCGTCCGGGTTAGAGGCGGCCTCGGCCCTGGAGAGAACGATGTTCTCCTTGAGGCCCAGCAGCCACGGGGTGCCGGGTTACTGCGTAGTACGCAAAGGGGGTCGAGAACCCGGGTGAGGGTGACGCGCGCACCGTGAGCATGGCTGCCACAACTTGTGCTAGGTGTATCTCGTCCAGGCCTGTTCTCCGCGTCGTCGGACCAGCACGGGGTGGGCGCCGTTGGGGGTTGTCTTCGGCCCCGTAAGTGCGCTGCCCGTCCAGCCGGTGGTGGAACCACTCGCCTACTTAGGCCGCTGATGATGACGAGCTGGGAGGTGCCCGCGATGGAGCAGGGTTGAGATTGGATGCGCCGGGGTCGCCTCCCGGCTGTTGCTGCTGCTGCTGCTGCTGCTGCTATCTGGTACTGGTGCTGCTCCGTCTTGTACGGCTGCCGCGCCGAGTTGGCGCTGACGACGTAATCAAGGACCCGGATGGCAGAGGGCTTGTGCCAGGGACGCCAGCGCAGTCGGAGCGCGTGGGGATATGGCGAACCGGTAACCCTGCCTCTCCTTCAGGGATCTGAAGCTGGCATATCCCTTTTGAGTGCCGTTAGATGCCTGCATGGCAATCTCCCTCTCTCGGCCAACCAGATATTTTCATCAGGGATACATTCTCCAAGGTTATTCCTGTTGTGGCGTGAGGAATCTAACGGCACTTAAAGGGATGGCGCTTCCTCCGGGTGTTGGGCATCGAGTGCACGATTGGGCATGTTTGCGTGCCTCGACGTACGGCAGGCTTTCCGGAGTGTGGGTAGCGTCACAAAGGCGACCCGGATTATCGGACACTGGGACGAATTTTTCCACAGAGTGTCGCTTTACGTCGTCTCATCTATATCGTGTTCATGCCTGCTCTGAGCGTTCTTGAAGCTGGGCGGTTAGATGGGCGTGTCGATATGACCCGCTAGTTTCCAGGCGGATAGGAGGAGCACATTGGATGCCGTTGGTGGGTGTAGGAGGCAGCCTGCCGCCCCCGCACCCAAGGTTTGGGGAACCAGCGGAGGTTTGAACCAACATACCTCCCGGGAGTGAACTTGGACACAGGGAGTTTCCCTCCTGGCGGGACTACAGGGCTGAGTGGGGAGTGGGCGTTGGAGAAAGACATGAAACGGAACGGAGGGTGGACCTTGCAAAGAGGGCCGCCAGCCTAGTGCATGAGAGATATGCATTTTACGGATTTTCGACAGCTCCATCTTGACGGCACCAGCGTGTCATCCAAGGCCCTTTTGTCGCGCCTTTAAAGTTGTTTTGTCCCAGGAACCTTGTGCTGCTTCAACGTCTCAAGTCAGCATCCATGTAACCCCAGGCGCGGGGAGTAGTTGCCCCTGAGTCGGGCACGTGACACCCCTTTTCGTCACCAACACCTTGGATAGCGCAGCTCTGGTGTGGGAAATTCTCATTTGGTTTTCCTCTCCAATCCCTTTATTGTGTCATGAGATTATATAGCAGTAAAAAAGATCACTCTTTACAAAGTGATGCAGCCCTTGTTGGACTGGTCCTGGAAGATGCCGCCAAAGAAGAAGGCCTCGTTGATGCCGGGGGTCTGGTAGCCGTTGAACAAAAAGTTGTCCAGGTTGGCGCCCGTGGGGCGCTTCTGCAGGCCAAAGTGCGTCTCGCCGAGGGTGGTGGGTGCCTTGCCCGAGATGTTGTTGGAGGTGGGCGGGGTGACGACCTTGAGGGGCGCGTCGTCGGTGCTGTAGAGGACGGAGATGAGGCTGTACACAGGATGTCAGTCAGAGTATGGCTCGAGCCCCGCGAAATAACGATATCCTCCAGGACTACACTTACTTCTCGTTAAAGTTCAGATTAATGCCAAAGTTGTGCCACACGCCGTCCGTCAGGGGCGTCTCGAAGAAGCGCTTGACAGGCACGTCCCACTTGTAGCCCTCGAGCCTGAGGGTCTTTTGCGGAGGCGTCCCGGGCGGGGCCAGGAGGTCGGCGCCGGCCTTGAGGCTCCAAAAGTCGGCCTGGTAGTCCTGCGCCTCGTGGAAGGCTAGCAGGTACTCGTGGCTGTAGTTGAGCGGTCGCTTCGGGTCGGTGCGGAGCGACAGGTGCCAGGTGACGTGGCCCGACACGGTGTCGTTGCGGTTGTTGACCAGGAGCTCGGCCCGCCGGAGGGCCGTCTCGAGGCCCTCGGAGCCGGAGAGGAAGACGGACTTGTCACTGTTGCGGAAACGGGTGGGTGAGCACGGGGCCTTTTTCCCTTCTTCTTTTTCTTCCTCCCCGTATCATGCACATGGAGACGGGGATTGCTTACTCGAGTCTGACGCTAATGGGCTTGCTGCCCACGGCCTTGTCGAACTGTTCGTCTCAGCCAAGAAAGCGCATCGGTCAGCAACTACATCCCGGTCTATCCTCCTCCAATGCAGAGAAGCCGAGTCCATGGCTGTCAATTGCACCTACACGCGACGGTGGGACGTCCGGGAACTCGATGATCTGGTCCCAGGTGACGTTGGGTCCAGTCACAAACTTGGGGTTAAACGGGCTCTCTTTGGACACAAACGTCTTGGTGGTCGCGTTCTGGGGGATGCGGCCGTCAAAGGTCAGCTCGCACTTGGCCGCGGCTTGGGCGAGGGCTCGGCCGGACAGCAGCAGCACTAGAAGGCCCATGCTGCCGTGCGAGAAAAGAGCGGAGAATAAAGGTGTCGCAGACATGGTCGTCGTCTTCTTCGCGGGTCTGTGCCGTCACGACTGGGATCCTGGTGGTTATAAAGAAGGGAAGGAGAGAAATACACCTGGCATCTATTTCCGGAAGGGAAAGGGAAACAAACTGGAATGGGAAGAGGATCGATCTGCTTTGTATTATATGCTTCCAGTGTTTGGCTGTCGCGCTACCCACTACTCCTATTCCTTTCCCCATAGGGAGATCCTTTTTTTCTTTTCTTCGACGGGGGTTCATTTTGCGGGCATTGCGACGATTCGCGCACGGCAGCAATGGTAAGGGGCGAGGGGCAGCTTCCCTCTTCCACATGGATATTATGCGGTACGTAGCATCCGCAGTCGTATGCACTCCACTTTTCCCTCCACGCCAAGACAACCTTTTTCCCAACTGCCGGGTTTGTTCTGCAGAAAGTCGTCCGAGGTCGAGTCGTTGGAAAAGTGTAAGTCGTGGCCTGTTTGCAAGGGCCGCCGTCGAAAGCTTGATTCTGCATCGCATGCATCTCAAAGTCGCGGGCCTGCTTCATAAACAGGGCTGCGAGCTGTGGTCGGCGTCGGCTGGCCCGACCCATGACGACATGCTCGAAGCGGTTGGGACCCGGGCCCAAGTCAGCTGCCGGGCCGTTCTTCGGGTCGGCCCTAGCTGTCAAACATGAAGCGCGCGGCTTTCGCCGTCGAGAGGATCGGAGAGGATCGAGTTGCCTGGTCCAGTCGCTAGGAGATGACAGACGTCCTCCGCTCGAGCATCCCCTCCTCCTTTGTTCCTTTCCTATATCCCATCTTCTCTCCAATATGCGGCCTCCTCTCTAATAGCTTGTATTTCCTTCCCGCTTACTTGTCCTCCTCATTTTCTGGGGGCCTGTGAGGGCTGCGCTGTCTAATAGGACGGTGTGCGACTGAATGGCAGGGCCAGGGACTGGCTAAATACAGTAATGGAACCAAGGGCAGGGTATTCAGCCGCTTTTGAAGCGGTTAAAGCAACCAATCACCTTGACCTCGAATTAGGGTGGTGCCTATCCCTTTCCAGCACCTCACAGCCAGGCTTGCGTGGATTTGGCGCCGACTGCAGGGAATTCGGCATGCGCCCTCCAAGCGGGGCGTCCCTGGCACTTCTGATGGGGCGGAGATGCGGCTCTCCAGAAACTGACAACCCAACACGGGCCGCGGATCATGACGGCCGGCTTCGTTAGTGCCGATGGGCCGGCAGGGACAGCCGGCGGCGTCAAGGTGCAGAAAGCGTTCGTGCTTCGGCTCTAATAACCTAATGATGGATCTTCCCGACCCCGTTGACACGGGATGGGTGTTCGCAATGCGTGTGGTGGCATCCGGTCCGGTGGCTGGCCAGTGCCTCTTCGCGGACGCTCTTCCCGACCTCAATCGAAAACGGTAGCCCCCTATCAATCGAGATGGCGATAAAAGCAGTCCGGACATGAAAGTGAATTCATTGAAGGCTTCGAGTGGCCTTGTGGTTTGTGTGTGCCGTTTAACAACGCGGCGTTTGGCAAGTATTCATCATTCCTAACCCAACTGAACAACTTTAGAAAAAGAGCTCAGAGTTGTCTTTCTAAGCCTAGTGGTAGAAGGTGTACTATTCGGGTCTCTTGGGGTCTGTCTTTCAGCCCGTGCACCCACTGGTCTTTGGACTTGGAGGACATCTCTCTTTATGTCGACGTCGACTTCTCACGGACTCGATCGCAATCCTACACACCTCACACGCTTTCCTATAACCAGGCAATGATGATGGCGGCTTATACTGCAAACCAAGCGCTACCGCCGGCCAATGACGTGGTCCGCGTGATCGACGTTGACGAGACCTTGCTGGGAATCGCCTTCTGAACGGTGGGTCTTGGACTTCTCTTCCTTCTTTGTGCTTATCGACTAAGCGTTGCCCGTGATGTAAGGCAAGCACCATCACATCATTTACCTACGACGGCCAGTGCCGGAAGAGCGAGGCTACATAAACACCTTTTGAAACGATAAGGGACTTGAACCGTTCTTCTGCGCGGATGCTTTCCTTCCCGCACCTGACTCTAATGGCACTACACGAGTTGCCGACAGGATAAGTCCCGACTAAACGCGACGCGAGTCGCGTACCAGGCACTTGTTTCATGATCGGCACGCTCAGTGGCGATGTGACGGCACAGACCTAGTGCATACGGACAGTCTGGAGGAGAGCCGAGGGTGTGCGGCGTGAGAGACAACGACAGAGGCGCAGGGCGAGCCGGATGGCAGAGCCAGGTCTGGAAATAATTGGCTGTCGGATATTGCTGCAGATTGTTTGAGAGCAATTATCCGAAGAGAAGATACCGGTGGGCTGTGATCAAAGTCTGCCGGTACCATTCAACGGTACTGCAGCCCGGGGTATTCGAAGGCAGACCACGCCTGATTCCAGCAAGCGATCCCGAGCATGTACGGAGATGAAGAGGGCGCTGTGGGTGCGGCAGGGGATTGTCGTGGAGATATGCAGGAGCGGGTGACGTTGCCGCTTCTAGCGGTCCAGCTCGAGGCTCGCGCCGACATCAAGTGGCCGCGGACTTCGACAAGAGCCGCTTCCAGGGTGTAGGGGGAGGGATATGAGCTGCGCTTGGGGAGAATTGCGGGAAGACTGCGTCCTAATATACTCTGAGTGGGCGTCAGGCAGCCGTATCAGGGGTCCTGGATGGATCCTCATCTCAGCTCACCGGCAGGCCGGGGGCTCCCAGAATGTTTCTCTGGGACTATTGGAGTCCCTGGCGACGATTATTAGACGGAAACGAACTAGTTTGCGGCGGAGCCAGCCGGAGATGTCAAGTTTTGGCGAGCACGGATGCGGGAAGATGATCAAAATATGCCGTAGCCGCCGAGCAGCGACGGAGGATACTGGGCGGCAACTTTGTTCCGGTTCTAATTCCAGTTACGGTCCAGTTACAGACTGAATGAATGTAGCTGTAGTAGGCAAATACAGTTTTCTCCGAACTCACAATATGCCATGGGCCTTGGTATTTCGAGAATGTCGGCGACTGCGGCGACCCTGTTTCTTCGCCCCCTGTGGGGATCAGTTCTTACGGATCCCGAGCCCGGTCCAGGAAGGGTGCTGCTGATCAGGACCAGGTGTTTCACGGAGTGCTTTCTGGGCCACCTATAACACCGTCGGAAAAAAACCTTAAAATGTCGACTGGGCAAGCCTAAAACGCAGGGCCGGGCGGCGTGCTGGTGTCGGCATCTGGCCTCGGGGTCGCTGGCAAAGACGTCTGCGCAGAATCACTCAACAGGGAGAAACTCGCGACAGGTAGGCCGCTGCTCCGAGACGTGTCGATGATGGCGCTAGGCTGGGCGCCAACAGAGCTGGTTGGGACCTAGAGGAGCGGGCCGTTGTCCCCGCACCTGGGTACCCAGGACCAGCCGCCTCGGCGCCGGCAAGGACAGCCCCTTCGGGTGGCGCTGATCGATCGAGACGCCGTCTAAGATTGATTCATGGAAACGAACATGTGGGGGAGCGGCCGATGTTGGATTTTGGAAAGCCGCGCGCAACGCAAATGGCGACAGAGGCAAATGTTTCCAGGGGTCTAGGCGGCTCGTACGTAGAGAATCATGGGCGGAAGCACCGATAGTCACAAACACAAAGTCATTTTTGCGGTGGTGGCCAGTGCCAGTATCTTTCCTGGTTAACACAGCCAACAGCGATGACCCCTGCGGCCTGACGTGGATCCCTATGTCGTCTTGGGCGCACGGCCATCTCGCGGGAGATTTTATTTTGTCGCCAGATGAGTGCGGTAGTTGGCCGTTGAGCCGCCACCCTGGGCAGGGCGCCGTCGGCCTCCGTGAGTGGACCCCAGTCGGCCTCCGCGGACACGGCAGCCCCCCAGCATCGGCACCAGTGTCTGGGCCGCAGCCGAGAATATCGAGAATCGGGTCCCACTCTGGAAGTGACCTCCTTGACTGTTTCTTGCCGTTTCTGGCGCAAAAAACCGCCCCACGGCTGCAGGAGCTCGTCACACAACTCACCCTTCGTGGATCAGCGGGAAGCACCATGGAAAGAGGCAAATCGTGGGGACAGATTGTGCAAACAGCGAATCCGCCCACCCCTGCAAATGTTTCAACACGCACGGATTCGAGAACCCGCTCCAGGAAACCGCACCCTCGCGACAAGGCTCCCGCGTCGGGCCCCGATGTGCGGCGATCCGTTACCCCCTGCATCGCACTCGCCTTTGCCTGCCTCTGCTCCAGCCTGGAATCAACTGCGGGTCTCGACGACCGTGCCGTAGCAATGGGACCCAAGCTGCTCTCCGCGGACCGACGGAGGGTCGCCTCCACCTGCCGCGATGCTACTCCTCCAGTCGCCCAGCACGCGAGCGAGCTGCCCTTGTCCCGTGGGTAGCGTGGCAAGCAGCCCGACCAGGTCCCGTAGGGCGCGCGCTCGCGTTTGTTTCTGGCCCGAGAACGCCTGTCGCCGCTGCCATAAAAAGCACAAGTTAAGAAGAGTTGGGTGGATGCCGTCTGATATTTTTGCCCAACTGACATACATGGTCCTCATTCCTTATTTTTTGTTTATCTATGCCGCTCCTCCACCCCTCCAGCTCTCCTTGACCCCAAGCTCCCTTCTTTATTCGGACATCCATTCCGTCCTGCTTACTGCGTAGGCAGCCTAATACGGTTTTTGTCGACTCTCGTTTTATCTTTTTTTCTTGTTCAACATCACCCCGTCCATAGATTGGACTAGAGCTGCCTGCGGCTAGCTCCTTTCCCCATACGAGTCTTCATCCCGTCCCCGTCGCCCACCATGGGGGCCAACCCCGAGAAGAAGGCCGCTAAGGCGCGTGCCTCCTCGCCGTCCATAACAGATGGGTCTTCAGCATCACAACCAGACAACCAACAAGACAAGAGCGCATGGAAAGCATATTGGGTTAGTTCGGCATCCGTGTGGCTGCACACCTAGCTGCGGCGCAGAGGGCCCTCCTTTTTGCGCTAACCACCACGTCCCACGCAGAGAGTTTTCACATTCGCCGGCCTGCTCGACTATGCCCTTCTCGCCATCGCCTGCTTGGCAGCCATGGGCTCAGGCGTCGCCATGGCCTCGCAAAACATAATATTCGGCCAGTTTGTCACAGTCTTCACAGACTTCGGATCTGGACAGTCCGCCTCGGATAACTTCCGAAATGGCGGCGCCGCACTAGCGTAAGTAGCACCGATGCCACGTCGAGAGATTCGCGGGACGGCGCGCATGAGCTAACGTAAGCATGTCACTTCTCAGCCTCTATTTTGTCTACCTGGGTATCGCCAGGTTCGTCGCGGCCTACACATACAACACCCTCATGACGTATACCGCATACCGCATCGTGCGCAACATCCGCCACACCTACCTCAAGTCGGCCCTGAGCCAGGAGGTTGCCTACTTCGACCTTGGAAACAGCGGCTCGATCGCCACCCAGGCCTATGCCAACGGCCGCCTGGTCCAGAACGGAATCTCGGAGAAGCTCGGCCTCACCATCCAGGGTCTCTCCGCCTTTGTCGCCTCTTTCATCATTGCCTTTGTCACCAACTGGAAGCTCACCCTCATCGTGGCATGCATTGCCCCTCTCTGCATCGGCTTCATGGCCGTCGTTTCGTTCATCGAGGCCGGATACGAGACCAAAGTCCTCGAGACCCATGCCCAGGCCAACGCCTACGCCGAAGGCGTCCTGGCCAGCATCCGTACCGTCCACGCCTTCGAGATTCGCAACAGGATTGTTGGCAAGTTCGACGAGATCCTGACCGAAGCCCACAACCACGGCAACAAGATCTCGGTTCTCCTGGGAACTCTTTTCTCGGCCGAGTACACCATCATCTACCTTGGCTATGGTCTCGCATTCTGGCAGGGTATCCGCATGATGGTCAACGGCGAGATCAAAACCAGTGGAGAGGTCTTCACTGTTCTCCTGTCCGTTGTCATTGCCGCCATCAGCTTGACGCAGATGGCGCCGTACTCGATCGAGTTTACTCGCGCTGCGTCTGCCGCCGCCCAGCTTTTCGCCCTCATCGACCGCCAGTCCCAGATTGACCCGCTAGACCCCACTGGCCAGCGCCCCTCCGAGAACCGCGGAGTTATCGAGCTTGAGAATGTCACCTTCGCCTACCCTAGCCGCCCCGGCGTCACTGTCCTGGACAACTTCTCGCTTACGGCTCCTGCTGGAAAGATCACCGCCCTGGTCGGCCCTAGTGGCTCCGGAAAGAGCACCATCGTTGGTCTTCTCGAGAGGTGGTACAACCCTGCATCCGGGAGTGTCAAGCTCGATGGCCAACCGATCGATCAGCTTAACCTGAGCTGGCTCCGCCAAAATATTCGCTTGGTGCAGCAGGTTAGTATTACCACCGCCTTATGCCGGTCACCATTGTAGGACCTCGTTGCTAACCGCCGAAAAATGTAGGAGCCCACCTTGTTCCGCGGAACTGTTTTCGAGAACATTGCACACGGTCTTGTCGGCACGCCCTGGGAAAACGCTACGAAGGAGGAGCAGATGGTTCACATACAGGATGCTGCCAAGATGGCTTTCGCGCACGACTTCATCACTGAGCTCCCTCAAGGATATGACACCGATATTGGCCAGCGTGGTGGCCTTCTGTCTGGCGGGCAGAAGCAGCGGATTGCTATTGCTCGCAGTGTTGTCTCGCAGCCCAAGGTTCTCCTCCTCGACGAGGCCACCAGCGCCCTTGATCCCCACGCCGAAGGTATCGTCCAGCAAGCCCTTGACAAGGCCGCCGAGGGCCGCACGACCATCGTCATCGCCCACAAGCTCGCGACCATCCGCAAGGCCGACAACATTGTCGTCATGACCAAGGGTGCCATCGTCGAACAGGGAACACACGAAAGCCTGATTGCGCAGGACGGAACCTACGCCCGCCTTGTCAAGATCCAGCAGCTAACGCTTTCCAACGACAACTCGGACACGGAGAGCGGCGAGGAGGAGGAGGACAAGACCAATGCCAACCCCGACGCTGTCGGCCAGATCAAGTCCGTGACGCGCTACCCGACGGCGGATCTGGATCGTGTGAACGCAGCCATCAAGCGCAACGACTTCGAGAACTACAAGGCTCGGGGCTTCCTCGCCGTTGTCAAGCGCCTCATAGTCGAGGCGCCCGAGCTTTGGGTTGCGCTGGCATCCGTCTTCATAACCTGCGTCATCTCGTGTGGACTGTATCCTGCCCAAGCCATCCTCATGGCTTACATGGTCGACGTCTTCACTCTGACCGGCGACGCCATGACCAACCGCGGCAACTTCTTCTCGGCTATGTTCGTCGTCATGGCCGGCAGCTGTCTCATCTGCTACTTCGTTCTCGGCTACGGCACCAACGTTGTTGGACAGACGTTCCAGCACAAACTCAGAAAGTCAATCTTCCAGAACATCCTGCGTCAGGATCTGCAATTCTTTGACAGGCCCGAGAACAACATCGGAGCGCTTGCCAGCCGTGTCGACTCTACCCCTCAGAGCGTCTTTGAGCTGATGAGCTTCAACATCGCTTTCATCGTCATCGCCGCCCTCAACATTGCTTCGTGCAGTGTCCTCGGAATTGTTTTCAGCTGGAAGCTTGGTCTCGTCATTGTGCTGGCTGGTCTTCCCGTCGTTATAGGCTGCGGGTACCTCAAGATGCGGTTCGATGCCAGGCTTGATCGCAACATTTCGTCCCGTCTGTCCACTAGCTCTGCTATCGCGTCAGAGTCTGTCACCGCCATTCGCACTGTCTCTTCGCTTGCCATCGAGCGCAAGGTCCTGGCCAAGTACACTGAGGAGCTCGACCATGCCATCGGGGATTCTCGTCGCCCTCTGATGATCACCATGACCTGGTTTGCTCTGACGCAGGCGACTGAGTACTGGTTCATGGGTCTTGGATTCTGGTGAGTCTTGAGTGCAGCGAACAACACCCCCATCTTTGTGTCAATAATAGCTAACCAGAGACTTTCTGTGTGTCTGCAGGTGGGGGAGTCAACTGGTTGCCAACCGGGAGATCACTCTATTCCAGTTCTTTGTGTCCTTCATGTCCGTTTTTTTCTCGGCCCAGGCGACATCGCAGATCTTCCAGTTCTCGACGAGCATGACCAAGGGCATGAACGGCGGAAACTACATCTTCTGGCTCCAGGAAAGCGAACCGACGGTGCAGGAGAATCCCCTGAACCAGGACAAGCGTCCCAAGTCTGGCGGTCCTATTGCTCTGGACAACGTTCGCTTCTCGTACCCTCTGCGCCCGGACACTGCTGTGCTCAAGAACGTGTCGCTCGAGGTATGCAGCTCGCTCTCATTTGTAACACACTTCGCTCTCCGATACTAACCAGATATTTCAATAACTCCAGATCAAGAAGGGCCAGTTCGTCGCCCTTGTCGGCGCCTCAGGCTGTGGCAAGTCGACCATTATCGCCATGCTCGAGCGCTTCTACGACCCTACGACGGGCTCGATAAAGCTGGATGGGGACGCCCTGACGGACCTGAACCCGCGCCTGTACCGCAAGATTGTGGCGCTCGTGCAGCAGGAGCCCACTCTCTTCCAGGGCACCATCCGCGAGAACATTGCACTCGGCATCGACGAGTCGGACCTGCCACCGTCAGCAGACGGCGTCGTGTCGACCACAGTACAGACTGGCGCCAAAGATGCCGAGATCGAGGCTGCCCTGCGCGGCGCCAACGCATGGGACTTCGTCTCGTCGCTCCCAGATGGCCTCGCTACGGCTGCCGGCCCCAACGGCACGCAGCTCTCTGGAGGCCAGAGGCAACGCATCGCGATTGCTCGCGCCCTCATCCGCAACCCCCGCGTTCTGCTCCTGGACGAGGCGACCAGCGCCCTGGACACGGAGAGCGAAAAGATTGTGCAGCAGGCCTTGTCCGAGGCGGCCAAGGAGGGCGACCGCATCACCGTGGCGGTTGCGCATCGGCTGTCGACCATCAAGGACGCCGACGTCATCTGCGTCTTTTACGGTGGTCGCATCGTCGAGATGGGCACCCACGCCGAGCTTGTGCAGCAAGGCGGCCTGTATCTGAAGATGTGCGAGGCGCAGAGCCTCGAGTAATGTGCTGGCTGCCTTTGTGTAGACATCTGTTTTCTTTGTTGCACGAAACTATCTGGGTTGGTTGGTTTGCATGGGACTGGCGCTCGAATAAAAGGCGGGACATTGCGTGTTTTTTTTTCTGAGTCTGACTGCCTATTTACACGTACTGGATATGGGTTTCTAGATTCTGCGGCGACTGTGTCGATGGCGTATAATAACACTTTTTTCTGGAGCTGCCTTTTGTGTCACGGTGTGATCTCTTATATAGGGACGTGGCAGGTCGTAGTGTCACGGCACCCAGGGGGGCCGCGTAACCAGGCCCTGCACGGGCACACTAGATAGCAGATCTCCCATGGCCGCCGGCCTTTGGATCTCTTCGAATACCATCCCCACTTCACCGCCCATTCTCACAGGAGCCCTACGTAGCCTGATACGTAGCCCTCGATACGACGGCTTTCCCCTTTTGCTTTGGTGTAACGGGTACCGCCCTGATCTAGCACCGTGACACTCTGAAGTGTGACGGCCCGCTCGGTTCATGCTTGGTTGGTCTCATGCAACGGCGGGAATGTTCGACCTGGCGTATGCAAAGAGACGCAGGCGTGCCAGGACAAGAGAGGGCGAAGTGGTTTGATCAGAGCCTAGCATTTTTTAACTATCAATTTTGACCGTCAATCTCGACGATCAATTGCAACTACCATTGATGTCGACCCATCCTCTTCTGTCCCATTTTTCGTCCCTTTTTTTTTTTTTTTTTTTTTTTGCCAATTTGCATCCCATGTTCCCTTGTTCCCGTACCGGACCAGTATCTCCCAACTGTTATTTTCCGACCAGCTCCCCTCCCTGCATGCATGCATAACACGACGTGCCTCCTAGCGCCGGCATCCATGGTCGGATTTTCCCCAGACGTAAACAGCGAGTGTCAGCTCTTTGGATGAAAAGCGGCATTTTTTTTGACAGTCGCCAGCTGGGAAGGCGTCTGTTGACGGCAGCGTCAAAGTCCAGCTTTACCTTGCCACTTTTTTTTTTTTTTTTGGGTTCTATGGGGCTGGCTGCCGTTGCGCATAAAAATGGAGGGCATCTCCCGGGTATGATCGACCTACGGACCCGACCCAACCAACTTTAAAGCGATTCAGAAAATACGCGGGACGGGGATGGGTCCATTTCCTTTTGCCTGGGGAAAATCTTGGATTGAACGTGGCAGAGTCGGGGACGGACGAGGGAAAGCAGAATGGCTATCGGGACATGAACTCCCCCCGTCGACTCTCGATTTTCCGGACCAGACAGTTTTTTTTGTTTTTTTGTTTTCTTTTTTTTTTCTTTCCATGTTTTGTTCCTGCCAGTTATAATAATACACGCGGAGAGGGAAGCACCGTCCCGGGACCTGCCAGCAACAGAATTGAACAGTAGCGACAGTAAAGGGGCACAAATACAATGTGGTGGCGGCAGCAGTAAGCAGTAAGCAGTAATCCTCGGTGCGGCCTCTCCGGCCCTCCCCGTCCAATGAATGTCCTTTGTCATGATCCCGTCGTTTGTCATTAATCTGCCCACCAGCGCTTAAGCGGTGAGGAACTTTTGGGCCCAGGCGGCCTTTCCGTACCAGCTCCTCATCCGCTTGCCCCAGATGTACATGGGTATGGCCAGGACGGCCATGAACACGGTCGCGCCGGCCAGGGCGCCGAGGACGGGCTTGGGCCCCAGGGTGGTGAGGGCGCCGACGACGGGACCGGTGCCGGCGAAGGAGACGAGGGCGGCGATGCCGTTGACGGTGATGAAGGCCTGGGCCGACTGCTTGGGGTAGCAGTCGATGACGTAGACGACGGAGAGCTGGGTGGTGCCGAGGGTGCCCAGGTTGGTGATGGAGTTCCACACCAGCAGCCAGGGCAGCGGCTGGGCCTCGCTCACGGCCTGGGCCAGGCCCATGAGGCCGACGGCGGTGATGGGGACGGTGAAGGCGAGCATGACGAGGCGGAACTCGGGCTCGGCGACGCCGGCGTTGCTGTTGGTGCGGGCCATGTAGCGGGTCATGGCGTCCGAGATCCAACCCATGGCGGGCCCGCCGACGAGGGCGACGCCGAAGAGCGGCAGGTTGGTCAGGCCGATGGCGGACGGGGACAGCGAGTAGGGCGGGGCGCCCAGGATGAGGGTGACGAGCGTCGGCACGCCCGCGAGCAGGAAGAGCAGCTGCGTCGAGAGCAGGGCGCTGTAGGCCACGATGGGCGACGTGATCATGCCGAGCGGCTTGACGACGCCGCGCCAGTAGCCCATGTCGCTGATGCGGCCGCGGAACACGGCCAGGTTCTGGCCATACGTGCGCTTGGCGGGCACCTCGAGCCCCTCCTTGGCGGCCGGGTAGGCGTCGTCCTCCGGGTCGTAGCCGCCGCCGCCCTTCTTGAAGCCCGACGACACGCGGGGCGTGAAGTAGGCCGACTCGAGCAGCACAAAGTAAGCGACGGGGAAGAGGGCGGCGAAGACGATGGCGATGAAGCCGAACGAGACCGACACGCCCATCGAGTCGATGATGAAGCCCGACACGATCTGGGCGATCTGGCCGCCGGAATTGATGGCCAGGGTCGAGAGGGCGATGAGGGTGCCTCGCTCGTGGACGAAGAAGACGTCGGCGAGCGTGGCCGTTGACAGCTGGAACAGCGGGGCGCCCGCGAAGCCGGCCAGGGTGCGGGCGATGGTGAAGGAGATGAAGTCGTTGGCCAGGTAGCCCATGTAGTTGAAGATGGCCAGGAAGGCGATGCCGAACAGGTAGAAGGGGCGGCGACCCCACACGTCGGCGCCCGACACGACGAAGAAGCCGGCCAGCGACGTCCAGAAGGACGGGGCCGTTAGGATCCACGACGAGATGTCGGCCTCGGTGGTCTTGAACTTCTCCACCATGGGCACGATGCCGGGCGTCACCATGGTTGCCAGGGCGTTGGTGCCGGCGGCGCCAAAGGCGATGACGAAGAAGTGCGCATACTTCCAGGCTAAGGACCAGTTGAGCGGGTCGTTGGGGTCGTCGGAAGGTTGCGGCTGCAGCACGATGTCCCCCCTCTTCTTCAGCCCCTGCTGGTCTCCGCTGAAGGCTGTGTGGTTCGGTGTCAGCACGCGATGATGGTTTTGGCAAGGTAGAAAGAAGCAAGGAGGCTCACCATTGTTATCCTCCTCTCCAAGCCTGACAGTTCCCAGAGGCTCACCACCGTCCCTGGGCTCTAGAATACCCCAACCCATCCCTTAGATGTCCTCTGAAGACAGCCGCAAGCGCGGCTGGAAAAAAGATGAAAAAAAAAAGACCGATCACCCCCACTCACGGCCGGGGAGGAAATTGATCACCGGCTCTGCCGTCGTCGTCGTTTTCGTACTCGGTCGGCCCAGGTCGGGCAAACGGCCGGATCCCTACAAGAAAAAGGAGCGAAAGGAAAAGTAGGGGCACAAAAGGAGGGAAAAGAAAGTAAAACCGTTCAAAAAATAATACACCAAAAACTGCAACTATCCAGTAGCTACAGGCCAAGTCCAGTTGGCGACGAAAAAGACAATGGCAAGGAAGGGGAGGAAAAAAAAAGGGAACGGTGATAGAAGGTGGAAAAGGTCCCAAAAACAGAACGCTTAGAGAACGGGGCCAGTTCGTTTATGATGGATGTTTGTTCCGTCGGTCGTCGTCCCTCACCGGGTGCACGGCCCCCATGGACAGGGGGTGTGGCGCAACAGAGAAAGGACCCTGGCCGTCTTCATCGACCTGCGGCAAACACCTACCAAACCAGCCAAACGATCATTACACACGGTGGTGAAGCCCCCGACACGGTCCGGCCAGAAAAGGAGGGGAATGAATCTAGATAGAGCCATATGGGACAGGAAACGAAAAGAAAACATAGGGCCCTGCCTTGCCTGCCCATTGCCAGACGCAATCAGGAACAAGAATGAGGCGGGAAGCAAGGTACCCACCCGGATGCTAGCCGCCGTTCAGGGGTTTTGGATTATGTTCTGCTTAGGCGTGCGTGTGCGCGCGTGCGTGCGTCTGTCCGGCATCAGGTGTCTTGCCAACCCGCCCGGCACTAACGGCATCTGGGGGGGCTAATTTGGTCCGGGGAGTTAGGCAGCGTCCCGAGGGGTTTGATGGAGCGGGTGGTGGAGAGGAGGGCACCGAAGCTTTTGCTTGGCTCTCTCCAACGCCCCGCCGTGCTTCGTTGCTTCTTTGTCCAACGAATCATGACAGACACGGGGGCCACTACCGCAGGTAGATGAGAAAGTGAAGGGGAGAAAAGAAAAGCCAAGACGCGGCAGGCGGATGGGGTTCCCATGACACGAAATAAAAAGCTTGCGCCGTTCCGCCTTTCGCCGCCGCCGTCGCCGCCATCACGTCAGGTCAGGATGGCGCGGCGCGCGTTGTGACAGGGATGGGGGATGGGAGAGCTTGGCTGACTGGCAAGTCCCGTAGCCCTTCGGACGTTGCGTTGGGTTGGGGTGTTTTGCCGTTGATCAGCGTGGGCCCCCCTAGACCCTCAAAAGTGGAGCTCCATCCAGGGACCAGACAGACCCCAGCCCGTTCCGGCTCTCGAACCCGCCAAGCAAAAATGTCCGGTATGGGCTAAAACTGGGTGCGGCTGGAACTGCGGGAGCATCTCGAAAGCCCACCAAGGCAGCGGCGTGCTTCTGCACTCCACCACCATCCCCCCTCCCATCGTTTCATCCCGTCACCAAATTTGTTTCTCTGATGGCCCCACCTCGAGTTTTGCCCCGGATTCAAAAAGCGCACACCTCATCCACCCAGCCTTCTCGCCCTCCGCGGCCGCCGCTTTTGCGGCTCCGCGCGCACCGCGACGAACGCAACTTTACACGCCTGCCGTGGGTTGTTCTCGATCGAGCTTGCTTGGACGGCTTTTCGTGCGTGAATGCGCTGAGGACGAATTGCATCCTGACCGATAAATAGGCCGAGCGGCGTGCGAAAGGAAAGAGAAGAAAAAAAAGAAGAGGATAATGGACCAGACATCTCCGCCGCGCAATTCCGACACCGATAATGCCAATAGTCGAGGCAAACGGACATAGGCACTCGGCGCTGCCTCGACTCTGCGCGGGTGACCGGTCCCTCGGTCTCATCTATCCGCCCGCGGCGTGTCTTGGAAAGACGTTCCCGCCTTGTCGCCGCCGCCGAGGCCGCCGTGCCGCCCTCGAGGTTGCGCAAATGTCCTAAACGACTATTTTGCCTCGGGCTTTCGATATTTTGCCTGCCTACAGTATGCGGAGGGACCACCCCCGTGGTGCCATCTCCCGAAGCTGGCATCGGCATCGGTGGAGGCTGCCCGCCCCCTTTGATCGCACCGCTTCCGCCAGTCTACCCTACTAACGGTGTCCTCCTGTCTGGAGTGTTGAGGCAGTAAGCCTTGGTAGTACCAACTACTCTGCCCGCCGTGTCAGGCGCAACAATGTTTCCACCCGTTCAAAAAAAAAAAAAAAAAAAAAGACCGCAGTCTCTAAAGCTGAGCAGACATATACTCGCACTCTATCCCTCCATCCGGCCGGCGGTGCTATAGGATAGATACCAACGTTACACACGAAGATAACTAGATACTGCCTAGAGATCGTGCTTCTCCAGAGTGTCGATGACGCAGTTACTCGTACGTGTCCAGAGTTAGGACCCTGCAGTAACCGCACCTGTAATGACCACGACAAGATGGATGTGGGCAGTATGAGTCCACTGTCGTGTACAATGGGCCGTCATGACATTGGCACTGTTACCCCGAAGGATGCAGAGTTAATAGGTGACCGGTGAGTGCGCCATATCACGGTGAGAAAAAGCATAACCGTTGAGAGAGACGTTGAAACGTACACAATACCAGACTGTAGTAAACTTGATCTTGCCCTTTTTTCTTGTTGTCGCTGCACCCGAGGGGAGACCTCTGGTAGCTTTCGGAGCAGGAGCAGATTTACCACTCGAAACACCCTGGCTCGCTTCGGTGGCTGTCGTCGTCTTCTTGTCCTCCACCTTTACGCTCTCTTTCGATGGGCTACCCAGGAAGTCCACCGTGCGAGACAGAACACGGTTAGTAAACCTGCTTCGCATCCCACTGGGATGTTCCGTCTCATCGTAATAATCCGTTGGCGAAGATTCTCCTTTCTTCTTGCGGCTGCCGGCCAGTGGCGTCGGCCTCAACAGCGGCGAATTTTTCAGGAGATAGTTCTCGTCTGTGTACCCCTGCTTCTCTCCCGCGCTCAGCGGACTCTTAGAAGAGCCGGACTCCAATGGACCGATTTTGTTGGCGGCAGGCGTCCCAAGGTCAGAGGTAGAGGTGACGGATGGAGAGGTGGGCTCAGCGACTGCGGGACGACCTGCGCTGGCAACAACATCTGGGTGCCTGCCATCGGACAACAGACTTATAAGAACCTCATCTCCCGGATGCGGCTGGGACTTGCTGCGTCCCTTCCTGCGGGCGTCGGCAAACGCTTCTGACTGAGCATCCGAGGCCGCACTGATCGATCCGGAATCAGGAGTTACCACCTTGTCCACCTCGGCCAGAACCCTCTGCACGTCCTTAACCAGCTCCTTTCTCCTGGCCCTGGCGGTCTCGTTACCGCCCGTGTCAACCTCGTCCAGCTTGAGCATGACATCCCGCAGGATCGTCTGGGTATGCTTGAGATACTCTTCTTTACGCTTCTTCTCGTCCGCCGGCGGGTTCGTAACAAATTCTTGGGCTAGCGGGCGGAGGGTATCGTTGAAGTTCATAGCGATCTTGTTCAGCGTCTCCATGGCGCTGCCGGGGGCAGCCGGGGGATAGGTGTACTCCCTAGGCGCCGTCGGAATCGTCGGAGTGCTCAGAGTGCTCGGAGTGCTAATTGTCCCCGGGTTGCTGTCATCATCCATCTCTCGGGGTACTGCGAAAATGGCAAGTTGCTCATGGTGAGCCGCCACGTGCCTCCTGAATCGACTGACAGAGACGACAATGTCGCCGTCCCGGTTTTCTGCGTGCTTCCCTTTGGGATCCTGCCTCGCCTGCAGCTTCAGAGCCCATTCATCACAAAAGGGGCAGTCCTGGGCGGTAAAACGAGTGATGGGCTCCCTGCCGGAGTCTAGGAGTTTTTGCGTATGGCTTTCAAGGAAGCCTCCGTGCGTGGAGCTGATATGGGCTTTGAGTTGGTCTTCGGAGAGTGAGCCGGGCAAAGAGCAAAGCCTGCAGGTATACCGCGTGCGGTGGGTGCGGAGTTCGTGCTCAAACCAGGCTCTGCGGTCACCGAACATGCTGTCGCAGCCGGCGGTGCAGGTGTAGGCCTTGAGGTCGCGGAAAGCGTGCTTCTGCCAAGCGCCCTCCTGTTCGAAAGTTTGGAAGGTGCGGCAGAGGGGGCACTCGAATGGGGCGCCATCTGGAGACAGGGCGGCCAGCCGGGGGAGGGAGAGGACCTGGTTCTCGCCGCTGACGGTCGAGGCGGAGATCAGCGAGAGAATATCGTCCTCTACCGCGTCGAGACTCGGCTGGGCAAAAGTGGTGGCTTTACTGGAGAGGAGCTCTGTCCGGGCAGGGTGCGACTCTGTGACTTCGATCTGTTTCGACTCGTCGCGCTCGGCGGCTAGACGGAGGCTATGGTCACGGGAGTATTTGAGGAACTGTCGCCGTTTTGCGTTTGCGCGCCCAAGGAGCGTGCGCAGATCCTCGGAAAGCTTGGGGTGCTTCTCTCGGAGGTGGTTGATGTCGACAATGTCCGTAAAGGTGGTGTTTGAAGCCTGAAGAGCGTGCCTGAACCGATCACGAGGGCCAGCGTTGCGAACCATGACGGCGATCCTGAAGAGAGATCGGAGGTATTCGGATATGCAGTCAAGAAGAGAACGGGCGTCGTCGAGCTTTTCTGTGGAGTCATCCACGGTCTCGGCTGGGCCATCAGGCTCAAAATCCTGCCCAAGAGTGTGGTCGGCCGGCTCAGCATCTGCAAGGTCGAGGTCGCCATCACTGTCGACGTCAGTGCTTCTTTCAGGCGTGTTGCTGAAGAGTTCTAATACTTTGCTCAAGTCAGCACATGTGGTGTCGCACAGCGGGCTCAATCGCCACGAGGAGGGGGTGGTGCGTCGAATTACAGTCGGATACTGCTTCGCCAAGGTCGTCGAGAACTTCGCAAATGCGCTCGCTTGTTTCGGGAGCGTCGGCCAGTCGCCGGTCGAGGGATAGCCTCGATGTGAGCGGCAGGAGCGCCCCTAAGTTTCCAGCCCACAGGCCGAACCGATCTAGAGCGTCTGTCACATCACGAGCCAAAGTCATGCTCTGCGACGGGCCGTTGGGGCCGCCCTTGGGTTCCAGTTGGGCGATCGTATCGCGGAACAACTGGCGCACATGGGAGCTGCATGCTAATATGCTCCCAGAGGAAGAGGCCATCTCGTAGGCCTCCTTCCTGGCGTGGAGGTACGTGTCCACTCGGATCGCGTCAGAAAGATAGTTGAAGGGTACCCATGGGTAATGCAGGTGTGCGAGAGACCTGCTTCCGCTTTATGTGAGGGTGGATAGGAGTGTGGTCCCCAATCCAGCCGCCTAGTGTTAGCAACCGTGGAACGCAGGCTCCCAACCCCGCACCAGGCTGTGGCAGCTCGACCAGTCGCCGTCTCGCGTTCTGGCTGTCGCGAGTGGCGTTCTTCCTTCAGCCAAACCCCGCATCTTCGGTTCCAGTACCCGACCATCTTTCTGTCGTCCCTTCTGCCATCTCTCCTATCGCTCTCGCTGATGACTAGGCGCCCTGTCTGCGCCAAGTCGCCAACTCCTCTCGGCACGTCCTTCTCCCTCACGCTAGCTCCTCACCGAAAGTACTCCATGTCAGGATTCGAGATTGCTGGGGTCGTGCTCGGCGCATTCCCTCTCGCCATCTCCGCCATTGATGGATACAGAAGAGTGGCGCGCAAGGTGGATGCATGGAGGGATGTTCGTCTGATCTATACCAGATGCTCCGAGGACCTCAAGAACGAGCAGTTGTTATTCAAACGCCACCTGCGGCTGCTGGTCTTCCCGTTGGTGTCCGATGTTGTCGCTGCACAGGACCTGCTAGACAATCCTTCGGGCCCGCGTTGGGCAGATGCCGATATTGCTGAGCTTCTGGAGAAAAAGCTGGGGGAGTCTTTCGAGCTCTACATCTGCTATGTGCAGCGCATCAAAGAGGCCATCGATGACGTTAGCGCAGAGATGGAATCGTACTCTGAGCTCGTCGATGAGAAGAGGAAGCAACAGGTATGAGACTCCTATTCATTGTCTCTGTAAGAGAAACGGAGGCGACTGACACGATGCAGGCCGTTTCCACTCTGGCGCGCCTCAGTGGCTCTTCCATCAAAGACGCGGCAAAGCTCCAGACATACAAGGCAAGGTTTCTCGAGGGAGAGGCCAACCGCAAAAGGCTGCTCACGGAGCTTCGAGATTCCAACCAAAAGCTATGGAGTGAGCTCTCTTCCTCTCTGGCCACGGATGGCCGCTGCGTTGACTTCAGCAGCTAATCAGAACTCTAGAGCTCCTCGACTCCAGTGAGAAAGACGCCGCGCTCACCAGGCAGTTGGAGGCTGCACAGGCTGCCTCTACCTTGGATGCATCCCTGTGCAACTTCTGGCGAACGGCTACGGCATTCTTCCGAGCTTTGGCAGCGGCATGTGGCTGCCAGTGTCGAACCGATCATGCAGCCGGGCTTCTCCTGCAACATCGTGCTTCTTGCAAAGACAAGGCAAAGTTTGAAGTCCTGTTCACTATCAAAGCTTCCGAGAGCGGCCCGAGCTCCCTGAACCGTTGGGAGGCCTTTACCACTCGCATAGAGGAAGGAAACCATTCCGGATTGATCAAAGAAAGCCGGACACTGATCGAGAAGAAGACTATCAATCAACCATGTTCGCAAGTCCAACCGAAAGCCGGTATCAGGAGATCAGCTTTCCGGGCCAAGGCAGCTGCGACACAGAGAGCAAAGGTACAATTCACCCCGACGATCTCGCTTAATACCCCCTCATCGGATCTCGGCGCCCAACAGTTCCAGCCCATAAGTACTATTTGCGAGTCGCTTTGCGTCATCGAAACAGGCTGCAAAGGATATCTGGACCTTCCGGACGAGAACCGGAGGTATTATGTGCATTCGGTCTCGCAACACGTCAAAACCCCACACTCGGTGACGCTCGAGCAGATCCTCAACAAGGGTGTGAGGCCAGCACCAACCCGGAGAGAGAGCTTCTCCATTGCACTCATCATTGCCTCGTCCTTCTTGCAGCTGCTCGACTCTCCATGGTTCCCAAGCACAGGTCACCGAACCTATCCGTTCACCAAGTCCTCCCTTATCTTTCCGGCAGACTCATCAAAGCCAAACGTATTCCTCCTTCATCAACCGCATATCAGACGAGACTTCGCTGTCATAGCCGCCGACAAAGAAGCCACCACGTCGAGCAACGCCACTGCCCCAGCAGACGGTGTTGGGCCCGCTCTAGCACGGTTGGGCATCACACTCCTCGAGCTGTGCTTCCGCGCACCTCTAGAGCAGCAGCCATACAGGACCTCGTGGCCTCGTGGAGAGAGCGAGCAGGAAAGGGAAGGGTTCGACTTCCTGGCCGCAAAGGACTGGCTCAGAGACGTGAAGGACGAAGTTGGCGAGGAATACGCGACAGCTGTCAGCTGGTGTCTTTTGGGCAATGCGACTGTATCGGCGGACAAGTGGCGGAGCGAGATGCTGAAAGAGGTTGTGTGGCCGCTACAGCGGTGCGTAGACTATTTCAAGCTATCCGGGAGTGGCTAGCTGTCGAATATGCGAGGTCGACGGAGCGACGGAGTAAGGTTGTAATTATCCAAGAAAGAGAGGATGTTCCTAGTTGTGGGCTTTAGTTTGAGGAATGGATGGCGTCGGGATAGCTGGAGGGTCATTTTAAGCAGAGGTAGATGAATTATTAGTAGGATACGGGGAACATCGCGAGTTGGGACCTGTACCAGACCATGTTGTTTTCTTCTTTGAAATATGCTGTGTATGGAAAGGGCTGTCACCAAAAGACAAACGTAAACGCTAAAATCATGTAGCTGAGGAAGACTCAGAGGCAGTTGAGAGTTCATTTTATATCTATTTCTGTTGGAATGGCATCTCTATGCGCGCGCGCACTGCAAAAGGGGCTTCCCCCGGGTGGCCCCGGGATCCTCCGGATCCCT
>GL876967.1:627793-657973 GCA_000193285.1 Magnaporthiopsis poae ATCC 64411
GGGCCATGGGCGGTCCCCTCGACGTGCAAACGGGCACGGGCTTCCTGGCGCTGGCGTTTGTGGTGCCGCTCTCGCTGGCCTGGTACAACATCCGGCGCCTGCAGATCGAGCAGCACCGCGCCTGGATGTTGCGCGCCTGGGTTAACGCGGGCGCCATCATCACTTCGCGTATCTGCTTCTTCGCCATGTTGTTCATCACCGCCCCCGCCGGCTACGCCACCGTCCGCCCCTGCGAGCAGATCGACTTTGAGCACTACGGCAACCGCACCAAGGTCCTGGCCCGTTTCCCCGGCTGCGCGGGATTTTACAGCGGCGTCAACGGCACGGACCCGCACCTTGCTGTTGTCGTGCCTGTGGATCCGCCCAAGGCGGGCCCATCCTGGGTGGGAAGCTCCCTTACTCTCAACTTTGGCGCCTCGGTTTGGCTTTCGCTAGCTATTCACATGATTGGTGTCGAGATTTATGTGAGTTTTATGGAAACCCGACGTGACTTTTTGTTTCCTTTTTATTTTTGGGCCTGTCGGCTGACGCTCGTCCACTTCACGCCATGACAGCTCAGGCTCACCCCCGCAGAGGCGGAGCGTTTGCGCAACATCTCGTACCAAAGACAGGCCGAGGCCGGCATGAAGAATCCAGGCAGCGCCGGGCTCACGGTCGACTCTCTCGGCGACTCGGCCAAATGGACGCCGTCGTCTGGCTGATATAGGAGGGTGGTGTTGAGGGAGCCGACTGCACCAGGAGTCAAGGAAGGGAACATCCAAGTACGTATACGCTGGAAAGAATTTTTGTCGCAATAGTTCATTATTGACCTCAGCCATTGATCTAGGTATCTGTCTTGCCACTGAGCATAGTCTGTAGGAGCTTGGCGATACAGAGACGTTGCTCAGCATTGTCTGAACCCATCCGTGCTATCCCTAGTACGTCGTCAGCTGAGGCGAACCCTCAGCCCGCGGAAATGACCACTTAGTCTCGACAAAGACCTTCTGCATGGCGTCCTCCTTCTTTTCGAACTTGTAGTACACCTTGTCCAGGTCCTCGAGCCGCACGCGATGAGATAGCATCTGGTATGGGTCAATGTCGTTGCTCTTCACCCGCTCCAGCAGCTCTTCCCAGTACTTCTGCACGGAGGCCTGGCCGTTGCCGATCAGGCGGATGCCACGCTGCATCAGTGAGCCGATGTTGAAGTGGTTGGTCTGCGGGAGCGTACGATTAGCAGTCTGGTATAAAAAATAAAATAAAAAAGAGCGGCAAAGATGATTGGGAAAATACTTACGTAGCCGACGTAGACACCCGTTATACCCACACGACCATAGTTGCGCACGCTCTCAATCATCTCGTTGAGGATCTCGCTCGTGTCCGTCTCGGCGCCGACAGCCATCTCGAGCCAGTGCGCCCAGCCCTTGGCGTATTCGCCGGCGGCGCAGTCGATGGCGACGTCGGGGCCCCTGCCGCCGCACATCTCCTTGAGCGTGCTGACGACCGTGTCCTTGGTGGTGACGCCCGACGCCAGCTTCTTGTAGTCAATGGCGCGCACGCGGCGCTCCGTGGTCTCGTGGGCGGCGAAGCTGCCCATGACGAAGGACACGCGCGGCTCCGTGTCGACAAAGATGACCTCGCGGGCGCCCTCGCGCAGCGCGAAGAAGCCGGCCATCTGGCCTATGGGGCCCGCGCCGAAGATGGCGACGACGTCGCCCTCGTAGACGGCCGTGTCCTTGACGGCGTTGTAGGCCGTCGGCAGCACGTCGGACAGGAACAGCGCCTTCTCGTCGGGCACCGAGTCCGGTATCTCGAGCAGGTTGACGTCGCCCAGCGGCACGCGCACGTACTCGGCCTGCCCGCCCGCGAACCCGCCCGTCAGGTGCGAGTAGCCGAATATGCCAGCCGTCTGCCCGCCGTACATGGCCTGCACCGTCGTGTTGGCGTTGGTGCGCTCGCACTGGGAGGTGAGCTTTTGCTTGCAGTAGAAGCACTACATGGGTGGTTAGCTCGACTGGCGGTTGGGATAGGAGACGAGCAGGTGGGAATGCCGGAGGAGACGAACCTCTCCGCAGGCGATCTGGAACGAGGCGACGTATCGCTTGCCGACTTTGACGTTCTTCACATCGGGACCGATCTCATCGACGATGCCGCAGAACTCGTGGCCCAAGATGTCGTTCTTCTTCATCTGCATGATTGTGCCGTGCAGCAGGTGCAGGTCGCTGCCGCAGACTGTGCTGCCTGTCACCTTGAGAATGACATCTCTCGGCTCCAAGATCTTAGGCCTCGGCATGTCCGCTGCACAAGGGCCAGACCTTGCAGGTTAGTAGGGCGGACTTGGTCAACTGGCATTCATGGGGCCACAGATCGTGCACTTACCCATCTCGACCTTGTTCTTGCCAAGCCAGACGAGTGCCTTCATGGTTCGGTTGCTATCGCCCGTCTCGCCGCTGTTGTCGGCAACATCAAGCTTCACGATTGAGTCCTGCGGCGGCTGATCCTTGTGGCCAATGGCCTTCTCCACGGCGTAGGCTGCCTGACTTGTCGCCATGATGATTGATGATTATATGTGCGATTATAGACGGTGGCTGCGTCGTGTTCAGGTGTGGTGGAATGGATAGGTGAGCCGTCAAATTTGGGCCGAGGCAGCGACGGCGATGATTGTTATAAGTAGACCACGCAGATCCACCCGCAACGCTCCCTGACGCCAATGTAACGAAATCAATCGTCACTTCACAGTGCTGTTTGTTTTCCGATTCATGATGGCAGTCGCGCGTCACCGAAGTGTCGACACGATCGGGTGGGTGAGCGGGGCGCAACGACGTCATCGACTCGCCATCGCCGAGCCGTGGGGGCGGAGTTGGTCATTGTCGATCTTTACAAGGCAAAAAAAGCGGCATTTCAGGCGAAGGCTTACGCTGGTTGCTGAAATCTAGCCAGTTGCCCACAAAGCCACCGTAGAACAGTCGCAGCGCTCTCGGCGCGGAAGCCCCGTCCTCCCGAAGAAACCAGGTCCTCTATAGACGACACGGACGTGGTGAGCCCCGGCAACGACCGCGCCTTTCCGCCCTCGGTGCCCACAAGAATCCCGTGCCAGCCTGCTTCTACCGCTCCACACACATCGTGCGCGTAATCGTCGCCGACGTAGATCGATGTCCAGTCCGACTCGGGCGCGGATCCTCCAGGTTGCAGTCCATCCTCCTCGCCTTCGGCCCCGGTCTGCACGCGTCCGGACGCACGGATTGATGTGCTGGCCAGGGATTCCGCGGCGCGAAAGATGGCAGCATCTGGCTTCTCGCGCCCCACATCGTACGACATGCAGCAGAAGTCAATGTCGTGCTGCGGCTCCTCTGCGATGCCGCCGGTCGCGTCGCCCGCCGGCAGCAGCCCTTGAACCCCGCGCAAGGGGCCAACGCCCAGGCCGAGGGACGAAAAGACTGCCGGGATGCGGTCGTCAGAATTGGTGATGACGCCCAGAGCCACGCGGTAGGGGCGCTGCTGGTCCTCAGAGCCAGTCGTGCCCACGACCTGGTGCCTCCGCAGGGGACGCAGCTCCCGCAGCAGCGGGCCAATCTCCTCATCGACGAGTCGATACCCCTCCCCCGACGAAAAACGGCGCAGCAGCAGCGGCGCCAGATCGCGGTGGATTGTTTGCCTATCCTTCTCGTTCAGCAGCGGGGTAAAGGTCCTGTGGATCAGCTGCCGCATTCAACCCGTCTGTCAGCAGACGGTACGATCGTAAAGGCACAGCAGGGGTCTAGGGCGTGGCCGACATTCGTCCACCAGGTCTCGGCGCCCATGCTGCTCTGGTGGCCGTAGTTGGGGTGGTCCTTCATCATCTCCGTAAAGGCCTTCTTAAACGATGTTTTGATATCTCGGTCGCTGAAGCCACCCAAGCCGAGCTTGCGCGCGGCCTCCCCGTATTGCTGCGGCACGGGCTTGCGCGGCCAGATTAGGGTTCCAAAGGCGTCGAAGCAGACGAGGATATTACGCGGCTGTGGGCGTGCCATTCTGTTCTCGGGTGCCGAAATTCGTTGGTGTGGGAAAGAGGGCTAACGTGCATTAGGAGAGGAAATAGGTCGTCTAAATAAACTCCATGTCGGTGGGGACCTGGAAGCGACCATGACACGCCCCACTGTCCTTCAGCCTCAGGGGCTCTTGCCCACACATGCAGGCCTTCTTGCACTCACTTAGAAGAGGTATTGTGGAAAGATATGCCAAATCCGAGGATTCGTGCCTTGCAGCTTTCCCAAAACGCAGTACCCGAGCGTTAAAGCGGCAGATGTAATTTATTTTTCGTTTCTAACGAACAAAAAAAAAAAAAAAAAAGGAAGAAAAGGAACAGGGGAAACAGGCAACCACAGGAAATAATTACCACTTCGCCCTTGGCAATAACACATACGAAAGGCGGCTCGGAAGTGGCTCTTCTAGGCCTTTCAGCACTGAGTGGTTATGGCTTGCGGTGGCTGGTGCTAGGACATCTGCGTGCGGTGCCCCAGCCGTCGGAGTCGGTACGCAAGGCCCGAACCCCGGGAGCCGAAGGCACCTGCGCCAGCCCGGGCCCCTGGAGTGGGTTAGGACGAGTAACATGCATGGGACTCATAGGCTGGCCATGGCGGCCATCTGGCGTTTCAGACGATCCAAAGTGCTGATCTGGGAAGGCGGAGTGAGGGTAGTTCGGGTCAAACTAAGGCTCGACCTGCTCTTGCTCATCGAGCTAATCCCCAATTGTACTATACCCAATTGTACTATACGAGGCCCGCAGCTTATCCCTGTCACCGGGAAGATCGGCATTAATTATTATCCTGTTGTTCCTTGTGGCCTTGCATTTTCCTCCGCCCCGTGGCTGATGAAAACTCTGCGTGCGCCGGAAACAGCAGAAATGCCCGACAAGGCTCGACAGAGTATGCGGCACCTAGAACAAGGGCGCAGGCATCTAGTGTGGCCATCCAGGCTTTAAACACTGAGCCCACACGCAACAAACCGGGCCGGAAACCTCCTCATGCAGCCTCCCGTGATGTGGCGCAGCGGTCGGCGGCGGCGGCGGCGGCGGCGGCTTCTTGAGCACGACATCGGGAAAGGCCGCTTGGACGCGCTCCGGCAACGATTCGGTGTAGCCACACCACCTGGCCGGGCAAAAGCGGCATAGGTTGACGCTATCGAAGCGATAAATGCGGCGGGCGCGTACGACGTTTGGTAACCGCAGCGGCCGCGGTGCGAGCTTGGCCAAGCGGGCCAGGGTACGACGGCAGCTCGTGGAACATGAGCTCGTTGCAGTGCTTCAGCCAGCATGCGGAAGAGCTAGCCCGACGCCCGGCACCTACGCGGTATCGGCGCTGGGTTTGCCGCTGTCGTTGTTTTCGACGCTGGTGCCGCTCCCGCGGCTAGTGCCGGGCGCGATGCTGGTGTCGCATATTCTCGGGTGCGTAGGCGAACGTGGTGTTGGTTTCGTTGTGGTGTTTTGTAGAAGGCCATGGCGTTGTGGAGCGTGTCGCCGATTTCGGTCCGCGGCTCGAGCGGCTTTCCGGACGTCACACGTCGCGGCAGGCCAGAGCGGCGGCGAGCGGGAAGCGTGCAAAGCTTTTACAGTCACGCATGCGGGACCAGGGGAGGCCGCGAGCGTATCGGCATGGCGCCGGAACAGCTTATGGCCGCGGCGTTTGCTCGTCTTTTTGGTCGCGATAAGCAGGAAAGTTTTGTACTCGTAGCGCTATTAGAGCATGGCTGGGCGTGCCCTCGAACGGAGCGCGTCGAGCACGCCGTTGTGCGAGTAGCCTAGGATCGAGTCGCCCGCTATCGCCTCGGCGAGCTCGCCACGAAACCCGGCGAGATGTTGATGATGGTGTGCATAAAGGCACGTAGCGCTTCCAGTTGGTGTATTACGGGATGACGCGGCGCGTGTACTTCCAGACGCAGGCTTTATGTGCTCAGGCAGTGCCGTGATACCCTCTAGATCATGGGCCATGTCGATGGGAAGTACCACGAGTCTTTGACCTTGGGGGTCATGGCGGAGAGTGCAAAGGGGAAGGGAAAGCCGAAGCGAGATGGCTGATTCGTTTTACGCTCATCCCCCCTATACACATTTTCCCGGCACTTGGCCGCATAGGGTTGTCGGCTGCAACGCAAGCACGGATCCTCTAAGCAAGAGGTGATACTAAATGGGTACCGACGCGCGGCAAAAAAAAAAAAAGAGAGTTGGAGAATTCCGACGCGCTATCCGGAGATGATGTTAAGCTTTATCCCGGTGAAATCCTTTAGGTACTATTCTACTATTTGGATGGCTCTCAAGCCATACACGACCTCCCATATCTATGCCTACCTCGCTAACCTTGGCTCACCTGGCAGACACCAGATCGTATTTCAGGTATCCTCTCCGTCCTGCACACGTCGGTGGGTACGCTGCCTAGCTTGGGCGTGTCGCCATGCATTAAGACAGCCAGTGTATCTTTGCTGAATGGCCGGCCTTCCTTAGACTGACTTACCTCTCTCTGTCGTCCGTTCAAGGTATCCAGTCCGTATATCTCCAGCTCGTCACGGACTCCGTCCGGGACGGCACTGCCAACCTCTCCGCATGGTCGCCAGCATTGCCCTGCCGGATATCCAAGAGGCCCGCCACTCCCTGCGCCTGCTCGATGGACTCCGCGTTTCTGCGGGGGTGCAGCAGCTCAAGCTTGCCATGCCGTCCGTGCCGCCCGTGTCATGGGCTCTTGCCGCGGTGGCGGCCTGGTACGTGGCGACCAGCGTATGGGCGTGCTGCCGGCTCCACCAGCTTCCCACCGGCGTCGTGGGTGGCAACCTTCTCGTACCTTTGGCTGGCCAAGACGACGTACAGCGGCGGGCAGTACTGGGTGCACCGGGAGCTGACCCGTAAGCACAGGCGGGCTCCTTCGCGCGCATCTGCTACGAACGCGACATGTTCACGGTGCTGCAGCTGGCAGCGCACATGCGCTTTAAGTCGCGGACCATTACACGCATACAGCGCTTACGAGATGCCCGGCTTCGAGGCCGGAGTCGATGGCGAAATGCGCGCCTACTGCGGCGTCGATACGCCGCTGGCGGCGGCGGAACCCCGCCCGGCCTCGGATACATCTCGGCCTACTTTACCATGGATGCCACCAACCGCGCCCCGCAGCAGCAGAAGAGCATCCTCTAGATGAACGTCGACAAGCTCGTCGCGGCCCTGACGGCTAGCTAGGGCGTGGGGGAACGAGGCGGCCAACCCGGCCGAGCGGTGTGCGTGACCCCAACCCCTAAGCTCAAGTCACAAACACGACCTTCGGCATGACCGACGACGTATGCTTCGCCGAGCCCTTTAGGTGCTTGGACGCAGGGCAGTCCAACGAGTGAGCACGCGCCAACATCAAACCAGCATCCTCCAAGGCCGCGACGTGGTGACCAAGCGACCCGCCGCGTCACGGCGCCCACTTTGGAAACTCGCCTGACAAGACGCTCTGGCGCCCGGCCGACAAGGACAGCCAGCATCCGGACCCCATCAAGCACGTGCCCGACAGCGCCCCCGTCCCGACCTGACCGAGATCGTGCTCAACGTAGTGCTTTCCAGCAGCGCCGGCAGCGAAGGGCAACCGCCATCACCATGACGGGGTGGGTGTGTTTCATGCTGTGCGCTGTCCCGGGCAACGGACGAGGTGAGGCGAGCCTTCGCCTCCCCCGGCGACATCGGCTGGGATGCGCGCCTACCCTCGTACATCGACGCCTGGTATCGTGCTCGCGGGCCAACGCATTCCCGCGGGGATCACGATCGGCGTCGCGCCCTTGGCTGTCATCCGGAGCCCGCGCCACTTTACCGATCCGGACCGTTTCGGGCCTAAGCGCTAGCTAATGGTGGCATCTTATCGACGAGCCGCGCGTCAAGGCCGATCGCCGCACCACGTTGCGGCCATTTGGCACGGGACCCCACCACTGCATGGGCAAGAACCTCACCACCTGGAGTTTCACCCCGTCCTGGCCCACCTGCACTGGCACTTTAACCTCGCCCCCGCCGAGGGCACCGCCGCCCGCGAGTGCATGATGCGCTGGGACGAGGGCGAGAGGGACAGGTACCAGACTTGTAGGCCGACTTGGAGGAGGCTCGGCGGTAGATGGTGCTGGGACTGCTCATGTTCAGTTGCACGCGGGGTAGTTGCGCTCAGACCTTGTAATGAAGCAATAGCGTGTCCAGAGAACAAAGCATCGTGCGGACTACCAAACTGCTTGGCCATGATCTGTGGATAGTAACAATGACAAGTAGGCCGGAGGATAGGCTACAAATCTAAAAGGGAACTACGTCAGGGTACATCGCCGCGTCGCGCGAAGTCCAAAGAAACTGGGTATATGCAAGATTATGCAACGAGCTAATGACGTGGGACCTATGGGGCTCAACCAGCCACAGATCCCGTATGATATCTTGGCAAATCAGATGCGAGAGGCGTATCGAGAGCACTATGGAGAGTCAACACAGCTAAAAAGAAGTATCCGAACAAAAAGAAAAAAAATGTAACCGCCAAACCAAAAACGTTCATGAAGCGAAGCGTGTCCAAGCCAAGATTAGAAGTCCAGCCGGGAGTCAGGGGATGCAGAACGAAATCAGACAGGACAGATCCAACCCGAAGGCTATACTCTAGCAGGGTGTCCCATCCCATCTCGAGCATTTAACAACTACCTCCACTGCTGGCTACCACCACCGTGCTGGCCATCACCGTGGCCCTGGTACGGGTCATTAGTGTAGCTACGTTGCGGTCCGTTCATGGGGCCGGGGCTTCCCATGCGCTCTGCAGGCGTCGTATAGCTACGTCCGTTGCTCCCGTACGCAGCCGGCGAAGGCGGGCCCTGAGGCGGAGGGAATGCCGGCGGAGCGCCCGGGCTGGGTGCCCGCGCCATTCCGGCAGGACCGGGAGAGGACCTCATACCGCCCTGGGGACCGAGATCCCGGCCGTATTGCTGCTGCTGCTGCTGTTGCTGGTCGTACTGGCCGGGCTGTTCGTCATAGTACTGGCCGTTGAATCCGTTGTTATGGCCGGGGCTAGAGGGGCCGTCCCGAAGCAGGGGGGCGCTGGGGCTGCGCATGCCGTTAGCAGCAGCCGCACCTCCTGCCGCACCGCCAATAGCTGCCGCGGCCATGGGGGCTCCCCAGGACTTCTCGTTGAGAGGGCTGCCTGGAATCACGGCCTGACCGTCGATGCTGTTGCCGCCGCCCCGGCTGCCCATGTCGTCGCGGTCCTTGGCGTTATACTCGGTCTGCTGCACCAGACTGTCGGGGTTGATGCCGGCCTTGCGGTACTGCTCCAGCTCGACACGCTCGCGCTCCTCACGTTCGGCGGCAAGCCTGGACTCCTCCTGACCCCGCTTGCGCTGGCGGAGGAAGTAGAAGAGCAGCGAGCCAGCGATGAGGGCAACGAAGGCCGCGCTACCCACGTACACGCCCGTCTTGGCGCCCGACGAGAGTTCATTCCAGCGGTCAGAAACGCTCTTGTCCTGAACCTGGGCTGCCGTGAGAGTGGAGTTGGCCGTGGACTCGCCACTAGTTAGGAGGAAGCCGGCGGTTAGTCGCAGGACAAAAATATCGATCGGACCAAACCAAACAGAATAAACTTACGCAACAACCTTGATGCTCTGGTAGGTTCCACTGCGGTCTCCATAGACATATTCCTTGCCAGTGCTAAAATCCTCAATGTAGGTGCTCTTGACATTCATGCTGAAAGGGCCCTTGCTGAAGTCAGAGGCGCCTCCGCCCCATTCCTGGGTGCCCTTGGGCAACCTCGGGTCGCTAGAAGCCCAGATGCCCATAGAGAGGCGCATGGGGGTCTGGGGGTAGTTATACGTGTTGTTGGCGTCCTTGGGCAGCAGAGTGCGCACGATCTGTCCGTCGATGATCCAGTCCAAGCGGTCCTTGGTCCAGAGGGTGGTGTAATTGTGGAAGTCGGCCTGGACGCCACCCTTGACGGGGTAATACTCGCCCTTGGTGAAGTCTTCGATGCCCTTGCCGAAGTAGTTCGTCAGGGCATGGGTCGAGTTGATTCCGAGGAACTCCCAGTCGATCTCGTCAAGGTCATCGCTGAGCAGCATCATCGAGCTGATCATGCCGACGCCGGGCGCAGCCTTTGCAATAATCTCGACGCGGCCGAAGAAGATGTAGTACGTTGAGCGGATGGTGGGCGACTCGCCCTGCTTGGTGATGGTGAAAGAGGCGCCATTGTTGTTGTCGTACGTGACAGGCCTGACTTTGGTTTCCCAACCGGCGGGGGTCGTGTTGAAGTTCCAGTTGTGAGCCATGCCAAAGGCTTTGTTCGGTGGGCAGTCTTTGACCAGCGGCTGGCAGTCAGTCAAGCCGTGGGTCTGGGCGGCGACATTGCCGAAGTGGAAGGCGCTGGAGGCCAGCAGCGCGAACGCTGAAAAGATTGGTCGTGAGGGTATCATTGTGACGAAACGTCGAGCCGGTTTGGACGGCCAACGTTGAAGGAGAGAAAGAAACGAAAAAGAAAGGGAAGATGGCGACAAGGAATGTTGGGTCGAAAATTGGGCGTGGGAGTCAATCAAGGGAGTGGTGGCCGAAATCACGGTCGCGCCTCCTAACGCGCCCTCTGCGGTAGACAAAAGAGCGATGGGACGAAGAGCCGCGCGGGAGGATGGGCTGTGTATCGATCAATCGCAAGATCTCGACGACAGACAAAGAGCGACGACGCACGACACGGGCGAGGGCGACTTCAAGTCGACCTTTGGTGGCGTGTCAGGTGCGTATGGGGAGGAGGAAGAGCGAAAACAGAACGGCACCGCTGTTTCGGACGACCAAAGGAGGGAGAGGGGGGTAGTCGAGGGCACCAAAACGAGGGTGGCTCGGCAGTGGGGACGACTGGCAGGGAAGATCTTCGTCCGGAGGGCCGCCGAGGAATGCCAATCGAGGACGTGAATCAGTGAGCGGATGGATGGCAGGGCGGTCTGTGCCGCGCGCGGAGATGTCCTGATCAACAGAAAAGAAAAAGGAGAAGCGAGAGGACTGGCGATTTTCTTGCTCCTAGCATTGGTTCCCAAGCAGGACCTAGATGAGGACACAAAAGAAAAATCGCGATAAGTGAGATGGGCAAACGGAATCTGGAAGAGAGGCCTTCAAGGGCCGCGCACCCTCGCTGCCCCTTTTTCATTTTCTTCATTTCCCTTGGCCGTGGTATGGCAAGACAAGGGTCCATCCAGTCCTCTTCCCCCGCCTTGTGCAGGGGCAGCTTGGCATCGGAGGCCCATGCAAGGTACGCCAATCAGCAGCGCGCGTGGCCTGCACGAGCCAGCATGGGGCATCAGATCTTCGTCAGTCTCTAACAGATTCGCCTGGACGCTAGACCGTAAAAGGGCTTAACCGACAAACCCACGTCAGCCAACCAAAGGTATTCTTACGGGCCGCCCCCTGGAGAAACGGCACACGGCATGTCCTGCAGCACAAAGATTCGTTGCCGCGCGCCCCACACCAGCCACATGAGCGTCTGGCTTTATCCGCCACCGTTGCCAAGCGTTTGCATGTCTGGACACGGGTTACCCTTGGATGAAGGACAATAAATAGACATTTTGCTTCTTGATCGTTTTGATTGGATGAAAGGTTTCGGTACATTTGACGCCCTTTCCAGAGTCGCGGGCGACACCGCAGCACGCATTCCCCATAACCTCGGACTGGACCCTGTAGGTAACGTCTGTAGATACCCGTCGGCAGCCAAAAAGTCGCCTCGGTTCAGCCTGTGCAGAAAAGTCTAATTTAGGTCTTGAGAGCAACACGTAAAGCGCGTGGGCCAACTTCTTGGGTAATCCCATGCAGCTGTGACCAATTGCGCCGAGAAAGCACTGCCAAGTGCCCGCAAAACGGCGCGGTTTTGTCCGCCAGCGAAGACGGACGACACCGACAGCTGGGAGCGAAGGGGCAGAGCCACGATATCGGCAAGCAAACCCTGGCGAACGAAGAACGAACACTTTTTTGCAATTTCGCCGCCGCTTCCAACTCCACCCCATTTCTCATCATCCATCCATGTTTCAACCCCGCAGCTGAAACGAACTTCCCTGAAGCTCTCTACGGATCAGTCACCTGCAAAAGAAACAAGGTAGGTAGGTAGGTAGTCACACCCAGGTACCAATTCCGACGGGAGCCATGATTGGATTATCACAACAGACACTGTCTAGTGTTTTTTTTTTTTTTTTCTTTTTTAGTTCACATTGCTAGCAAACCGTCCCACGGAAGGTGTTTGTTTTCGTTTCCGAATTTCCATCGCCCGGCGGGAACCCAGCGGCTCCGGTTGACAGTCCGGACTAAAGCTGGTCGTCCGAGAGATTGTTCTGGACCCGTCCGGGGCAGGGGCATACCAAGAGCGCACGATACTCTCTTTGGAGCCCATGGTTCTGGAAGGGCTTGAACCGATGTATTATCGGCATTGCAACATGTCCGACTGTTAGTGGTTGCAATACTATAATGCCAAGGCAATCCCTGCCATGGCTATACACACACGGACTTGTGCAGACCGGAGCAGCCATGGTTCACACAGCTTCCCGTGCATGAAATGCTTTCGATGTCTGGAGTCGATCCCAAGGCCGCCAAGCCCCCATCCCGAATGCTGTAGTTCAGAGAAAGCCTCAAATGATAAATATCCAACTACACCTGCAGAGTGGGAAGGTAGATACGTAGGTCGGTATGTACATATCCTGGCATCTCATCTGACCGATGCACAAAAAACAAAAACACGCTCGTCGGCAAAGGATAAGTCGTCGCAAGACATGAACGCCACAAAAATGCTATCAAAGTCCAAACTGTAATTATGCTTTCACCCTCGCGACCTCGCCCGTCCGATGTCCTCAAAACTTCTCCATAAAGTTGTTCCGGACCGTCCACATGCGGCACCTCTTGCCGTAGATGAACAGCGGCAGGGCAAAGGCCACGACGAAGAGCTGGATGACGCCCAGCCAGATGAAGACGGACTTGGCGCCGTCGTGCTGGAGCCACTCGGTCACGAACAGGCTGAAGACGAGGCCGTGCAAAATGTTCTTTGCAAAGTTGAGCGTCACGAGCGCCTCGCCGGCGTACTGGCGGTAGCTGTCGACGCAAAAGGTGATGGACGTGGTGCTGCCCAGGCAGCAGCCGAAGCTGATGAGGCCGAAGAAGACGGTCGGCACGATCCAGTTGTTGCGCTCCTCGGCGCTCCAGCCGAAGCCCATCAGGCCCATGACGGTGGTGACGCCGATGGGGAGGGCCATGATGAGGCGGAACTCGGGCTCGTACAGGCCGCCGTTGCGGCGGGCCATGGCCTTGACGAACATGTCCGAGACCTTGCCCGCCACGGCCGTGCCCAGCACGCCGCCGATGAAGGGCGAGAGGTAGACCAGGCCGACGCCGAGGGCGTCAAAGTCGTAGTACTTTTCGCGGTAGATGACCGCCACCGCCTCCGACACCACGATCAGCCAGCCGACCGAGCACGCGTACATGGCCGACGACCAGAGCACGGCCGGGTAGCTGAAGAGGACGAAGGGCCGGAACGCGACCTTGAGCCACCGGTCGTTGTTGAGCCGCCCGTGCCACGGCCGGAGCTGCTGGACGAACGACTTGGCCTCGCGCTCGCGCCAGTGGCTCGAGTACACGTTGGCCGTCGCCTTGTCGCGCTGCCGCTTTTCGGGATCGGCCGCAGAAAACAAAGCGCGGCCGGGCATGGGCGAGGCCGTCCTGCTGTCCCTCTCGCGCATTGGGTTGGCCGAGACCGGGGCGGAGGTGGGGTGGATTTCCCCACGTTCCAAATTTATCGTGTCAATGGGCGGAACAGCCGGAGGCTTCTGCTGTTTTTCGTCCACGGAGCTGGCAGATTCCGACGGTGGGGGCTTGTTGGTGTCCTCGAGCGGCTGGTCGTCAGCTTTCGCTTCAGGCGAGCTCTCAGTGCCGTTTTTGTTGTTGTTGTCGCCGTCATCGCTGCCGGTTTCCGCAGACTGCGCGAACATGACGTGCTGGTCCTGGCGCCTGTCGGGGGTCATGCTTTCAAATGCCGGAGTCGTGGGGGCCGCGTGCGTCGTGGCAGGCGTGACTGGCTCCGGCCGGTGGTGGTGAATGTATCTCGACGACACCCGCTTAAAAAGGCCCGGCCTGGAGGGGGTCTTCGGCTTGGCATGCGGCACTCGCTCCCAAAACGTCTCGGGGACGAACAGGAAGAGAAGGACGCCGCAGAAGGCGACGACGAAAGAAACGATCCTGTGGGATAATTGTTACTCACAAGATCGGCGCATCGGGCATGGAATGGGGGAGGAGGGTAATTACCAAAACACCCAGCGCCATGAGAGCGATTGGATGATGGCGGCACTGACGAGTGGAATCAGGTTCTTGCCGCCGAGAAGGAGCAGGGTGTAGATTCCAAGTCGGTACGCCCTTTCGTGCAGGAAGAAGATCTCGGCAACCGTCGCAGAGGGCAAACACTCGACCGGGCTTACGGCGACGCCCTGGAATATCCTTGCCGCTACGAGGGAAGGGAAACTAGGGGATAGCGCGCACCAGACCGAGGTGACGACAAAAAGGATAGCGCTCGCGAGGTAAACGGGCCTTTTGCCGTACAGAATGGCCGTAGGCGACGCAAAGACGGATCCGAGACCCATCCCCATCATGTAAAGGCCTACCGTCAGGGATACCTGGTGTACAGGGACTCGGTAATCTCGGGCGATATCGGTAAAGCCCGCGGCCATAACTGACGTCTGCCCGCCGCCGACCATACAATACAGGCCGATGGAGAGCAGGGCAGCATCGCGGCGCCATTTCGGCCAGTTAAGCGGGTCGTTGGGCGCGTCCTCGGGCTGCGGCTCGAGGATGATCTTGCCGTCCGCCGTCTTCTTTTTGAAGTCGGCCGCTGGGAGCGCCTCGGGGTAGTTGCCTGTGGGGAAGGACGAGTGCGACGTTCGGGCCGGCGCATTGCGGAGGCCCAGCGGCTCATTCTTGTGGTCCGCAAGCAGCAGTACGGAGCCTGGGCGAGTGGGGTGCGTGGAATGCGGTTAGGACGGTGTGGTTGCTCGGTCAGGGCTCCGGGCCTCGAGGACTGGGCGGGCGCCTTGGGAATGCTTAGGTTCTCACCTGGCACCTCGATGGTCTTCTTGTCATTCAGCACGCCGAAACTCCACTTGGGCGGCGCGTTGGACGCCGGCTGATCTGATTCGGCATCTTCGGAGTCCCCGGACGAGGCACCCGCCTTGCGCCCGCCAAAAAACGGCAGACGTGATGTGAACGAGGGCTTTGTCGCATCTCGGGCCGCCATATCAAGATGGTTGGCGCTGGATCGAGAGGCGGCCGGTGCAGCCCTGCGAGCACGAGGTAGACGAATAGGCGGAAACCCAAAAAGCAATTAACCTCTTGGCAGGGCGGCTCGCGCGAGGGGATGACGGTATTGAAACTTTGCCTGCAACTCTCCCGGCATAGTCGCGCTACTCGACCGCACACGCTAAAGTGGCAGGCTCGTCTCCCTTTTTAAAACAAGCACCATTAGCGGCGCAGTCTCGATGACGCAAGGTGGATAACCTCTAGACCGGTGCTCACGAGGCGCCCCTAGTTCGACAGGACGGGTGGGGACAACCGCAGCACACGTGAACAATCATGGCCACCAGGGCAGCAGGCATCGGCCCCGTCTCGGGCAGCGTTAGGCGACGATCGCAGCGCCCGAGTCGCTGGGGGCGACCAAGATGCATCCCATCTCGCTCTACCTTACTCGGTTTTCGTTTTTGGCGGGGCGCGCGGGGCTGCGATCAAGGTGTTTATCCTGGCTGTGGGCATCTCGCCGCGACGGGCAGACCGCCTGTTTGCCCACATCAATCTCGGGAGCGCACAGATGGCCGTGTGCGCGCCGGGGCGAGAGCAGCACAGCCAGGGCTGACAGCCCGTCAGCCGCCCCTACCTACTGTAAAATATGGATACGGTGGCCTCCGGGGTGGGCAGCGTTGCAGTCTGGGCAGCACCTGATGTGGTGTTTGTGCCTGCGGGCTTCGCGAATTGAACGTCGGGATCCTCTTCCCTGGCATTCTGGAGCATGCCAACTCGCGGGTGTCTGCCAAGGTTGTCGCGGCATCAAAGCTAGCCCATCAGATGGCGCGCCGATCCAGTCAGTAACCGGCTCCGCGGGGAAGCGGCTGGGCGTTATCAGCTGGTGGCCTGTTGGCAGGGCTGTTGTATCCAAGGGTCTTGCTATTTAGTGGGCCGTGACGAGCACATGTGCGAGGTGGCATCGCAAGAGTGCTGTGGGGCACTGCGACCATTTCATCATCACCGCGCCTATGCAGACCCTTCCAGGATCATAAACGTTAGATCCGGACGAACTCAAAATCTGGCATTGTAAGGGGGAAAAAAAAAACTTATTCCAGTATGAGAACTGTTCGGATGAAAAGCGGGAGATATAACATTTATGATCCTGGACGGGTGTAAGTAAGACCACCAAAGCCAAGCCCATTTGTTGTGGTGGCAGCATCAATCTCCACCGTGGTCCGCGGAAATTCGTCTCCCATCGCTGCAAGAGGCACGCTGATTTCTTCAAACGAAAGCTCTGCTAGTGGCGCGGAGGCGCGGCCCCACTACCCACGCAGGTAACATTCTCTGGGGCTCCATCTCCTACTATACGTCCTCGCCGTGAACGTGATAGTCCACGTATAAATCCGAGGGCCCAGTCCCTTGCGGAACAAAGTCTCGATTCTCGTGTGCTCCTCACACTCGCTGTTGGGCAGCTTGATTTTCACATTACACTTGACGCAGTGCTTCAGCCAGTATATGTTCGGGCCGCGCCAGGAAGTCCTCTGGATGGGGTTGCCATCGGCGGAGAGGTACTGGTATCCGCTGGTGTTGTCGGGTTCCAGCGGCAGCTGCCACGTTCTCGACGCCCACTGCACGTGCTGCTCCATCGCATCTTTGAACTCCTCTAGAGCGTCGATCACGAGAGTGAAGGTTCGCAGACGGGTGCAGGTAACGAAAGACTTTCCCCAAGCCCAGTCGCGGAAGAACACGCCGGAAGGAAGCCAGGCCGGGCGCCCGTCCGGCAGGGAGTTGTCTCGAGCGAGGGCTTTGGAAAGATCGAAATTGGCCGTCAAGCCCATGTCAACGTCCAGTTGATCATGCCTGGAGGCAGCCGCGAAGCCACAGGCGTAGGGATTTACCAGCGGTCGATCCTCTGGTCTTCTTCTCCCCGCCGCGTCGTGCACCTTGACGCTGTCCCAGGCGGAGTAAAAGCAGGTAATGCTTTCCACGTCTTCGAAAAGCTCCAAGGTCCGATCCCAGATTTTAACAAGGAACTGAGGACCACCGTAAAACCAAATCTCCTTGAACCGTTGCTCCCATGCCAGCCGCCGGTCGCCCCATGCCAACTCATCGCCCAGGTATGGTCCGTACTCGAACCCGTGTCTAGACTCCGGCACTGGGTGGCCCAGCCGGATACGATAGTTAAGCCAATAGAAGCGTGGGTTTTTAAACACAAGCGAGCGGGCTTCAATGAAAGCGCGCCGGCAGGTTTGCAGAAGAGTGATGGTGAGGATGGGCCGGCCATGGCAGTCGGGCCGACACCACGAAGAGCTCCGAGATCCGCACGGGGGGTCAGGAAGAATGTCAGGAAGTGTATCGAGGTATCCGGCCAAGTCGTCGTCGCGATCGCCATTGTGGTCGGTTCTGACGCGGAAATCGAATCGGGAGGGGTCCAGGTTTGAGTGCTCGTCCCACGGCGGACCGGTGGACCGCGAGCGATTGAGCCCCCGCCCGTACTTGCGAGTGTCTCTATGCAAAAAAGTCCAGGGAGTCAAGGCATAGCCGAAGATTTGGAGACGAATCTCGGTGGGGATTTTGGCAAAGAGCAGAGAGTTGGACTGAGGGTCGACTTTCCAGGTGGCGACAGGCTCGAGAACCTCCAAGGTCTCGGAGGCTGCGCGCTGTGAAGTGCATCCTCTTGTTTCAGCTTCGTGTTCGCAATAGGCGTACGAATCGCCGATGGGAAAGGGTTCGGGAGCCGGAGGCGAGGCCTTGCACTCCTCGCAGCATTGAGGACACATAGCCGACCCTGGGCGGCAAGGTGGACTGGCGAAAGGAAGGGATTCGCGGGGGGTTGGGGTAGCACAGAAGATGTGGGGAGCTGAATACATGGTAGCTTATCATGTGATCGCAGGTGGCTTAATGCCAAGGCGCCAGCTTTTCCCGGCGTCTCATACTAACAGAAATTGCCGCAAAACGTGGGCCGGGTAATCAACACCCTGCTCCGATGCAAAAATCTCGCGATGGTTACTTGTTGCGAGTCACATTAGGCCGTGGCGTGGGCGGGGGATGAGCTGATTCGGGAATGTGGTCTCGAAAGTTCCATTACCAGTTCGCGTAGGCGAACCCTCTACAGTAGATTTCCTCACTGGATATGCAAGACTGGTATAAAAGCGGCATGGTTGACATGTCGGCACGAGTTGTGTACGGCATCCCCAGTCGATTCGATGGGTTGGTCTGCAGTTGGGTGCCCAGTTGGGTCGGTCTTGCACCTCGCCTTGTTGCGCCGCGTCCTGTGGCAGACGGCAAGCGACCAATAGGCGCACCACCCTGGAGGGGTCGGACGCGGGTCGGCCGGACAGTGGGGGTCACCTTGGGTGCGAGCACGATATTTCTGTTGTTCGTCCCCTTAGCCGCGAACCTTGGGTTGCTTTGCGGCATGCGTGCTAGGGATCTCGTGATGGGGGAGCCATCGACGTCATCGAAGTCACGTGTCGGCTTCGGATCCTATGAACTTGGAGTGGCCAACGGGTTCCGAATGGAGGCAAACCTGCTGCATAGCACGCTCCCAGAGACCCGGGACCCTGCCCCGCCATCGTCGCAATGCCCCGAGTGGTGTGTTGGTGGGGAAGGCCATGGAGCGAGCGTGTCCAAGAGGCACCATTTCGGCTTCGGGTGACTGCACGGGCCTTGTGGACGGAGGACCCAGCATAACCCGTCGTGTCAGCCGCTCAGGTGTGACGTCGATGGCGTCGCGATCCAGTGTACTGCACGTGTCTCTGCTGGGTGATATCTCGCTCGAATTTTCTCGGGCCAGCAAAAACATACGGGATTCGCCGGGTCCTTCGCGCACCGGCAGGTAGGACAAAAGAGCTGACGGCTGGAGATTGCGGCCAAGCGGCCTGCCGTATCGAGTCTTCTCGTCCCTACTCGGATCCTGGTGGCAACGCCAGTTGAGCAAGTGGGCCAGTATGCAGCGTTGACAGTCCAGCTCGGCGTGGACGCGCGTGTGGTTGGAACATTCTTTTGGACCACGCAGTTTTAAGCCGGGCGGGGACGGGCGGTTTCCTTGAGATCCGTCCGGCAACATCAGCCGAATAGGGCGCTTCGAGGTGCCGGGAAGTGCCGGTCATTTGGTTTCGCCCTTGGGTCCACCCGACTTCGGCATTTCTCCACTTGTTTTAATTTTTTTTTCCCCCCTCCTCCCTCATCTGTCGTAGAAAATTGCGTTGTTACACCACCGGCACACGGCGTTGTAGACCCTTAATTTATTCGTTAATGATGTTTTGTCCAACCCTCCTCTATGGATCATCCTTGTTCGGGTCATCTCCAAACGCACAGCTCTGGGTGCGAAGGAATGGAATTGGGCATCTGCTGAACATTCCTGCCCCACTGGAGTGATCCGCCAGGGGCCACTGTGGGGATGCCCTAAAGCAAGGGACTGCAGGCAAAGAGCGCTGGCTGCCGACTGTATCCATCCGTGTGATTCCAGGCGTGTTGTGGAAGGCGTCGTTTGCAGAGGGCTAGAAGTTTCTCCGGAATTCCATGCGCGCGCACGGTTTTCGCAACCGCCAAAGATGAAGAAGACGAAAGCGTTTGGGGTTAGCCAAAACATATTGAGCCGCAGAAAGGTCGACGGGAAGGCATTTCCAGAAAAGGCTTAAAACAAACGTGAGACAGGGGTGTTGGAAGCGGAAGAAGAAGGTGCTAGCTGGTGCTCTCCTCTTCGGGCAACTGCTCGACTGGGAAAGTGGGCGCCGCAAGCCCAGCCCAGGTGGGGAGGAGGACTATGTGTGACACTAGCGCGAGGCCTGACATGTAGCCAATCAGACCCCTCAAGGAGCTTTTGCTCCGGAGGGATCTCCCTCTCGGGGCTGGCGGGCTTACGGGCGAGCTCCCTCGGGCTGTCTGTCCACCCAGGAGCCGCAGGAAGAATAAAAGAGAGCACATAATGGAGGGGTGGGTGGCCACGGGAAGGGCGGCACTCGGGAAAAGGGGGACGAGGCCAGCGATCTTGCCCTAAATCTAATACCACACGCCACCTACTGTAGGTGCCTGCCTGCATGCCACCGCCTAGCCGCCGCCGCCTAACCCACACTGCTGCTGCTGCCGGCCGACAAGAGACACCTTGGCCAAGATCACGGCATATCAGACGGGAGTTCTACTTCTCCCTCCCTCCTCTCCTCTATCTACCTCGTCTCGCATCCCACGCCTAACACCACTCCTACACACACAACCCGAGTCCTCCTCCCGAGCCGCCCGTCTCCATCCCTCTGCTTCCAAGCGACGCCGCCCACATATTCTGCGCTGCCGACGATGCTACAGGTCTGCCAAGGCGTAGTCTAGCGGGGCTGGTTCTTCTAGCCACATTATTGGTTCATCACGAAAAAAAGACCCTCGCGTGGCGACCGTCGTCGCTCCGGGACTTCCTATTTTCCGTGCTCCCGCGTTCTCTTTGCCCCCCTGAGGAAAGGATCGGGAAGCGACAGGAGGGGTGTCGAGCTGTGGCGGTGATCCAACCCTCCTCCCCTGGCCCGCGTCGCTGGCTGCAGCGGCGGGAACGAGAAAGGCCGATCACGCAGTCAAGGGCCCGGAAAAACAAAAAACCAAGTCCGCTCAGCACCTGCGATCACTGGCTCGGTGGCCACAAAGCTTGTAAGAGCCTCCTGCGTCGGCGGGGCCAACCCGGAGCGGTCGTTCCCGCACTCCCTAAACTCGCGCCACATCTCCCTACCCGCCGCATCTTTCATCTTCAGCGTGTCTTAGCCTTGCCGGGTACTCCCTTGGCTGTACTTTAATCACTCGTTTTCCCAGTTGGTCATCTTCCGATTCCCATGCCCGACTGCACGATGCTTTGAGGGCGTCCATCTCGCTGTTCTGTTAAGCTAAGAAAAGTCTTCTCGAACCCCCCAAGGAAGCCACAACGACGAGCGAAAGAATAACACGAACGCAGCCCAGCCCCATCCTATTGCCATTGTACGAACCCACGTCTTCCGCCAGGAGGTTTCCGGACGCCCCAAATGTGCACCGAGCACATGACTGACTGTTCAGTCTGCGGGAAAGAGTACATGGCATACGTCGCATTCTGTCACGACTACCGTCCGCCGTTCTTGGAGTGTCCCCATGGCATCAACGTCGTGGTCACTGCGATGGTGGATGGAAAATGCCCAAGCCCGATCTGTCCCAACAGCAGGATCGCCGCATGCCATGTGAGTTGATCCGGACCGACGACAGCCGATCTCCGAGGTACAAGAGGCGAATGGCAACAGCAGTGGAAGCCCGATCGAGACGGCAAGGCGGCGCTAGGGACTACGGCGGAAACGGCGACGGCGGTGTTGGGAACCCTTCAAAGCTTCTGGCTCGCAGGCCCAAGCTCCGCGACCTGGTCGAGGCCCTCATACTCTGGTAGTTCGAGCTCGTACTTTTTGGCGATAGCCGGCGTGACAAATCTAAATCGAGCTGTTAGACGAGCAAAGAAGAAGAGTGGCGAGGGCAACGACACCGAGGCCGACGAGCGTGTACAACACTATCCCCAACACCCTTAACCCCACGACGAAGTATTTTGGCGGCGAAACGGACGAGAGACACCAGGTACGATGACGGTGTTTAGGGTAAAACCCACCGGCCTCCTACAAAGTGCCGACCCCTGAAGTGTTGTGCGAGTGGCTTCGGGGCCGTGAGGCTGACGAGGACAGCAGGGTTGAAGTTGCTACCGATCCCGGACTTTGGCGGACCGTTCTCGATATCCCACGATGACGGCGCATCGACCGAGGTGACTGGCACCTGTGTCTCCTCGAGGGCGCGGATAACGGCTGGGAACGGCTCCCTTACCTCGCCCGAGAAGCTGAAGCCTATTTTTAATGTTTTGGTGGAAGGTAAGCTGGGGTCCCCTTCTTTAGATGGATGGCGCACAGAGAGGGTAACTGACCGAAGATGGCGTCGACAACATGGTCACACGACTTGAGGGCGGTCGGGAAGTCGTCGACGAAAGGGACCTCGAGGTCTTCCAGTTGCTTGGTGAGCCGCTGCGTAAACGATCAGCGGCTTGCGGCGCATAAGAAAGAAACATGCACTTGGAAGTGACACGGGGACACATGGAGGTAGGATGGGAGGATTAAGAGGACACGCCCTTAAAAGGCAGCATAGCATATATGGAATCGGTGTCGAGGGCGGGCAAGTTCTCGGTGGAAGACAACATCTCCAATCACTGCGTATGCGACTGGGGGGCCGTTAGGGGTTACATGCACAGAAAAGCAAGAAAGAAGTATCAAACCAACAACAGTAAATCAGTTTAGCTCCATTCCGATCTGGCCTAGATGCCAGCACCATTGTGCGGATGTTGCGAAGGACAACGGGCGAGGGGCAATGTATGACGCAGCATGGAGGACATACTTGGTACAAATCATTCTTGCCGCGCTTGGGATAGTAGATCGCCGGCTGGTACCCGTAATGACGAAGGTGTCGAGCGGCAACGAGGCCGTCGCCCCCTATTTTGCGTGCCTGGATGTGAGCCAGGACGGCCTCACCGGACCCAGAACAGGCCGAGGATCGGCGGACTCACCATTGTTGCCTGGACCACATGCTACGAGGACTCTCCGGCCCTTGGCAGGAGGGTGCACGCGGAACACTGCAGCCAAGTTGTCAGCCAAGCTGCGGGTGAAAGAATGCCTCTGCCTTTTGTGCCAGTGCCTGACAGGCAACAGCAACAGGGAGAATGATGATCCGCCCATCAACCCCGGTACGGGGGGGGTGCCGACCCACAGCCCCTGACACCGCTCGCGGCCGGAGGCGGAAAGTTGCATCGTGATGGGGACGCAATAATGACGGTGCATGCAGGAACCTGCCTAGTTCCGAGGCGCCTGCTGACAGGTGTGGGGAGTGCGTTGGACCAGCCATTACAGCCTGGCCGTGAGACGGCAGAGAGAGACAGAGAGAGACAGACGCACCGGCTTGAGACACAGAGAGGCCGGCCAGCTCCATCAGCTGGTCCAGCGAGAAGGCACAGGTGCTCATGAGCTCCTGGTCCAGAGCGGTGGCGGCCTTTGCCGAGAGCGTCTGAGTTGGCTTCGTTAGCACGTAATAATTGTCGGCATGGAAAATACTTGCTACATAGGATGGATATGGGCTTGGGCATGATGATCTCTACCTTGAGGGCCATCGTGATTCTGCACCTAGGTGGAATGGATGAGAAATTGAGATGGGAGAGACGAAGGCGAACTTTCGTCGTCGTCTTGGAGGCTCTGAGGTGACACCTTTTGTGCCTGCTCAGACTGACATCACCGTACGCCCATATCGAGATCCTCGGCACGGGTACCCTATAGGAGTGGACGATGATTGGCCGGGATGGAAAACGGGGTCGGGTGGAGGCTCAGTCACGGGGAATATCACGTGACATGGGGAGCTTGTCGCCAGCCTCAGCAGCAAGCCACGCTGAGCCCCACCCAAAATTTCGCGGGCGAGCGTTTGGCAGAGCCTCGCAACATAGGTTGAAGCCGCTGTGGTCGACGAGGAGCGAATTGGTGCCCAGGCTCGCCGAGCGACAAACGAGACGGCCCGCCGAGGCTGCTTTACACACCGACCCGAAGACATCCTTGCGCCTCAGAGCCGACGCTCTTCCCGGCCGAGTTCGAACCCCCGCCGCGACAACCCCGCCGCGTCGAAGCCTTCCCATCCAGCGGCGGTTTCCATCCCACACCTGGTGGTCACGCCCCCGCCGCCGCCATGGTCGTCAAGATGCGCCTCGCCCGGTTCGGGCGGACCAACGCGCCTTTTTTCAACATCGTCATAGCTCAGGCAAGGTGCGCAGCCGGCCCACAACCACTGGCAAATCTGGGGCAGGAATAGGAGGGCTGATATCGCTTGCTCGTTCCGCTCTACAGGACCGCGCGCAACTCCAAGCCCATGGAGGTGATTGGCACTTACGACCCCATCCCGAAGACGGACTCGTACGACAAGTCGCGCAAGCTGCACAAGGACATACAGCTGGACATGACGCGCGCAAAGTACTGGATCGGCGTCGGCGCGCAGCCCACCGATACGGTGTGGAGGTTATTGTCCATGGTGCGTGCTTTTATTCCCTGGTCTTTTGCTGTCGACTCTGGCGCGCGGCTCGTGGTCGCCTCCATGGGCGTGGCCCAACCCCCCTTGATCTGTCCTTGCGGTTGACAGTTGTTGACGGTTCTCAATCTGTGGTGCAATAGGTCGGGATAGTTCCGCCCAAGTTCAGGCCACAACCGAACTACAAGCCGCCAAAACGCTACAGGCCTCCGCGGGAGCCTGCGTCAAGCCCGAGTTAGGTCTGAGGCGGCGGAGCCCTCCTCTCCTGTACTTCATAGCTCTCAGGTTCACGTCTACATCATGTACAAATAGATATTGGCATTTGTGCGGCGCGCGGAGATTGCTATAGGGGCAGTAAAGATATCAGTAAACGAGTCTGACCATCTCTCTCCCCGTCAGCCGGTTGTTGTCGTTACTACTTGCTCGAGTGTGTGGTTAATAGGGCGCGCATTCGAGGTTTGGCAGGTCGGGCGAGTTCGCTGTTGGCGCACACACGTGCTGGCGGCGCAGTTGTCCTTTTTCCCGTTTTACTCCTGGTTTGTCCACCAAATCTTGCGTCATTACCTGTGACCACATGGCCGATTGGCGGACCTCAGATTTAGCGTCAGGCGGGCAGGCGTTTCTGTGTTGCTGGGCGAAGGCGGTGTGAAGATAATGCTGTTACTTTTTTTTTCCCTTCCTGCAGCACGCCAACCACTGCAAACCCCATTGCTGCTCGCTCTTGGCTCGGCATCGATACTTTGCCTGACACCGAGATCTCCGGAGTTCCGGTGGAGGGCGCAAACCGCCTGGCCAACTTGGCACTGCAGGTTCCACGGGTTGGCTTTACATTGCGCACAACTCCTCGGAGCCCCTCGGGGATTGGTATGCGTTGGTCAAGTGAATTAGTTTATTTGCTTGTGTTTTAGTTCGATATACAAATTTGCACAACCCACGCTTACCACGTTAGTCAAACAACGACTCAAACACGGGCCAGCTGCCCGGCAGAGGCGATAGTCGTCGGGTGCCATGACTGCAGGGCCAATGAGCAATAGTGTGTTATGGATGCCATCCCCGTTGATTTTGCTGCCCCTCTCGACAGGAACTGGCCCGGTCTCCAAGATAGGCTAGCGCCACCTCCACTGCGAGGAACTGAGTGCCTGCAGCATGGGATTTCCCCAACGATTCGCATGTGTGACGTCGATTTTTCCATTTTCCCCATCCCGTCCTGCATTCCGCTTCTCGTGGACACGAACACACGCACGCACGCCGCTTGGCGTCTGGCTTTTTTTTTTCCGTGCTACTACGTCCTTCCTTGCATATTTCGCGCCCCTTCTTGTCCGGCTCTCTCCGAAGCGGGCTGCAGCTGCCATGTTTAAATTGGGATTCCCCCACCCAAGGATGGCATGGCGGTCCTTTCCCCAGCTGATGCGCCCGTCTCCTCCCGCCATCGTCGTTTCCCGTCTTCCAAATCTTGCTGCTGCCGCTCATCCCCACACACAACGGTTCTTATTCTCAGCGTCTCCATCCAGGCCAGCACTGTCCAAACCGTCATCGGCCCCGCTGCCCAGCCAGGCGGACCCCACCACCACAGCCGACAGCGCAACCCCTCGCGCCACCACAATGGGCGAACAGCGCGAGGAGATCGCAGATTATCTGCAGCAGACGCACGACCGCGTGTTCCAGCACAACCGCACGTGGGCGGCAGAGCAGCGGCAAAAAGACCCGGACTTCTTCCTTAAGCTCGCGGCGGGCCAGAAGCCCGAGTACCTCTGGATCGGGTGCTCGGACTCGCGCATCCCGGCGGAGCAGATCACGGGCCTGGGGCCCGGCGAGGCCTTCATCCACCGCAACATCGCCAACCTGGTGTGCAGCATCGACCTCAACGTCATGAGCGTCATCAACTACGCGGTGCAGAACCTCGAGGTCAAGCACATCGTCGTGTGCGGCCACTACGGCTGCGGCGGCGTCAAGGCGGCCATGCAGCCCAAGGACATGGGCATCCTCAACCCGTGGCTGCGCAACATCCGCGACGTCTACCGCCTGCACGAGGCCGAGCTCGACGCCATCGGAGACGAGGACGCGCGCTACGACCGCCTCGTCGAGCTCAACGTCATGGAGCAGTGCCGCAACGTCATCAAGACGGCCGCCGTCCAGCAGTCGTACGAGGCCAAGCGCTTCCCCATCGTCCACGGCTGGGTCTTTGGCTTCAAAGACGGCATCCTCAAGGACCTCAAAGTCGACCATCAGGGCCTGCTGGCAGATGTTATGAAGATCTACAACCTCAGCAAGCACTGATTGGGACGCCGTGCGCCGTTGCTCTCCCTGGATCGAGAGCCTTGGTTTTTTGCAGCGCGGCACGTGCCCTTGTCCAGGAATAACACCAACCCACGCGGTGGTCGCGCCCGCGCAATTCAGCTGAAATTTTTTTTTTGTTGTCTTGAGATATAGCGATTAGATCGATTGGCAGGGACGGACATCTTGGACCAACCGCCTTCTAGAAATAATACCAGCGGTTTTGTAATAGAACGAGATACGAGCATGCCAGACTCGTTGATTCCATTCCGCAACTCCCCGTTAGCCCTCGTGCTTTAATTGACCGCGCCGTTATCGGGACCATCCTATTCGCACAAGAGTCTTAGCGCGCCCCCAACATCCATAAGCACTAGCCTCGGCCAGGCACGACTGGACCGTTGATCCGGCTTGTGATACAATCCATCCCAACAGCGCTTAATACCACAGCTTGGAATTGGGCTCGATGCCCTTATCCCTGCAGTGGTCGTGGTAGAGCTTCGCAAAGCTGAAGCAGTCCATGGTCTCGCGCAGGCTGTCGTCATCGTTGAAGAACTCCAGACTACCCGTGACGGTGAAAACAATCTCGGCGCCAGCACCCATAAAAAGCGTATGAATCGTGCCCGGGTTCTCCACCACGTAGTCTCCGGGGCTGGCCACCCAGTCGTACCTGTTTTGGGCCGTCATCGTCAGCGAACCTCCCTCCTTGGCTGTGATCATGGAGGAGAATAACAGCTTACTCCTTGTACCGCCACTGACCCGCCACGGTAACAGCCGTCACGGTGCCCCGGTGCCGGTGCTTGCCCAGCCAGCAGTCGACGGGCGTCCGGAGGACCATGACGAAGGTGCCCGACCTCGTCTCGAACCGGAGCGGCTTGAGCTCGAGCGTGCCGACCCACGGGTGCCAGAGCGTGTGCTTTTTCGCGTCGATGTAGACGTCGGGCGAGCTGAACTTGTCGGTGAAGGCGATTTCGGCCCTGTCCTTGTCCGTCAGGGCCGACTCGACCTTGGGGTCGGAGCCTGGGGGAGAAGTCGAGGTGGCCGAGCCGGCGGCCGCGTTCGACGCGGGCTGAGCTTCCATTGTGCGCGCGGGAGCCATGATTGTGTTTGCGGTTGTCGTCTTTGGTTCAAATTTTGGGTTTTTTTTTTCTTTGCTTTCTTTCTGAGAGTCAGTGCGTACAGCGGTCCATGAAACGAGAACTTTTCTCGCTGTTATGCTGGTGATCGACGACGCAACCGGTGGGCGGGGTATCCTCATCCAATCGACTGGTTTGTTAACAGTTGCTGGCCTAAAACTCGCTTCCCCGCTCCATCTCGGCGCTTGGCTGCGTAACCTGGGGGGATTTGCGGCACTCCCATCGACTTCGTGCGGGGTGGGTATGTCACGGCGAGGCAAGCATCTCGTGAGGCGAATATGCCGCGCCCGAAATTTACACCATGGACCTAGATGCAGTAACACTGCCTACTGCCTGGCGACCGGGCGTCGTTCTACTGGGCTCCCAAAAGAGCTAATAAGGCATAACGACATCCAAGCAGCACCGCTACCCGGCGGCTCGGCGCCCGAGGCATTCTCCAGGCTAATGTCATCGCCGAGCCCATCGTTAACTGACAGTTTTAACGCCCACGGGTCTTCTTGGCCTTCTTGACGGATGCGTCCATGACATTGCTAGCGCGAGGGGCAGTAATCCAGACACAGTACCGTTGGACGGTGGCGGTGGACCTATCAAGTTTATCTGCCCAATGCCTTGCTGAAAAATGGTCAGTCGGCTGTGAAGTCGAACTGCCAGGGAAGCGGCAGATCAATGGTCACAATCTGTCCCGGCACGTTGGTCGGGAGTCGCTGTTGGACGTGGATGCGGCTGGCGGTCCGGCCAACGTTGCTCTGTGCCGCGTGGGAGGGGCTATCCCATATGCTGTCCTCGTTCTTCTTCTCCTTAAACAGGCTAGCATTTGGGATGAAGGGATTGTCCTATCCACATGCCAGAGCTGTTCTACCTCTGTGCCATGCCCCGCTCTTGTGCAAGCGAAGAGACCGGGCCAGAATCCCGGAGCCGGGCCAAGAGACAGGTGGCCGTTGTAGTGGTCGCTCTTTTATAAAATAGCATGCGGGAGGTGGTATTCTAGCCTTCGGAACACTCGCCAGTCTGCGTCTCCGTATCGCGGCAAATAATAGACCATGTTTTGGCGAGCATTTATTACTGTCGGGAGCACAACTCGATCAGGCTTGCTACGAGGGCTTGCCATCCCTCGCCTTGCCGAGAGCCTACGTCGATGAAGCACTTTGCGTGAAACGATCAACCAGGCCCTCGCAGGCAAGTGCGATGGAGTCCTGGCACAGCAAAGCGCTGCGCAGGCAGAGCATCGCAGATCAGAAATGTCGCGCGGCCGTTTCACGCAAACGGACATCCCATTCGCGCGCCTGCGTGGCCTGGCCAGGCTGGGGATTGGCGAATGTGGGGCTGCATGCGGGCCTCCGTCTGACTCCCAGGGCCTCCCGAATGCGCCTCAGCGGCTCTGACTGTGGCAGCGCAAGGCGGAAATCATAATCGATTGGAGGCCCGGCCCGGCCTCATGGATTCCTTATTGCCCAATTGCGCTGCTGCGTCGACACTCTGTCACGATCGAGCAGAGAGGTGCTGGTGTTGGTCGGGCCTCAATATGCTGGCGGCCCACCAGCCCACCATTTCTGCGGCTGCGTGCTTGCGCCCGATTAGAGACGGGATATGCGTTCACACTGTGTCATAGGCTATAAACACTGCTTGTCAGAATCTCGCGACACAGTTTTTACCCCGATGACAGACTGTCCTGAGATGGCCTCATTTGGAAAAAGAGGCCAGCAAAACCGGTATGGTAACTTTAGACCGCATTGCTAGAAGCCTCTTTCGCATACGTGTGTATGCGACCATAATTAAGGCGCCGGGAAGGAGGGCCCGACGAAGTCGAGGACATAAAAGCAGGCTCATTGCCCTAGCGGGATTGTTGAGAGATATCTTCAACTTTCTTCAAACCTCCAAGCTAGTCCATCTCTCAAAAAAGCCAGAATTCGCACCCCTCCTGCTCCATAACAGGCACGCCCGTCTCAAGCATGTCCGACCAGCACAATACGGGCCCCGGTCCCCCTTATGATGAAGAAGCAGACCAGCCAGCCGAGCACAGCTATACGACAGCGAATCCCTATACCGACGGCACCGTCGTCCCCTTCATCCCGCCTACTTCCGCCCCGTGGGCAGCGGACTCGAGCATTCTCTCCTACGACCAGTCGCAGCAGGCCCAGAGTACGGCCAACACTTTTTAGAGTGATGGCCAGCAGCAGCAGCAGCAACTCTACGGCCATGGGCTGGACGCGTCATCGTCGTCCTACACCCAGGGCCAGTCTAGCCTCAGCAGCGGCGCCGAGGCGGCGGGAGCACCTGAGCCAACCTGGGAGGGCCGCTTCCAGACGGAGGCTATGCCAGAGGACTTCAGCTATCTGCTTCACACGGACAACAAGTACTACTGCAACGTCGAAGGCTGCAATTCTGCGGGAAAGGAGTTCGATATCCCCACCAACATCAGGTAAGCTTTAATCTAGGCCGCTGCGTAGCTTCGCCAGCCATAATCAATGGTACTGCGCGCGCATTGACTGTACCTTGTTAACACAACCTTCGTTTTTTTTTTTTTTTTTTTTTTTA
>GL876967.1:665826-681903 GCA_000193285.1 Magnaporthiopsis poae ATCC 64411
AAAGGGGCCGACCGCGTTGTTGACGTCGGCCATAAAGAAGGCCATGGCCAGGAGCGCCCATTTCGCCTGGACGGTCTTGCGCCGCGGCGGCGACGGAGCCTCCCGGGCCAGCTCCGGGTCCGAGGGGGACGGAGACGACGATGTCGTGTGCTGCTGCTTGAGGTCATCCATGCTGACTGTCTTTTGTTGCAAATGATGAATGCCTCAGGGTTGGGTTGGATGGCTGCCACCTAACCTCCCCCAGCTGTCCCTCACAGGTGGCGGAAAAGCCCATCGTTTTTATAAGCATGACTAGCCCGTCCGCCGGCATATCCTCTCGGCCCCTCCCATTAGATTGTGACTTTTGAGATTGAGAAAAACTACCGACATGCGATAACAGAGACCCCCCTGCTCTGAAAAAAAAACACAGCCCCATGTCACCCCCATCTCCGCTGCCCGAGAAAAACAAGATAAAGAAAAATCTGCAGTTTTTTCGTTCACACATTTCACGCTGCGCCATTTTTTCACTATAGTGACATCTGGTTTTCCGCACCGTTTGGGCCGCCAGAAGGCATGATACGTCAATAAGCTGTTTTGCTTGGCGTTAGGGGTCCGCGTCTGGTGGCTGAAAGCTTCGAATCGGGGTAAAAGTTTGCACCATGTGGCCCCAAGGGTCGGGTGTCAGTCATTGCAATCCGACGTTTAGCTTTTCCCGTCGCATGGGGGACCCGACCAGGAGTTTGCCTGCTCGCACTTCACCTACCCGCAGTGCACATGGCAACAACGCATATTAACGGGCAGACCAAGCCGCCAATGGGGAGCACCAGCATCGTCAATGGCTCTGCGGTAGTGTTGGGCCTAACATCTTATATCCACGCGCCTCCCCCTCGTGGTATCGCAGCTCGCCAGTCGGCGGTGCCAGGAAGGCGGAGCCAGGAAAGGTGGGATCTCGGGGAGAGCGGCGGCGGGGAAACAGGCACGGGCACCCAGTGTGCACCTGATGTCTTATATCCCGCACTTTTTGCCAAGCCAACTTGGAGTTGACGTTCAGGACGGTTCGATGCTACCGTGCTGTGATTGCTTGTGGGAATTGTGTCAACAAAAGTACAAAAAACGCAGAGACGGGACGCCCCAAAGCTTAATTAAATCTTCCCGCAATTTAAGCTTTTCCGTCCCCGGCTCTTGACAGGCAGGGACCAACCCACTTGTGTGGCTTGGACGAAAGAACGGGACCCCAGAGCTTGCATCTGCCGCTTTCTTCCTGTGTAGGAAGTAGCCGCCGTAGTTTAAAAAGGGGGCGGTGCAAGTTTACCTCTGCCAGCAAGCTCGACCTGTGGAGGTTATGGTCCGATTAGTCCGGAGGACCGGTGTTTCCACTATTGCCCGGACCGATGTCTCTATCTTGCCGAACGGAGGCGGATCGTTATTTCCGCACAGATTAATTAGTACACGGGCACAAGCCTTCAGGGCCACCCCGAGTCACCTGGATGACTTGGGCTTCTGTGATTGTGCCACGCGATTAGCTGCTACGGAATCGGCGACATTATCACGGGATAATATTAGCTTGGCGGCAGGCCAACCATGGGACATTATGAGACCAAAATATAAAAGAAGCCAGGCGAGGAGCGAGTAGAAATACAACATGCCGACAAAAATGACCTCAGAGTTGAGGGCATAAAAGCAGTGAGGATTAAAGAACAAGACAGAGAGAGTGTGTAGAATTTTTGCAGTTTCAAACCGGAGGGAAGTGAGAATAGGCCGGGAGGGGAGTGAAGTCGAAAGCAAAACCAAAAGAAAAAAAAAGTTGCTGGAAGAGAGCTATATTTGTGATTTGCTTTCAGCTCAGAACCGGTAGCAATCGCCTTCCAACGGAATATTTGTAGCTACACCCAAACAGATCGCCCAACTCATGCACACACTCCCACCCTACCTCCACGCTCCCATATCAACTCGTGATGCAAATATTGCCAAATCTGCATTGTAGACGCGTCACACTCAAGTTCGTAAACCCGCTCAGACCTTGGTCACCTTCTCCCCCAGCACGGCCGCGGGGTTGGCGGCGTCCTCCTCGGCCTTGTATGCGTCCTGGCCGTTCGTGGCCGTGTTCTCGAGACTGAACCAGTAGGCGACCGTGTCAGTGTCGCGCTTGGTCTTCTTGTCACCCAGAATGGCAGCCGGGTCAGCCGCATCCTCCTCAGCCTTGTAGGCATCCTCGCCGTTCGTAGCAGTATTCTCGAGACTGAACCAGTAAGCGACCGTGTCGCGCTTGGCCTTCTTGTCGCCCAGAACGGCAGCCGGGTCGGCGGCGTCCTCCTCGGCCTTGTAGGCGTCCTTGCCGTCCGTGGCTGTGTTCTCGAGGCTGAACCAGTAGGCCACCGTATCAGTGTCGCGCTTGGTCTTCTTGTCACCCAGAACGGCAGCCGGGTTGGCCGCATCCTCCTCAGCCTTGTAGGCGTCCTGGCCGTTCGTGGCCGTATTCTCGAGGCTGAACCAGTAGGCCACCGTGTCGGTGTCCCGCTTGACGGGGGCTGCCAGGGGCGCCGCGAGGGCGGTGGTGGCCAGGAGGGCGGTGATGGCGGTGGTGGTCTTCATTTTTTTATTGTTCAGGGTTGGCCTTTGTAAAAAGGGTGAAAGAGTGGTGTGAGACCTTGGTCTGTTGGAGATGAGGAGGAAGACAAGAGGCGGGCTGCTCTGATGCGATGGGGAACGGAACTGAGATTTTCGAACGGGAGGAGGGCTTGTGGTGCGACTCTTATAGCCTGATCGTACGACGGATGAGACTAGTGATCAGACTCTACGTTTTCGACAACTTGCCGCTTATGATGTGATGATAATTTGCTGATCAACCTCGCTTGCACTCCTGCCTTTTTCGGCGAGACTAACATACCCTTTGCTTGCTGTAGCTTATGCGGCATACACACAAGCCCGCCATCCGGACTTTGCTTTCTTTCCGTTAGAGCATTTACCTCGGCTCTAAGGGTCTGTGTTTGCGCTCGAACGGGTTTGAACCGGCGGTATCGGTCGGGCCGGCCATGCCTTCCAATATCAGCTATCGTGAAGTCGCGCGTTCAGCGCCTCGGCTGCTACGGACCTGCGTAGAACTATGTCTCGCTTTCCTATCTCAGTCCGTTGTATCTTGGTTCACAAGCTGAAGTCAGCATATCACGCTAGCCCACAAATGCAAGTATCACGAACACAACGTCTTCTGCTTCAACAACATCTCACAGGTTGTTGGAGTTGCATTGCAGCCGGCAAGTATATCTGAAAGGCAACCGAATTTCGGTATATGCGAAATGGACCCTATAATCGACCAAATGGAAGCTCCAGCCGCCAAAAGTGAGATTAGGGTTACATCTGCGAGCGTTTGTCCCACCCCCACGCCTGCTGCACGGCCCGCATCTCAGCTGGCCTTTCACGCTTCTGCCTAGGCGGTTAAATCCCGCTGAGCCAAGATTACGCCAGATCAGCTGTTCTCAGCTACTCTGTACAGACCCGCCACTGGATCTTGTAACCCAGTCTTGACATCTTGTACAACCCCGCACTCTCTGGCTACCTTTTCTTTCTTGGCTTGAAATTCCAGGCAACGGAGTGGCTGGCTGCGCTGTCACCAGATATCCGGCATCTCGTCAAACCAAGGCACAGACTGCAAGCGAAGGTTCTAGATCTGACATGCATATCGCTGCCTGGAGCATGCCTCACATGCATGATTACGTTTTGCAAAGCCCTCATTGCGGTTCCGACAAGGGCGGGTAACAGCTGTTGATAGCCTCGGGAACTGCAATGTGCCGAGTTGATTCTGTGTCCCCGATATCAACGCCCATCACCAAAGCTGACATCGGCGGATTCCGTGTCTGTCAAGAACAATCGATAGTAATACCTGAGCTCGCCTGCAACACTTCGTCTCTCGACGTCCTGGTCCCCTCCATCACCGTCTCCTAGTACGCCAGTTTCTCCATCTTCCCGACCTCTGTTTTTCCTCCCTTCCCAACATTCTCCTTGTTCGCTTGCATCCTTGGTGCCCCAATGTTCTCCTTCTTTTCTCGCAACAACCCCAAAGCCGGACCGGTCATGGAGTCCAACAAGGCGTCCTACCGCCCGCTCATGTCGCCCTCGGCCAAAGAGGAGCAGGCCGAGCGCGGCTGGCTCGCCGACGACGGCAGCAGCCGCAGCAGCACCTCTGCCGTCGCCCACGGTGATGCGGAGTACGACATGGCCCCTTCGCAATGGCGCCGGCACGCCTCCAACCCGGTCGTCGTGCTCTTTGCCCTGCTCTGCGCGCTGACGGTGGCTCTAATCGGCGTCGTGCTCATGAGCAAGCCAACGGACAACCAGTGCGCCCGCCAGCTTTCAGTATGGTGTAAGTCCCGTCGCGCTGTAATTAGATGATTAATGACGTGATCGTGATCTGCCTTTAGCATCGTGCAGCCTGCTGAGCAATTAATCTCCGCTAATAGCACCGGCACTGGAGGCTGTCGAATACGTCTCCATGGATTTTGACAACGCCTTCAACTCGACCAGCAAGTACCATGGGCCTCCAACCCCCGAGGTCGAGCAGGCATGGCATGATTTGACGTACAGTATGCTAGCAGCCTCCACAGTGTTCTCTACCTCATCACGCCCGGCTTTGTAGTCTGACAAATGCACTTTTTCTTGCTTCCGACAGAACACGCTGTCGAAATCCCCGAGGACAAGATCGCGGGCCTCAACCGGTCCGAGAAGGACGACCTCCACCACGTGCCCGCCGATGTCGGCACCGGCTACGTAGGCCTCATCGAAGTCTTCCACCAGCTTCACTGTCTCGTGAGTCCTTCCCCTCAATTCAGTGGCACTTTTCGCTGTATATCTGACAAAGCAAAAACAGAACCTGGTGCGCATGTTCACCTGGTACCAGGTCGGAAAATACCCAGGCGGTGCACCCCCTGGACTCTTCCCAGGAGAGGAGGACGCCTTCCGCAACCGGATGCACATTGACCACTGCCTCGAGACTCTACGCATCGCCCTCATGTGCTGGGGTGACGTGACGCCCGTGCTCGTCCGCAAAGGCGGTTCCATCGGCGGCCGGGCAGATTTCAACTCGCACCACAAGTGCCGAAACTGGGACAAGCTCGAGTCGTGGATGGACAACAACTGGTCTGTCAACTGAGGCCGATAAGGAGTCTGTAGTTTTCCTGTTGTCCATTAAAAAGCTAGTCTAGTTGCGAATAAGGGTAACTATGCGCGATCGAGGAAATAGTAATCAAGCCAGTCACCATGAAAACTATCAATACTCATACCAGTGGATGCACCGAGTTTCAACCACTCCAGCGAGGCAAATACAAGCTATACTCGAGTAGCTTTTACCTTTTCAATACGATCTTCCTAGCATAATTAAGTTGAAGACTTGAACCCTTGAATTACTCAAAGTACAAAACAGCCTAAAATATCGCGCAACAGCTGCGCCACCCTTTGGCTGATCACAATCGCTCACGCACTGGAGAGCGGAGAATGCAACCGCGCGCCCGCTGATATTCAAGACAATGTCTTAATTAACTCACTTGGCGTCAGCAGGTTCAGCTGGCTTGAAGCCTCAACTCTTAGCCTTTTGCGGCCCGTCTCACGTAATATCGGCGGGGTTTGCATACACAAGCGGGGATTTCCGTAGCACGGGAAAGAGGATCCAGATTAGCCGGTAATTACCTATGTCTGTCGGGGAAGCTTCCCGCTTATCAAAGAAATGTCGTGTTTCCAACGGTGAAGAGCCAGCACATTACGACGTGCCCATTCTGGAAGAAATGGAACGCTGGTGCCTGTGGTATCACCAGCTGAAGTTCCACCAGATATGCAGCCTGGGACATTGCGGTCTGGTTATCACTTGACGAGACGCAGAGTACCAAGGTCATACAAACCGTTCTCAAATTTGGCGGAGAAAGCGCTACCGCAACCGAGGCATCTCCGCACGTTGTTTCGCATGTCACAATTTCTGCCGTTGTAATTACCAATTCCTCCTTTTTCTCCTTTATCAACACCCTAATCTTTGCGCACTCTCACTTCCCTCTCCTCCGCAAAACCCATTGACAGCCTCCGAAACAAGATGGTGTTCTGGGCCAAACAGGCACCCCAAAGCCAGGGATACGCCGTCGTCGAAGATGGCGATAGCGTAGCGTCCTCCTCTTCCCTTCATCCGGCGTCAGAAAGAAAGGGATGCCGCCGGAGCTATGCGCGTGCCATTGTACTCATCGCATGGCAACTGATGCTCTGCACCGTAATGTTCCTGTCCGGCGCTGCCATGATGGGTTCGGATCCGCCACACGGACATCACCAGGAATACCATGATAAGGGGCTTCCAATCGAGCGGCAATGCGCCGGGCAGTTGAGCATATACTGTAAGGTCTCTTTCCTTTTGTCTGGACGTGTATCCAGCTCAGCTTCAACTTACGATTATCTGGACAAAAAAAGCACCACTGCTTGACGCGGTAGAGTACGAAGAGCGCAACTTCACAGACCCCACCGCCGGCGCGGACTCGGGCTATGTCGGGCAGCCCACCAAGGCCATGGAAAAGAAGTGGAAGGACCTTGCTGATGGTGAGTCGCGATCTCTACTTACTGCGTTCCGGGCCTCCTGCTTGGACAGCAAGCTACCTGTTAGTCTGCTGAGCTAACTGGCGCCTCTGAAACGTGGCACAGTTCCCGCCATCGTCATCCCCTTCGACAAGCTGCCGCTCTTGAACCGTACAGAAGACGCCGGCGGCCAGCGCGGCTCCCGTTTCCTGACAGTCCGCCCGGGCACGCCGCACCCGTGGTCTACCGGCGGCTACGTCGGCGTGACCGAGGTCTTCCACCACCTGCACTGCCTCAACGTGCTGCGCCAATACATCTGGCGAGACGGATACGCCTCGCCTGGACACGACGACGACGACGAGAGGCCGCCGTTGCCGTCCATGATGCGGCACGGCAGCTCCCGGGAACACACGGACCATTGTATAGATACGCTGAGGCAGGCGCTAATGTGCAGCGGCGACGTGACGCCGTACTTGGTCTACGCCGGGGATGGCGTTGACGGCGACGGTTCGTGGCCGCCCAAAAACGCGCGGGAGGACTTCCAGGCCCTGCACAAGTGCCGCAGGTTTGAGCCGCTCCTTAAATATGTTTGGGAGAATGGGCTGCTTGCGAGGCGGCAGTAGGAAGCGAGCCGTGGTGGTAGGCTCAAGGTCGGAGTGGTAATCTCGCGAGGCGAAACGGCGGGCGGCATCTAGGCATCGGCAAATCCACGTTGGTACGGTAATTAAAACAGCTGCGCTCAAATTGTCTCAATTAGATTCGATGCAGATCGATGGGGCCCTTTGAGTGGACGGATCAGGCCAAACCGTGCTCCCTGGAGCAGGCACGACCCGTAGCCTACAGAGAGCGGCACTCTGATTCCGGCTGGCCGAAGACCCAGCTGGGAGTCAATTAATTCTACATCAAATGGTGCAACAATACATTTCTAACATCGCGCAAGCAATCAGGAGCGTAAAGAAAGCCCTATGGGTAAGGGAGATCTATCTGCTACGTACAAACGTGGTGCATATTGGCCCAGTCCCGTCCGCAAGATGGCCGAGGAATAGTTCCGTACATCATCAGCTGCCATATCAGCAAGTCAATCCCATGCCCGGCCTACAGCTATGACGTAAAGCTTTGTTTTGGCTAGCCAGTCGTCCTTGGCGCTTCCCATCACGCAGTTTGTCAACCTTCCATGCCTCCCCTCCTCGTCCTTCCCTTCCTCCTTGGGCTTCATCACCGGCTTTTCCAATCCGCGCAGATTGGAATACCCAGGTATTTAAACCTGCGGGCTAACTGGCTCCATGTTACCCAAGCTCAACGCCTATGCCGAGCCGGCGGAGACGTTCCGATTTTCTGGGCGTGCTTCTCGTCGCCTCATATAGGAAAGTGGAAGGTCCCACGAGTTTATAGATCAATCGTGTCTTGGTGGATAGGAATATCGATTGAAGGCATGGATGCGGCGGGCGTTAAAAGCTTTGCCGATCGGCAGGAAACACCAAGGACCGCTGGCGAAGTGGCCGGCTACGAAGGCTTTCTGTGGGGTGGTTTGGGCGTGCGCGATCACTTCGGCCTTGAATCTACCCCCATGCGCAAGGACGCGGCAACTAAGTGAGCTCTAGGCCACCCAGCAGTCCTAGGTGCTCGCTAAGACCGTCGCGTGGCGCTCCCTCCCTTGATAAGTTTGGTCTGGAGTGCAGCCCCCGTCCCGGAAACGTGGTCTAGGTGGTTAGGGGTTTACAAGTGTAAGTCTCTCCATTTAGACTGGGAGTACGCCTGGGTTCGAGCCCGGATGGGGGACGCCCCGTCCGGGCTCCCTGGGGCCTCCCTTGCTACAACTTCTCCTTTGTTTTTGTTTTTGCTTTTCTTTTTTTCTTTCCTTTCCCCTCTAAAGAAAAGCATCCAACGTGTAGGCGATATAAGTAGATTGGGCAAGATCCCGCTTGTCATTTACCTCGCTGGTCGTGATAGAAAACAGACGTCGTTGAAGCTGTCACGTGGAACCGGCTGCGGCTGCAAGTAAAACGGGGCTTGGTGGGAGCTTGGACGCGAATGCCCCACCTTGGTGTGCATCCACGCAAGTGGCTCTGCCTACGAGGCTGCTTCCCGCCAACCTCCACAGGCGGGAGGGACTGCAAGCGACGCCAGCAACCGAGCAAACCGCAAACCACGCGCGAAATCCGTAGGCCGTTCACTGCGCCCCAACGACCCGAGCGCCGTCGAGCTACACCCCAATCGCAAATTCTTCTCAACCTCCGAGAATGGCGGACGCCGCGCTGAAGCCGGAGAAGGACTTCTCCAAAGATGCCGACAAGCTGATCCCGGAAGCCGAGAAGCTGGCCAAGTCGGACCTCGCAGCGGCGATCGAGAAGCTCAGCGGGCTCGAGAAGCTCGCCCGCCAGGTTGGTTGCCCGCCCTGGGCCCGCAGATGGCGTGGGCAGTTGGACTGATCCGAAGCTGACGATTTCCCCTCCAATCGTGCTCTCCAGGCCTCAGACCTTGCCACCACATCACGAGTGCTCATCGCCATTGCTACGATATGCAAAGATGCCGGAGAATGGAGCACCCTCAACGACCAGGTGCTGCTGCTATCCAAGAAGCACAGCCAGCTGAAGCAGGCCATCACGAGGATGGTGCAGACCGTCATGGGCTTCCTGGACGCCACCCCTAGCCTCGAAACCAAGCTGTCCGTTATCGAGACGCTGCGCACCGTGACCGAGGGCAAGATCTTCGTCGAGGTCGAGCGCGCGCGCGTGACCAAGATCCTGTCGGACATCAAGAAGGAGCAAGGAGATCTCAAGGCCGCGACCGACATCCTGTGCGAGCTGCAGGTCGAGACGTTCGGGTCCATGGAGCGCAGGGAAAAGACGCAATTCATACTGGATCAGGTTGCGCTGTGCATCGAGACGGGCGACTGGGCCCAGGCAGGGATTCTGAGCAGGAAGATCAGCACCAAGTACCTGGCACGGAAGCCCAAGAAGACGCCGGAGCAGCTGGAAAAGGAGCGCAAGGACCGGGAGAAGAAAGAAAAGAGGGGTGAGACGGTACCGGAAGTCAAGGAAGACGACACCACAGACCTGAAGCTGCGCTACTACGAGCAGCAGATCGTTCTCGCGCAGCACGACGATAAGTACCTCGATGTCTGCAAGCACTACCGACAAGTTCTGGACACTGAGGCGGTTGAGGAGGACCCCGCCAAGCTGCGTCCGGTACGTTTCTATAGAACTTGCACCCCACGGAAATGCCGGATGTTTCGACTAACATGGTGTCCCGTCGCAGGTTCTCCAACGCATCATCTACTTCATCATCCTTGCCCCACACGACAACGAGCAGCACGACCTGCTGCACAGGATCCACCGCGACACGCGCAACTCCCAGGTGCCGCTCGACGCAGAGCTCCTCAAGCTCTTCACGGTGCACGAGCTGATGCGCTGGCCCGAGGTGGCCAAGACGTTCGGTCCGCACCTGTGCTCGACGGACGTGTTCGACGCCGAGGCGCCACCCGCCCTCAAGACGTCGATGGCCAAGGACGCGGCGGCGGTGCCCAAGCCGCAGCGGCGGTGGGCGGACCTGCGCAAGCGCGTAATCGAGCACAACGTGCGCGTCGTGGCGCGCTACTACACGCGCGTCGAGATGGGCCGGCTCACGCAGCTGCTGGACCTGACCGAGGACGAGACGGAGAAGTACATCAGCGACCTCGTCACGTCCAAGACGGTCTACGCAAAGATCGACCGCCCGGCCCGTGTCGTCAGCTTCGCCCGCCCCCGCGACGCTGACGATGTGCTCAACGAGTGGAGCTCCAACATGCGCTCGCTCCTGGGCCTGCTGGAGCGCATCGACCACCTGATCACCAAGGAGGAGATGATGGCGCGGATCCAGCCCGGCGCCGGCAAAGAGAGCACCAAGAGCAAGGGGCAGGCGGCGAAGGCGTGAAATAGAGTTGGGCCTGTGCGGTGGGATCGAGGCGTCTCAAGGCATAGCTAGAGCCAGGGCGGTAATCGGCGTCCAGAAGGATGACAGCATCGGGTCATAGATGAGGAGTCTGCCTTTTTCTGTGTTTCTCGCGTTCAAGCGGGCTTCCTCGGTGTTCAGCTGCCAGAAAAGTAAACGAACAACAAGACGGGCGTAATTGTATGATTCTACTAGAATTTGGTTGGGCCCTTGACGATTTTGGGAACGGCATAAAACCATTGTTTCTTCACCCAGCAAAGTCAGAATCACGTCCCTTCTATGAGCCTTTGAGAGCGTGGGAATAGCCCCATGGCAACAGGAGTATCTTGTCTATCGTCTATTCTTGCGAAGTGTGCATGTATCTCTCTGTACAACCTCTACAGCTCGGAACCCGCGTTGCCCGACTCAGACCCCGTTCCCTTTCATTCTCCTTCGGATCCCCGTCACAAGTTGGCCGCGACAGCGTCCTGCTCGTCGTCGACGCACCGCTTCTTGACAAAGCCCAGCAGCGGCATGGCCCACTCCTTGCTGATGGGCACGTAGTGGGCTCCCGGGTGCTCGACGACGATGGCGTCCCTGCAGCGCGCGACCAGGTCGCGGCTGCGCCTCTCGTCCACGACCGTGTCGAGGCTGCCGATGAAGTGCAGCGTCGGCGTCTCGATCGCCGGCTCGCTCAGCCAGGCCAGGTCGGGCGGCGCGGCCAGGAACGCGCTGTAGATGACGGCGAACCTGAGCGGCCTGTGCCCGTTGGCCGCCCGCAGCTCCTGCACCCAGCTCCAATCGTCGCCACTTGCCGGGGACGGCGTTTCGGGCACGGACCGGTCGGGCTCCAGCGCAGCCGTCACCATGGACGCAAAGGTGCCGCCCTGGCTGAAGCCGAGCACGGCGTCGATGCCGCCCAAACTCCGGATGGCGGCCACGACGGTGCGCATGCCCTCGGGCAGCCGCCGGTAGGTATTGGCGGCCTCGTCGCGCCGGAACCAGGCCCAGGCGTCCTGCGCGCGCGGGTCCGATTCCGCGTCGCCGGTGAAGCCGGGCATGTCGGCCGGCCGCACCTGGGCCGGCCCCGTCGCGTAGTGCAGCACGGGAACCAGGTTCCAGGGCGCCAGCGTCTTGACCAGCAGCTTCTCCAGCGCCCGCGTCTTGGCGTGGAAGAGCGTGCCGGACTGGGTGTAGCCTGCACGGGGGTTTGAGGGGTTTAGCGTTTGCGCGATTTCACAGGATGTGTCCTGTCCTCCAGAAACGACGCCTGGCGCAAAACTTGCCCAAACCAGGCGTCTCTTGTACTTACCGTGAAGCATCAGGATTTTTACCTCCTTCTTTGCTGGCTTTGCCGCCGCCGGCTGCTTCTTCCTGGCAGCCCCGACATCGGCGCCGGGCTGTGGCTCTTGGCTGCCGGCCGATGCCATTGTTGTGCAAACCCTCCTGGTGGCTAAAACGGCCGCTAGTCCAAGAATCCTTCTACTGCTGACGCGCAAAAATCCAGCTTTTAAACACGGGAATGCGATGCGCATTATCTGGCGACCTAAGAGCTGCGGGCTTGTTGATTATGCTTTTATCAAAGTGCCACATTTGTCAGCTCCACAGACTCCCACCGTTTCAAACGCTCTTTTGGCTGATTCCGGATAGGCGTTCCACCCTCCGTGGAAGAGCCGCATCCCGGAAAGGGACAGAAGGTGCATAACAGACGGGAAATTGCTATCTTCACTTTCCAGGTTACGATGTATATCTCGCCGTAACCATGGGGACAGGCTCCCAAGGGCAGCCACACCCTTTCCCTCCTGTCGCATGGTCTAGCCGGCCTTGCAGAGTTATTTCCTGGCGTTTCCCGCATAACAGTATAGTTTGGAGAGTTTACAGCGCGATGCTTTTTCGCGTCCAGGACCAGGGTTATCTTGCTGGTGGGAGCCGATGTGCATCACGAGACGACATGTCAAACAACAGCTGCACCGCGGCAAATGCTTCCCAAATTCCAAGAGCGCCGCACCCACGACCAAGTGGATCTCATGGCCCACAGATTCCGGCCATATCACACCTCCGAGCTGCTGGCTGTTTGAGCATGGCGAGCGTTGATGTATCGTTTCCTTTCGTTTCGACCTCTATGGTACAGTTGCGCCAAAATTCAAGCGATCACAGGGCCCGTCGGGCCCGCGGGGACCAAGCCGTGCCGATGATAAAATCATGTCGCCGCATAGTCGGTTTCTTTCCTCGCGCCCCGTATCTAGTGCTTCGCGCCCTTGTTTCTGGGGTCGTTCTTCCACTCCTCGCCTGCAAAAGTGCTGTCAGCAGGCCTGTCGTTGCGTCCCAGATTTGTGGGGTGTGCAACGTACCCTTCATCATGGCGTTCTGTGCGCTGTTGATGCCGTAGGCGATGACCAGGCCTGTTTGTGGGCAGCGTGTCAGAAATCAAGCACCCGGGGTCGTCCGTATCGACTCTCGTATTCATTGCCTCCCAATAATGTCCCAGCGGGGAGACGGCGCGCGCTTATTGCTGGAGACTATACTCGGGTACGGACGGTCACGTACCGGCAGCGAAGAAGGGCGCCAATGGCTTCACTGTACGGGGAAATCGGTTAGCGGCTGGTTTCGGAAGACCCTCGGAGGGGACAAGGTAGGGGAGTCGGCGGGCGGCAATTGACGTACGGACTGGCGTCGGGAACTTCTTGGGCACGACAACTCCGAGAAAAGACATGTTGACGGTGCGATTGACGGCTGTGAGCGGTGTTTGGTCGGGTGGGAAAGGCGGTACTGGAGATGATGTCGTTGAGCTGGACTGGAGCTTCCCTGATCGTCGGCTTTTCCGCCGCCAAACCAAACGAGTCTTTTGCGCCGAGATTGCTGCCTCAGGCTTGAGTCCGACTCGGCGTGCCATGGCACGTGCACGGGCTGCTACCCAGAGTCAGGCAGTTGGCCCAGCGCTGTTTCTGCCGCCTGGCCAGCTCCACCCAACTGGGACATGGAGCAGGGTGATGTCACCCCATTTTTCCCCGCAAACCTAACGAGCTCATGCACAGCTGAGCTCCCTTGCTGGAACCGGCCTGTGTTTAGAACGTCCGTTTTCCGCGTGGCCTTCACCAGCTCCTGTCGCCTGCAACCATCTTCCCTTTCGTTTTCGAGCTTAAGTGCGGGGTGCTTTGCGGGCTGCGTTTAACTCGCCCCCGATTCCGCCAACACAATCCGCCCAATTAGCCACCAGCCTCACCCTCCATTTCGGCAGCCTCTGCGCGTTTTCCCCTCATCACCTTGGCCCTGCCCGTTGCGGCCTTTGTCTCGTTGTTGCTTGGTATCCAGTGCGGGACGTGCTACCATCCCCTCGCCCCTGGTCACGCCAAGAAACCGTGCTGTCCCCTGCGTCCGCTGCTGCTACCGACTGGCTGCTACCCAAGCCAACCCCTACTCCGCCTGTGCTGTGCATCGCCCACTGCTTCTGCTGTCGCTGCTACCATCGTTTTACCACTTTTAGGAGCTTGCTTGTCCACTTGGACGCCTTCTGCTGTTGTCTGCCTGCCCGCTATCGACCGTACCACACCGACGCCCGCGTACCTCCCAACCGAAAGCCCACCAGTAGGATTCCGAGCCATCCCCAGCCTTTTGCCGATCGACATCTCGTACTTGGCTAGCTTTATCTCTTTCCCTTACACGCAAACCTCGACTTTCGCTCCAGGCGCAACGGAAAGGCCGCTCGAGATCATCCGGGCGACCTTGTCCATTCCCTCCGGCGTGAATTGCTCGCTCGAAAGTCGCTGGCCGTCTGACATCTCCGTCGAGCAAACCACACCCCTTATCTCTACCCACTGCCGCCCCCATGCTCTCCCGTCGTGTCCTCCGAGAGGCGGCTGCCCCGCTGCGCGGGGCCCGGAGCCTTGCCACTACGGCCGTGGCTCGCTCGCAGAAGCGCACGCCGTCCCTGGCCGACATCGAACCCGACCGGCAGGCAGAATTCGCCGAAAAGCAGAAGGCGTTCCGGACGCAGCTCCTAGAAGCGCAGAAGCAGCGCGATACCAGTTTGTCCACTCCCAAATCCTCCCCTGCCACTTCCTCCGCGTCGTCGTCGTCGTCCACCCCTAAGGAGGGCGGCGGCGGCTCCGTCGTGGACAGTTTCATCCCCGGCACCGTTCAGGGCCTCGGCTCACTCAGCACCGCCAAAGGGCAAGCGGCCGAGGCGGCGTCGCACGAGCCGGCGCGCAAGCTCGGCCCGCTAACGAACCTGATCTACGGCACCAAGGAGGGCCGCGAGATGGACGCCCAGATCGAGGCCAGCTTCAGCCAGGTCCTCGCCCGCGGCAAGTACGTCCACACCATCGTCTTCCACGAGGTCAAGCACGATAAGACCGAGGAGTACATGGACCTGGTTGGGAAGTGGTACCCCCGCATAGCCTCCGATCCTGAGAATAAGGTTCATCTTGTTGGGAGCTGGCGCACCGAGGTTGGCGACTGCAATACTTTTGGTAGGTTGAGTGTTGGTGAACCTGCGTTTCTCTGGTGTACGGTACCCTCATCTGACAAATGTGTTATTGCTCTTGCAGTCCATATCTGGGAGTACCAACGGTACACGGGATACCACGCTTCCCTGAACACAATCGCGCGGCACCCCGAGTTCCCCGGGTTCGAGAAGAAGCTCAACTCGCTCATCAGGTCCAACAACTCGTCACTGATGCAGGAGTTCTCGTTCTGGCCCACGACGTCCCCGCGGCGCCTCGGCGGCGTCTTCGAGTTGCGGTCGTACACGCTGCACCCGGGCAACCTGCTCGAGTGGGAGACGCACTGGAGGCGCGGGCTCAAGGCCCGGCGCGAGGTCATGGAGGGCGTCGGCGCCTGGTTCGTCCAGATCGGCGAGCTCAACACGGTCCACCACCTGTGGCAGTTTGCCGATCTGGAGCAGCGCAAGATCACGCGCGAGAAGAGCTGGAGCATCCCGGGCTGGAGCGAGACGGTCCACAAGACGGTGCCGCTGATTCAGAGCATGAAGTCGCGCGTCCTCGTTCCTATGCCCTGGTCCCCGGTCGCCTAGAGCGATTGGACGGGTCGGCGACGGCTGCTGTTGTTCTTCTTTTTGACGCGACCGCATGTTGTGAGCATTGTCTGTCTTGTTCCGAATCCATGCTCTACGAGCTGTCTTGACATCATGCAGTTTTACGTAGGAGCATCGTGGCGCTTACGAAATTCTTCTGATGTCTTCGTACCACGCGTTCCGTGCTTCAATTTCCTTTGCAGATACTCTTGTTCTCCGGTCTGGCCGCTCGGCGTGTTTGGTTGAATATCCGGTCATCGTACAGCATATCCTTTGCAAATTAAAGGTGCCATCTTCGCATTCCCCTTCGCCTCGCATTAACGCCCTACACTGAGTAATTCGGCATATCCCTACTCATTCCTCCATCTCTTCGCCCATCACGGCGGCGAGGTTCCGTCTGGCTATGCCAAGTGTATTGCTCAGCGCGCCGAGCTTGGCCGACAGCGACAGGAGGCTTGGGTCGGCGCTCTCGACGCGAATCTTTTCGCGCACGTAGACCTGCGCGGGGCCCTTCTTGGCACCACTGCCACCGTTTCCACCGCCGCCGAGAAGCTGATGTGACATGGACCGCTTGAGCGAGGTCGGCGAGCCAGGCCCGTGGGACCTCCCGGCGCCGTGGA
>GL876967.1:682359-692839 GCA_000193285.1 Magnaporthiopsis poae ATCC 64411
GGAGAGCAGGCGGAGCTGGGCCGAGACGAAGGCGGCCGCGCCGGGGTTTGGGGACCTCGCGGTGGGGTAGTCGTAGTAGTTGTACCCGTCATCGTCCGTTCTCGTCGACTGCGAATCCGACGTGCGCGGCGGCGCCGGCTCCGGCAGGTGGGCGAGAGTCTGGGTGAGCACGTCGAGGGCGTCCGTCAGGAGCCCGTGCAGATGGGTGAGGGGCGCGAGGTGGATGGGGTGGTCCGGGTCGAGCGACAGCGTCTGCGGGGGGATGGTGCGCAGCCTCAGCGAGAGGGTGCCCTTGACGATGCGGGTGCCGACGCGCGTGATGTGGCCTTTGACGGCCTCGTTGCGCGGGGTGCTGACCACGAGCGTCGAGCCCGGGTCGATGGGGGCCAGCAGGGCGTAGCAGTCCTCGAGCCCGTGCTTGAGGTTCTTGAGCGTGGCGTGCAGCTCGTCGAGGAGCCACTCCAGCTCGCGGCGCTTAAGGCCGGTCGCGACGTCGATCAGCATGGCACCCACGTGGTTTCGCGGGTTTGTTGCTCCTTCAAGCGAGCCAAAGATAAAGGGCAGTCTGCTTGTACGATAGTGGGAGTGGAAAAGAAAGGGACAACAAGAGGACGGACGGGTCGCCGACTTACCTGGGTGTCCTCCACGGCGGTTTTGAGCTCAACCGCGGACAGCGGTGGCCAGATTGCGACGGACATTGTCGGGATGGCGATGATGTGTCCCCTTTGTCAATTAGCCTAGCCGCTGGCCCTGGACGCAGGCATCCTCGAAGCTATTGGCAATCGTCCCAGCTTGGGGTGGAAGCCTGGAGTAACGGTTGCTGCCTCTGGTCAAAGCAACACTCTGTCCATAGAGGTTGTCGGCTTTTGGCGTCTGCTGTTGCGCGCGACGGCAGCTCGCCAGGGAACAAGCTCCACTTGTGTGACGCAGACGGCCAGTGCGGGCAGCCATAAGCCGCAAGTGGTGTGTACTAGCGCCGATCTGCGCGTGGGGCCTTTCCGTCCGTCACCTTGAGCATCGTGGACCACGTTTCACACAACCGAATGTTATCGCCAGGGAAAGTGTCCTTTAGCAGCCTGGCTCGATAGCCCCTCCGCTGTACGACATCGTAAGACTCTAGGGCGCTAAGCAAGACAACAGTCAGTCATCCGTTCAGACAGAAAAATGGCCAACCCGGCACCAGACGCCGCAGCAAGCCCAGCGCCAGCACCAGCACCAGCAACACAACCCGCACCCATGGCAGAGCTGCCATCCAGACCAGCGGCAGTGAAGAAGGCGCGGCTGCCGCAGGGTGCCAAGATGATAAGCCGGAGCCTCAACGCGGCGCGGAACCGACCGCCGGCCAACGTGACGCGCGAGGACCCGCACCTCGCGCCCAAGCGGCGCATCGAAATCCGCCGCGGCACCCCGCTCGTCGCCATCCTCAAGCGCGTCCAGAAGCTGCTGGACAAGAGCCCGCGCGGCGTCCTCTCGCAGAGTTTGCATGGCGCGTCGTCAGCAGGGGGCGTTGCTGCCAAGAGGAGAAGCGGCGCCGGGAGTGGTCACGTGGGTCGGAACGAGACGGAAGACGGTGGCGCAATAGCGGCTGGGGACGAGCGGTTCGACGTGCTTGTTGTCGGCACGGGCGGGCAGAACATCGAGAAGGCGCTCAAGACGGCCGCCGTGTTCCAGCGCCGCGGCGATTGCGTCGTCCGTCTGTACACCAACACCGTGAGCGGAGTCGACACGTACGAGTGCGATGAGGAGAGGAGCGACGATGATGACGGGGTGGATGGTGGCGGCGCGCCGACGGGAGACGCCGATATTGCCATGTCAGGGGTCGTGGCGGCCACTTTTCCTCCTGCGGGCCATGGGAGGGTCGTGAGCAAGGTTGTCAAACAGAGACCAAGAAAGGCGAGTTCGCTTGAAGTTGGTATCCGCCTCAGGTGATGGCGTCTTAATGTCGCTGCCCTCTAGTGGAGTAATTGCTGGCCCGGAATGATATTTCCATGAATATGCGTCGTCGAAGAGTGCCGCCCTGTTATGCCAACTATGAAATACATGAGGTTTCCATCCGTACAAATGCAAGGAAGCATCAGTCCGCCCCAAGAACGCCGTTCCAGCAAACTCCCTAAAATACAGGTGCCATCCAATCTATAGACGCAGCATCACCAAGCTGCCTCTTTTTTGCCCTCAGACTCCCAAGCAGATCTCTGCATGCCAGGTGGCCATTCCCCTCGGCCAGCTCCATTGCTCGATCAACGACACTGTCCGGAAAGATGCCGCTGCCGTACTCCCATAACAGCTCAACCATGCTCATTCGGCCATGCTCTGCCGCGCCCTCGAGCGGCCATCTGCCTTTGTATTCACATGGTGCCATGTGCAAATAGGCGCCTCGCTCAAGCAGCTCACACGCAACGGCACAGTTCCCGCTGATAGCGGCCAGTTGCAGTGCCGTTGCACCACTCCACCCACCCACCAGATACCGTACCATTTCACCATCCGGTTTAGCTGCCGCCGCGGCGTTCACGTTGGCACCGTGATCGAGCAGCAACTTCACGATATCGAGGGAGCCCAACTCTGCGGCTTTTTGGAGGGGGGTTCTGTAGATATGACCCGTTGTCCTTTGGTTGACGTTGGCACCCCTTTGAATCAGCAACTCGACCAAGCCGACGTATTTCGTGGCGACTGCTTGAAGGAGAGCGGTGGCCTCCGAACGAACCCCCCGAAAGCTCAGCAGACGCGCATCCTCGTGCGTATTTGGATCGCACCCACTGTCGACAAGATATCGCACCACAGCAAAGTTGTCGTGATCTCCCTCTATCGCCATGATAGCATCTCTGAGGTCGGCAATGTAGTTCATGCCATTTTCGCGGCTGTTGAACAATATATGGAGTGTCTGCATGCGCACCAATCCAGACTCGAACAGGGACTTTAGTGAAGGCAAGCCTGAAAGTCCCTGACTGAGCGCCGTCTGGATTGCACGCCAGGTAGTCCACACCGTTGGGTCGTAGTTCTCATTTCCCCGAGCTACAAACTCGAGCACAGGCCGTGGTACCTGGCTTAAAATGGAAGGTAGAATATGCGGGGTGTGAATTACAGCTAGCTCCAGCACACGGCTGTTGACCGGGTTCGCTCCCAGTCGGATTGCAAGGTCAACCATGCTGTCGTCTCCTTTCTCGAGGGCCTCTTGGAGATAGAGCGTCAGGCGGCGCTCCGACAGAAGCTTATATTCACAGAGAAGCGGCAAGACCTCTCTGTTCATATTTTTCCACGGGACCCCCCAATGTGTGTCCTTGCTTGTTTTCACAGGAAAGAGTTTGGCCGCCTCTAGAATCATTTGGTGGTCACCTTTCCCAACCAGATGTGCGAAGAAGCTGTCCCATGGCGCCCTAAGCTCTCTCCAGTCTGTAAGTAGCTCGTAACACCTTTGTGGGTGCTGAGGGTCAGAGCGGCGGTCAAGGATGACGTGCCAATCATGCCGGAGGAGCGCAATCAGGAGATCCCCTCCCGAGCCTGCAGCTACGAGAGCGGATGTGACTTCGTCATGTCCCGCCCCAATCGAAGCCTCTACCGCGTTGATTATATGGCGGAGGGGGGTTCGAGGGGAAATGTGGAGAAGTTTTTGCACATATGCCAGGTTCCCAGTTTCGGATGCCGCCGTGATAGCTTCCCCAAATCCTATTCCCTTTTGAAGGTGCTTCAAGGACCCAGACTTTTCCAAAAGTCGAATCAAGTCCTCGTTTCGAGATCGTATTGCTTCAGCCAGGGGAGTTGTCATACCCCCCGGACTCCGGAGATCGGGTTTTTGAGATAACGCCAGGGTGACAACTTCTTTGCTCCCGCCACGAAGTGACGAGATAAGAAACCAGCATTGATCCTCGCCTCTCTTGAATGGGAGCAAGAGTTTTGCCAGATCGAAGTGACCCGCCTCAGCGCCTCCCACAGTCTCTCCCTCATACCTTTATCATGCTTGCAAGCCCATCGGTGCTCGTCGTAGCAGATATTGAATATTCCCTTGATAAAGTTCAGGGACATATCTTGGTTTTGGAATCCCTCGATGGAGTATCGCAAAAATCCAGCGCTTATGAGCCCTTCGTGTTGCGTTGGTGCCAATTTCGACGCGAGGCTCAGCGCAAGCCTGATCCCAGACTCTCCTTTGGTCATCAGGTAGGAGAGGCTCCGGGGCCTGATATAAGCACCGGCTCCGTAGAGAAGATATGCGATCTCTTCGAAATCCGAACTAATCGAGGCATCGTGCTTGGTGAGGGGTTCGACGAGACAAGCGAAGGCACCAGACGGTTCTGACCAGTCGGAGGTAAGGACACTGATTGGCTCTTCAATTTTCGGTCGGACAGCCAGAATAGCCTGAACCAGAGAGAGATTTTGCAAGGCGGCGCTCATTTCGAGGACAGTATATCTCTTCCACCCATCGCGGAACACAACTGCGTCGATATCGACTGTCCCACTGGCCACGATTTGACGGAAGGCAGCGACGCTCTGGGCTTCAACACTCGCTTTCAGGAGACTTTCCGCAATTGCTCTGACGTGCGGATTCCGCTTGTCCCGAAGCAATTGCTGGATGAGCGGGCTGCCGTTTTTGGATCGGGAGATCCAGGGAATGATCTCGCCGATTTCGACATGTTCCAGACCGGCAAAGTTGTTTGCTAAAGCTAACAGCACTGATCGCGGGACATCGGTGTCTGCCACGTTGCCTTGCAGACACTCCGCAAAGCCAATGGTGCCCAGAGGGCTTCCCTGAAGAAGATGGCGGTTTTGCTGTGACACACTGTCCCCGAAATCGTGCCTGTGCTCGGCTGGATGAAAGTTGGCACCTTTGTAGGTGGATGGGAATGGCGACTCTGTGCGGCCTGGACGGAAGCCTCCAGTGTCTGCAAGTTGTTAGCTTGGAACCAAGCATCAATGCCAACATTAGGGGGATTCAACATACTAGTGTGTATCTCAAGCTTCTCAAAATTAAGAAATATGGATTTCAGCTGCCGAACAAGTATCTCGGTTGGCTTTTCGAACGCAAGTGTGTCGGCAGCGGTAGCTTGCCAGTTGGCCGCAATTGCATCGACGTCAATTCCGGCGAACCGTGATGGCGGGCTCGGCGGTGGTGGCGACTGGCCCAAGAAGGGCCGGAAGTTGAGATGACTGGAAAGGTCAAGCTCTGCAATAGCGTCGAAGTCAAATCCGGCGAACACTGATGGCGGGCCCCGCAGCGGTGGTGATAGGCCAAAAGGGGGTTGGAAGGTGAGATGGCTGGAAAGGCCAGGTTCTCTACAGCCAAACGGCGTTACACCGATGACTGCTGCAAGGGATTGAGGGCTTCCGCTGCGTGGAAGGATTGCACTGCAAAAGTTCCTGCTTCGCTCTTCGTGCAACTCGGTCCTTGTCACCAAGGAGGCGGAGGCCCGGGGGCGAGATGAAATGCTATCACCGAGAGGCTGCGGATTGGAGACGCCGACCGGCGAGGTCGCTATCGAAAGGCTTATGTCTTCTTCTTCTTCCTCCTCCTCGAGCGACAGGACCCTTGTTCCCGTGGGGTCAGGGGCTAAGCAAGGTGCTGGCATCGCATTGTCCATGTGCGTCGCTTCAAGGTTTGGAGCGGCATCAGACTCCCCGCTCTGAGGGCCTGGGACAAGCGGCAGCCATGTCCCATCCGCGGATTGCCGCTGGAAGGATACAACATCGGGCAAGGATGTGTCTCCGCCTGGTAGATTCGCAAGAAACAGTCGTTAGCTGGACAAATCGCCGTTCCTGGTATGGAGCTTCGAAACCCCCTGGGCCCTAGATCCCTAGGTAGATGCGTACCAGTAGGATGGGGCCGGGACCTCAACCCAGGCTTCTTGACATATAGTCGCTCCTTTCTCTTAAGCTGTTCGGTCGAGAGAGGGATGTTGCTGACAAGAACCCTGACGGTTCCATGCTGAGAGACGAGCGAGCGGTATGCGGCAATCACCTTCACCCAGGCGTCGCCCTTGAGGTACTTGGGAGGAGCACGCCATTCTCTCAAATGATACTCGTATTGTACAATACTGATACCAGATCAGCCAAGCATCCCAAGTGACGTCAGCGATGGCTCAACTTACGTGGCGTTGAATTGATGCTGCTCTCTCATCAGCTTGACAACGTCCTTCAGGGGGTTGTTTGCTGCGAGTGCCATTATGATGTGTTTCTTCTCCTCCCAGGCGTGGCGGGGAATGTGTCGCGACGACATGGTGGCGGCGGGCAAGCGGATTTCCTGCTTTGGTGGGGAGTGGGTTGACAGATAGACTTCGTGTGCTGAAGTGAAGCGAGGGGTTGGCTTATTTGGATGTGTTTTTGTCTCGCGGCCTCTTGTAGAACACGGATCATAGCGTCTCCCAAAAGCTGGGAAGCTGGAGGATCTTTATACACATCCCCAATCTGCCCAGTCCTTTATTCGCACCCGCCCTCCCATCCTACAAATCGCGCCTTGCATCCCTTCCCCTTCCTAGCCTGACCTAATCCCTAGCATTTGATGACGGGGAGGTCGTACGGTAGCCTGCCTGATGATTCTCGCGTCTCGTTGGCCAGCCAAAGTCGTAAGCAGGGACACACACGCGCCCTGAGTGGCTGGATTTCCCGGATTTGTCCGCTGCATTCGCGACCGCCTTTGGTCGGGCGTCAGGATTCCTGGTTTGTCTACGATTTTGTCCGCCCAGCCGGGCGATATGCTGGTTTTGTCGGGCACCCTCCACTACACAGAAAAGCTGCACTTTTGGCTGCAAATGGTTGCCTCATGACCGTCCATTGCGGGCAGTCAGACACATCACTGAAAGCTGCGCACCCAGCTAGCCGTCCAGAACCAATGGTGCGCGCCCGACGCCGACCTTTTCCACATTGGCCGTCACGTCACGCGTTTATCCGCAGGGGCTGTCCGCCTCTGCTGCCTTCGCAATTTCAGAGGTCGGTCCGACGTTCTAACAAGAGCTCTGCTGCGCAAAAAGCCCCCATCCCCGCGTTGATCAGCCCCTGGATTTTAACGACGTGGAATTAAGCATTCCCAGCAACCCGCGGGTGCGCGACTCGGCCCCAGCTGCAGCCATCGACAAATTGACTTTCTTCCAAGAAAACAAAAGCCCCACGGGATCTGCACGAGGCACCATATTGGCTGACGCAGCCAGGTGGTTTACTCGCTCTGCCCATACATAGAACGGTTTCTTTGCTGCAAACCGCCCCGAGCGTCAGTCACCTCCTTTTACGACATAGCTTAGAAACGAAACATTCCGAGGGTCTGCACGCGCTCTCAACCACCCTCGAAGCAGCCCATGTCCGTGAAACATCCTCAACGCCACCAAGAGTCGAATTTACCCAGACTGTGACATCCATTTTGGTATTAATAGCATTTGTGTCCGCCTCGCCGGAGGTGGCGACCATCGAGCTTTGACGCAGGTTTTCCTTGCCCGTCAAACTTTGAAGCGGGCTAACACAGACCTCCCCACCCGCGGGAGGGAAGGCTGCTGGGGTCCATCTGGTATGTACCCTTGGCCGAAGGAAGAAGCAATATTGAGCTGAGGTCTATTTCGGTAGCTGGATGCCTCGTTTCTCTGTGGAAATCCCACTGAAACGACGTCATCCCGCGCTGTATTTTGTGCAGATTCACGTTTCACACATGCCAAAGCGCGGGCCGTGGTCAGCCACAAAGGCGCAGGCCTGCGCCACATTACGCCCTCCGACATACAACGCACAGCCAGGGTCCTCGTTTCAAACATCACGTTTGCTTGGTCGGGAGCGGACTCATCACTTATCACCACCTGAAGCCGCTGCGAGCCAAGGCTTCTGTGCGCAGGTATGGAATCCGTTTGACCACAGTTGCGCTGCTCGCGGGGTGCGGTCGCACCCAGGCCGCGTTTCCGTCGCACCTTTTTTTGTCCGTTGCGGCGTGGTCTGCCCACCGTCCCTGCATTTTTGTGCATCGCCTTTGTGCCCTCCCGGATGGAACGGTGACGTACGCACAAACATCATATGCAGGTCGCCTCTTCCTTTCGGGATGGATGGGTGTGTGCCGCTATCGGACGCGGGAGCCCGCCACTTGAGCCTGCTGTGCTTCTTTTTCCTTCTTCCCAAACACGAGGAAGTGGGCATGCGCAGAGCTGAGCCGGCTCAGCTGGTGCGCTGTCCGGAGCGCGTCGCTGCCCAGCGGTCTTTTGTTCCTGCGTCTGCATCTGCATGCATACAACGTGGCACAACTCACGACCCCTGGATATGCAAGGGGCAGCAAAAGAAAGCCCTGGTCGGTCCCACCGACTTTCGGACCTGGATGGGGCTTCTTCGGTCTTCCTAGCGAGTCGATGGAAGGGAGGAGGGGAAACCACGAAAAAAGGAACTAGGGGAGAAGATTTGCGCGCAGCCTCTCCCAGTCGGGTGATGTATTAGAGCACGAATGATCACGGAAGGCAAAAGGCCGGTGAAAGAAATGGCGTTCTCCATGTAGATCTCTCCGAGTCTCGGCTGTTTGACTGTGGCGTAAAAGATTGGAAGGGGGGGGGGGGGGGGGGGGGGGGGGAGACACATTGCGGCGCAAACGCCGTCATCCTCCCTCTCTTTGTGTCAGTTCCCCAGGCAATGGCCCCCAGATTGAAACTGGCGCCGCGCAAAGGCGACCAAAAAAAGGAGCCAGGTGATTGGGCGCGCACACACAATGCCGGCAGAGAAGGCCGGGATCAAGCCCTTTGTCGCCATTCAATGAGGTGGCTCCCTGAAACATGCCTGGTCAGTCAACCGTGGGGAAATTGGGCAATCTGTGATCTGATCGCGCCAGGTCCATCAAATGGGGGTGTCGCCATTTTACAAAGGCGTCAAAGGCGACATCAATTTGACTCGGAATTTTACCATCAGCAGCCGAACGGCGGGGCAAGTGGGAATGCCATCATCTGGAAGGATTCCATGGGATTGCGCGAAAGAAGAAAAGAAATCGCGCAAACGTGGCAGACTGGCTTCTGGCGGTACACGTCGTTGTCATGGCCTTGGACACGAAGCACAATCGTTGGCCAGCTGTCGGGACGCGATTCCCTAGAGCGCGATAAACGGTGCAAAAGAAAGGACAAAGAAATAAGAAAGAAAGAGAAAAAAAAAAAAATCAAAACCACCCACCATCCCAAACGGACTAGGCCCAGGATGGCAATGCCCTGACGCATCGCTTGATGCCCAGCCTGTAATTTCCGGGCACAGTTACAGCATGACAAAGTTCACGGTACCGTTGGGCTGGCGGCTCTCTGCCGGCTTGTCAATGCTCATTTCCTGCGCACGCGCCAAGTAGACGCTACATCCAAACGGAGGTCTTGGTCTGTGCAGGAAGCGGCGGTGGGTGGGCGAGGCTCCCCCCGGGTCCCCACACACACCGGTGACGGACGGCGAGTGAAGATTGCGGCGCGCGCACACCATCAGCGCCAGCAACCACCCCAAATGCACCACCGTTCCAAAAAGAGGCAAGGCGCGCCAGCGCAGGTACCCGAACTAAAAAAGCGCACGACGGAGGATCAGGGTGGGTCTCTGGATTGGCGACCCTGGGCGGCAACGTCGCATCGCGGGTCAGTTTCTGTGGGACCTGACGAACGGCCCTATCGACGAGGCACGGCAGAGTTGTCGGTCGACGACAAGGGGTCCATGGCTGATGATGAGAGGCCTTTTCACGGGGCCGCAATCCCCACCCGTCCCTGGCGTCCCTTTGTGTCACTCTGCCGGAGCCGCCCACCCCACACGCTTTTTTTTTTTTTTTTTCTTTTAATCTCGGCTTGGGGGGTCGTCGCATGCTGTTCCCCATCGTGAGATATTGCCGCGCACCTCCCGCTTTTATTCCCGTCCTGCTCTCCTCCCTCCTTTTTCCTCCCACTTAACCACAAACCTCGCTCACTCTTGTTCGCCAGTCGCACAACCAGTACGCAACCACCACACACAGGCTTCGTTGGCAAAGTCTACTACCATCCACCGTCGTTTGATCCTAAAAGCGCTAGCACTTTCAGGTCGACCATCTTGTTTTTTGCATTATTTTGGATTCGGATCAGCCTTGCGCACGAACCCGAGTTTTTTGTTGCCCGCTGAGAAAAAAAGAAAAACCAAGGAAACGAATTTGCTTCTTGCCAAACGCAGACATTCTTTGCGCCGTCCAGGAAAGAAAGAGAACGGGAAAACCAAAAATAGGACAAGGATCAATAAACAAAGCGCACATCGCAACGACAAAAGGGTCTCGATACCCTCCTTTTCGAAGACCACGCGAACCATCGAAATCGCATCGCGAAAAACCACAGTCGCTTCAGCTCAGCAACCTCGCACACACACTTCACAACCGGAAAAATGCATTTCAACTCGATACTCGCCGTCCTGGCTCTGCCCCTCCTGGCAGTCAACGCGCAGACGACGACAGCCTCCAACTCCACCACGACCATGACCTCGACCGCGACCATGACCCGCACCGTCCACCTGTCGCGCGTCGTCGCCACCACCACCGTCGGCGGCTACGGCAACTCGACCGCCC
>GL876967.1:709364-735529 GCA_000193285.1 Magnaporthiopsis poae ATCC 64411
ACGCGCCGAGATCGACGCACCTCGCCCGTCAAGATCAACCAGCTGTCCGCCCGCGCCGACGAGCACCTCGCCCGCCGCGCCACCAACAACAACGGCGGCATGCCCTCGCGCGCCGACATCGAGAGCCTCTCCCGCCAGATCAACGAGATCGCCAAACGCCGCCGCCAAGGTCCAACCCCCTGCCCAGCGCCGCGACCTGCCGCCCCGCCTCGCCGCCCGCGCCGACCAGGCCCTCGAGGCCCGCGGCTTCGGCGACTTCCTCAAGAAGGCCTTTGGCACCGTCACCCAGTTCATTGGCGGCATCTTCGGCGGTGGCCGCTAAGCGCTTCATGCGCGAAGGGTTGCTGCCTGCTACCAATCCTTGCAAGTGTCTTGTGACTTTCTTTTGTTTTGCCGCCCTCCCATCCTCCTTCTCTACCACCTTCTGCTTTTACTGCGCTGGCGTTTGGGTTTCATTTGACTTCTGGGAACGGGGTTCGGGGACGGAGTTTCTACATCAGGCGCATTTGGAGTTTTAGGAGTTGATGATTTAGCGTTAGCGTCCACGATCTATACATTGTCTTATCTTGACCCAGAACCTGGCATTTGTTGTCCTCGCTGCCGTGCCGTTTCATGTGCAAACATCCTTGATGAAGACAGAGGGAGAAAAGTGGTCAAGGAAGGTCATTTCAGCCGGCAAACAAGTTACTCCATGCCTCGTCCCTAGTGTCAACTCGGAACTCGACATTCACCAGTCGCCCCAAGTTCAGGGATGCAATAAATATTGAACGTCGCACTGGATGTCGGTGGTCTTCACCTGCTCAAGCTCCCGTATATAACCAGATGGCCACGTACCCTAGCTCGATCTGCACCAGCGACTTACCACTCGATTCTCTCCCTAATTTGCTCACCGGAATGGCCCTACCCCTATCCCAGAAAGCCCCAGATGTTGAGTGGCCTGGATCCTCCTATAAGCTGCACTCTGCTCCAATCCCTCGGCTATTGGAATCGCCGCGAGTTATCAGCAGAACCAGCTTAGTTCACCACGACAGCCCAGCTGTTAGCCGCCGTGACCATGACTGCGAGCTCTTCTCTCAGTTTCATCATGGCCTCTATCCCCAGTGCCGGCTTCAACGCCTGCATCAGCCTGTTCGCCAATATCTCTGCCCCTGCGGCGCTAAACATCACGAGCGCAGATCCGCTGCCGGTAACTTTCGATACGTCGTCGCTGAGCACGACCAAGCCGACCTTTCTGCCATCGGATACTCCAACAAAGTCTACTATGATAACAGCGGTGGTAACGGACAATACAACCGGAATGGCAGCAACCGCCACATTTCCAACGGGCAATCCCATGACGACTACCCCTGGCGGCTGGCGACCTGGTGGTTCGTTTTCCTCCAGAGCCAGCACCAACAGTACCGGCATACCCGGCGACACGTCGCTACCTGGCTTCCTCTCCATCACCAAAGCCGGCTCGAGCACTACTCCCCCAACTAGCATTCCAAGCGCTGAACCGCCGCCGCCGCCTAGCACCTTGACGACCATCACCACCACAACTAGCAGCAGCACGACTTCTCGAAGCATGACTTCCAGCACTTCGAGTATCTCCAAGGACATATTCAGAACTTCAGCATCACCCTCACCCTCAGCGCCACCGACATCCAACAGAATCGGCGGGCCAACATCAACCAAGCCCGCCATCTTCAGCAGTCAAACCCCAACCGCATCCCCAACCACCGACTCCCCCATGGCACCTATAACCTCAACAACACAACCAGCACCATCTGCCGCGCCGCCACCACTCCAGCAGGACACGATAGACACGGTCCTGACCCGCCTGCGCATCGTCACCACGACTCCGGACGCGGCAGCAAGACCTCCAGCGACAAACAGCTCTACAACGAGTCATAAATTCACTACAGAGTCCCCACAGCACGGCTCTGCCTCTGGGAATCCTTGGCAGAGCGATGGCCCCACGGCTGGACGTGTTGTGGACGGTCCTGGGGCCGTAGTGGTCTCTGGGTCTATGGCTTATAGACCCCAGTGGCAGGGAGAGATGTACGGTGCGACTTTTGCTGTTGCCGCTGTTGCCACCGTTGCGCTTGTGTTGGGGAGGCTTTTCTAGGAGGGCTTTGGCTGGCTGAGCAGGCCTGACGAGCGGCTTGGCCGGAAGAAATGAAGCGCAACACCAGACGTTACGTCACAAATATTTTGCACCACTTGCATTCCAGCTTAAACCTCCAAATTAAGATTGGACAACAAGTGTCCAGTGTCATAAACATAGCGGTTTTGTTGGTGTTTTGGACGTGTACCTAGGTCCCAGGTATCCGGACAAGGTGGATGGGTATCGGCGGCGGATGGCCGCATCACATGTACGTGGGATTTGCCTCCCGTATCTTACTCTCGCCTCCGGAGGCGGTTCTCGTGTAAGCGGCCAGATTGCCCTGCCGCTTGGCAAGGATCCGCTTCCTTTTAGCGAGCGAGGCAGTGCCGTGCATGAGCTGCGTGCTGTTATCCCCGGGTTTGCCAGCGCGAGCAGGGTCCAGCGCGACTGGTAGCCCTCCACCATAGGCCACGGCCAGGGCCTCAGAGGGTACGCGAAGGGGCTCCAGGTTCTTGTTGGACTCTCCTTTGCCTGCTCATAGCCTTCGCGCTGGGCTTGCTCGGAATTCAGCTGGAGCTGGTTGGCCGCGCGCTTCTAAATTCTCTTTTCTCCCTGTCATCTAGCTCATTCTCTAGGCCGCCGAATTGTCGTGAGCAAACAATAAAAGAGAGGGTCACGACCGAAGAAAACACATCAAAACGAGAAAGGCTCAAGGGCGCCGAATCCAGGATCCAGGATCCAGGAGCACCATACCAAGATCAAGGACCCCGGGAGCCTGACCGCAAGCCAGCCGTGTATGCTAGCCAAGGGGCTGCGCTGTTGGAGGGCTGCACCGGCCTCCGCCAGACGGCGTTTGTCCGGGGCGATAAAGGCTTTGTAGTCATTGCCGCCAAGTCGCACAACGATCCCGGGAGCTGTTGGACTATATTCCGGCTGACATACGCCAAAAGGAGACCGGGACCGTGCCGCTCCCGTGCGCGCAAACCCTGGAAGGTGTCGCAGATTTTCATCTACCGATGTGGGTGAGCTCCTTGCCAGCATCGCTTCCACTTGCTTCGCGCTGTGATCCCATATACCCATACACAAGTACCATGTGGTGGCGCCAGCTGAGGCTGCATTACCTGCACTGAAGCAGTTGGAGCAGTTGCCTGTCGCAACGTCCCGTCTTTGGTGTGTCTAGCGATGCTGCCTGCTGATGTTCATGTGGGTGGTGGAAAACGTGGCCAAACATGGCAAAAAGGAGCGCTCGCCAATTGCACATTAGCACGGAGTGACTGACGGTGTGCGATACGTGCTGTGGATCCGTCCGTTCTAGGCAATTGTGTGGCAAATTTAGCGGCTGCCCGCCCATCTCTGGTGGATTTTCACGGTACCTGCTCTCGGGGTGGGGAGTAAAATTGCATGATCCAGGCACCATTCGACAGCCAGAATGGCGCGAAAAGTGCCAGACGCTACAGCACGGTTCATGAGTTCACGCAACGCGCCGGATCGAGCAATAGTCCGGAGAGAGGTGAAGGATAAGGAAGAGGGACGCAACGTATGTTTTCTCCCTGTTCTGACCCTCCTGGATCTCAGTCGCAAACTCGGCCAACCCCGTGTCGGCTCAGATAAGCGTGCTATAGGGCGTGATAACACGGACAACATCCTGAGCGTCAGGGCGTTCACTACCCCCGACCACCTGCTCCAGGACATGTACACGTCCTTTGCGCGCCGTCAAAGGCAAGCACATCTAAGACGGCATGGTCTACATCCCAGTGCTCACCAAGATTGACGAGACGCCCGTCCGCGAGGCCTTCAAGCACATCCAGTAGCTGGAGCGCTCCAAAGTCGACACGGAAGCTAGGCATCGGTATCTAGTCTAAGGTAAGGTGTGGAGCCAACGGCCCAGGTCTCGGGACGCCAGCCGCGGGAATCATGCCTTAGAGGTACTGCACTTCTGCACCGCATGTCAAGCCCTCATTTACGTCGGATTGCCCTGTTGTTTTCTTGTGTCCCCGGCTAACTTGCGCCCTCACCTGGCGCCGGGATGGGGTCGGCGCAGGGAGTCGATGAACATGGATGGAACCAACAGCACAGGCCAGGGTGCTCAGCCAATCAGGCCTAAAGGAGGAGAAAGCAGTTGCCAAAATAGGAAGGCCCCGCACTTCTGGTCCGCGTAGGGAAAACAGCACCTTGACTGCCTCAGTCTCGGCTACCAGCACTCCCGGCGCTGCTCAGAGCAGCTACCCGTACCTGCCAAGGTACAGACCACTGGGAATGCGCCAGCTCCTTGCAAGGAGTGGGTGCAGAATCCCGTCGCTACTCAAAAGCCATGCACTTCCTCATCGAAGCAGACATCTGATGGCTGCGAGGCGGCTCGAGCCAAGCCATTGGAAGCACTTCGCAGGGCCTCCATTCTGCACACAACATGTAGAGATACCCTTGAGATCTTACCAGGCTGCCAATCGTCTGAAATACAGCCTAGGGCGCTCCACGCAGCCCTTGTGCCCCGGGACCCGCTGCTACTCTGGAAAGCTACAAGGAGTGCTAGACGCGTTCGTACCTTGGCATGGCCACACAAGCAAAGTGCACGGCGAAGCCGACAATACGCATCCAAGTTAATAGCCGAGGCCGCTGTACAAGCCCTCGTCAGGGCCCAAAGGGACAGAGGGAGCCATGTCCAAACCAACAATCTTCAGATTTCCGCGAATCCCGCCACGCCCGCTCGAGAGCTCTACCAAAACCACATGCCCGATAGTAAATTCCCGCGCGCACCGAGAGGAGGCGCAGCAGCAAACGTCAACCACCAAGCACAGCGTTTCTAGCCGATTTTCTCACCCGGCTTGCTACTTACCACCTCGGCGGCGACCCCCACCAAAAGCTCCCAACCCACGAGGCGCCTTTCCTCAACCCACATCGGCATGCAACGAGGGAGCACAGCACAGGGGCAAGGCCGCAAGGAAAAAGCACCCCGCCGCCAACAGCAAGAACCCCTTCAAGGGCGAGGGAGTGATCAAGCTCGACTGGCGGCCTGGGAGAGCGCAATCAACAGGCTCGTTGCTGCTGCTGCTGCCCGAGCACAGCGAGCGTCCGCGCGCGACGGCGAAAAGGGCTCGCCCGTCCCTGTCAGAGAACAACACCCAGCCTCCCGCGTCTGGAACTCGCGCCAGGGTGGCGGCAACGACGACGAGAACAAGGGCGAGTAAAACAGCCCCCCAGGCAGCAGCAAAAAAACAACAACAAGACGACCAAAAGGCGCCACTGACGGGAACGAACGCAACACCACCCAAGCCACAGCACACCTCCAACGTCCGAACTCGTCCGCACTGAAGCACTCATTTCCGCTGGGACCACGCGTCCGAACACTGTGTTTTATCGGCCATCTGCGCCGCCGGACCGTTGTTATTAGAACCCAGGATGCTTGGGATTTATACGTGTGGTGGGGTTGGTCGATGTTGTCCTTGGTTTTTTTTCGGTCTGACACTTGTCCTGGCATTGTATCTTCGTTTCAATACAAAGAATCATCTGCTAAATCCTTCTTCCAACCGTATACAGCAACCCCGTCTATATCCGACTTGGAAGGCCGTAAGCCAGGGGTTAGTCCGGGGTCTGGTGGCGTCTGTCGGCTTACATTTCCGCAAGTGGTGCTGACAGGAGCGCGCTTACTGGCCAATACGCTACCTTCCCGATGTTAAAAGGGTTGGTATAGCCGTCAGGGAAAGGGCCGGTTGCTAAACAACATCGAAGCGAGTAATAAAGGCAACATTTTACTATGGTCGCGAGAGAACAGATAGGTAAAATGAGGAAGAGTAGAGGTTGGCAGTGACATCACCAGCGCCACAAAGCACGTAGCATCCAAAGTCCCGAGAGAAAGAAGCATCACAGGGCGCATACCATGCTCAGACTCGAGTTTGTGTGTATTGGTTGTGGCAATATGTCAAAGGAGAGACAAGAAGGAAATCTATGGATGGGAAACACAACGGTTTATAGGAGTATGGGCTTGGGTAAGCAGCCGTCAGAGAGCCATGTCCTCTATGCTATCCTTGCCCCGGAAAGCAAGACAAAAGGAAGGCTCAAGGAGCGACTTGCGGCGTCGAAGAGAAAGTATTCGTTGATAAAAGAGAGTGTTTGCGAGGAAAGCGGCCCCGTGGTAGGATGAACAAAAGATGAACATGACGAAGGAACGATCTAAAGAAAGGAAAAAAAAAGAAATAGCAGAAGCAACAAGAGAGAAGACAAAAGAAAATAGATCTAGTGAGGTTACAAAGGAAACAGACATTTCTCGTGTCGAGCATGCCGAACCCGATGGCGTGTCGTGTGATAATCGAGACAGCAGAAAGCCCCGGATGCGCCACATCAGTGACGCGGCGCAGGATTCAGATGTCTGATAAGACAATGGGACCTGCGAACCGGCGCCACTTCAAGGCTATGGGCCCGCGCGTGTGGCACAAGAGCTGCTGACAGCCGATGGGCGCCACAGGTGTCGCCAAATCCAGTCCGATCATGTGGCGTCTCTTGGTGGCACACCTCTTGCTATAGTGTTGCAAGTCGGTGATCAATGGCAATGGCTAGCGCCAGGGCGTAGACCGCGTGGCACGAGAGGTAAGAGGCGAGAGGCGAGAGTAGATTCGTCAGCGTCTGTGGTCAAGCAGGTGGCTGTGCCCCACGACGCCGCGAGACATTTGCTGCGGTATCGACCCTCCGACAGGTGGCGCCGGAGGGCCACAGGACCACACCAAGGCCAGATCTTCATTTGAGTCGACTTCTCGGCGCCGTAGAAGCGAGGATGGCAGTTGGCGACGATGTCGACTGTTCTACCTGGCCCGGATAAGCCTAGTCCGAGGTCCGGTGCTTAGCACATGTTGGATACCAAGGACACGACTGGCAGGTACGGCGACTGCTGAGTTCCGTTCACGAAGCGTTGGGCCGTGGCCTCCAGGGTCGTCAAGGTAGGATATAGCTGGTCCAGCAGACAGGCGAGGACAATGGTGCGAACCACGTCGCCCTCTCCTGTCCACATGGAGCGGCGGGGCGATGGCGGCGGAGTTGGGTTCCCCGGTGGGACGGGAGGGTGAGGGCCCGGACGGGGTCCATGAGGCGGAGGGGTAGGCGGGTTAACCGGCCTCGGCCGAGTGCGAGGGCCAGCCATGCTAGGCTCCGCGAGCTTGCCACAGCTGGAGTCCCATTGGTTGTGCATGGCGGCTTGGAGTTGCTCCTTCTTGTTGCAGAAGCTCGCGCTGAATCCCTGGGAAGCCATGGTCGGTTGTCTCCTGGTCTCTCCGGCTATGTTGTGATGGAGCTTGGAGAAAAGGGGCAGAACTCTAGCGTCTCTGGTATCCTTCGATATAGACAGAAGAATGTTTTGGGGGAAATACGAAGAGAGCTGGAAGGCGTTGGTGTCTTTTGCTGATGTGCTTGTCCGGTTATATGGTATGAAGTGATATATAGGGCAAGATATAGAGGGGGTGGAGGGTCTGATGTGCTGCTGTGGGTGATAAACAGAGACGTTGCCAGGGATCAAGGCGGGGAGGTCGTGTATATATAGGCAGGAATTATCCAAGGGATGGAGCATCCACAGAACGAATCCCAGGTCACACAAGCGCCTTACAGGATTGACCGATGAAGACAGACAAGGCTCGCAGCGCTGCACCGCAGCCCGCCGAGGCTTACACACTATGGAATGGAAGATGGGCGGCTTTGTGTCGAATTTCTTATCCACGCTTACCCCTCGCAGGGCTTTCTCAAGGAAGATGCAGAATACGGCCGGAAAGGTGCGGTGGCACCATGTTGGTACGGTGGGCGTCAAGGCAGAGAGCAGTCACAGTGTGACGCCGCAGGCTCCATCCAGTATTGTATTTCGGGCTTGGCTGAGAGGTGTGATAGGAGCAGCAAGTCATTGCATGGCCCGTATTCATCACGAGCTCTTGGTCCTCGTGACTGGTGAGCTCTGTTTCGTCGACGTTGGAAATAAGACCTGGAATGGAAGGAGCCCCGGATGACGCCGAAGCCTGAACTTGCCGGACCTTGTCATGGAGAAGGGGGTGGATGCAGTGACAGGATTAAAAGTTGGCTGCGCAGGCCAAGCAGTCATCTCGTTCAGAACAAAGGCTCCAAAGGATAGGATGGGGATGGGGGATGTGACAGGTCGGTCCACGTGGGTCATACTAACAAGCTTGTAGCTAGGGGGAGTCTATGGTGTTGCCAGCTGTACATTGGCGGCAAGGACGCTATTGCGATATTTCGGGCGAGGTGGAACGCGTGGACAGGCATGGAGAGGCTTGGACATTGGTGGGGAAGAAGAAACGAGGCCCTGGAAGTCCAAGGCGCACCGGAGATAGTAAGGAGGAAAGCTTACTACCAGAGGAGAAAAACATCCGAGTGAATGAAACCAAACCAAAAGAAAGGACAGCCACGTACACGCGTACAAGGGAGAAACAGAGAATACGTGAGAGCGAAAGTCGGGAAGTACGGGGAAAGACCCCGACGTGAGGAGAGGGTAGGAGGTGCATGGGAAGTTGCAGCGGCCACGGGCTGTGACAACGGCATAGCGGTTGGACATCGCGTGGTTGGACATGGGTACGCACACGCACACAGGCCGGTGCTCGAGACGAAAACCGGCGCAGTAGCACAGAGCACTTGCTCCAGAGATCCCCAAAGGTTTCTGACTCGAATCAAGGCAGCCACAGATCCGACGGCCCAAGACAGATGGAGGGAGATAGATGGGGATGAAGAGTGGGGGGTGAGCTCAGCTCATGCCGGGACGGCCAGTGAACGGCTCCATCCCGAGCATCCTGACCGGCGCGGTGCCGAAACAAGAAACAACAGACGAGCATAATCGAGGAAGCCTCGATGTCCCTGACCGGGATGCCCTGTGATGGGGCTACAGGCTTGGATGCTGTGTGCGCATGCGGCGTCGCCGCCACTAGAGGAGGCATGGTAGTCAGTGGAGACCCATGTGTCGAGGCATGTCGGGCCCCAAGAAGGCATAGAGTGAACCGTCAGCCAGCCATATTGGCTTTGCTTCCCTGCTCCCGCCATGACGGGCTGCCCACATCTGTGGGTGTGGCATACCAGGCCGGAATTGCGGTCGCCGAGGGAGCTTGATGCATAAGGTGTGTGCCGCAAGGTATGGTGACGACGGGCAAGAGGCCGACTTAGACCCGGCCCCGTATGCAGAATCCTTCGACCGCAGCCTTATGGAGGAGGAGAAATGGCATTGGAGGGGTAGGAAGGTGGGCTCGCAATTTGGACCCGCGGCACAGCAGCCACATTTGTCTGCCACGAAAGGCCCAAGGAGACCCGCAGGAAAGGGCAGCGGCAGCGGCAGATGATGGCCCATCCGTCCACGCCGGTTGCAGCATGCCTTCCCGGCTGGCACGTCGGGGCTGTCATATGTTAATCATTCGCGCCTTGTGCAACGAGAGCAGAGACGACAGTTGGCTTGCTGGGCGCAGGAACCCGAATGTCTGGTGCAACAATAGCAGCTCACCAGTCATCTGGCAGACTGCGGACGCCAAGGATGGTAGAGATCAGGATAGGAACGGAAACAAGAAAAAGCCGGTGTTGGCAACCAGGAGAATTGGGAGGATACCGATCCAGATGGGGAAGAGACATCAAAAAGGTGATGATGGGAGCAAAAAGCCCATCAACGCGTGGGGTTCGGCAACGTGCTTCAGGCGACTGCAGTATTTTTTTTCGAAACGAGGTGGGGGACGGGAGACAGGCACGAAAGGTGCCAGTGATGGTGCAAGCAGCCGGTGCTTAGGCGAATCCAGTCGCAGGTTGATTTCCATGGTCCCCCAAGATGGTGTCGGTATCCATGGCAGGGTAGGCGCGAAGGCCGGGGTTGCGCTTGTGCGACGTTCAGGCCGCGGCTGTGCGACCACTCCTTTCTCACAGGTCTCAGAGCCGCGTATGGTGGGTGGGGTGGGATCTGCGGTCAGACTCGTGGCTTAGTAGCCCGAGGTACCTTCTATCGTTGATGCCCGAGGCACAGAGATACGTCGCCAATTAGTGTTCTGTCGGTCAGTGGCGGGGAAGGCCGCGAGGTGCAGCGTGCGGACAGTGGCAGGTTCTCTCGCCCGGGTCCGGTGTCCGTGGTTCTGGGGACCGCACGAGTTGAAGTCTGGAGCTGTTCGGCCACCGTCTCACGAGGGCCGACTCGATTCTCGTGTTCGCCCCGACGGCAGCTGAGTGTGTTCACGGTGATTCCCAACTAGGAGCCGATTATCGCTCGTCTGACCCCGATTACATCGAATACAGCTTCATCGGTGTGTGCGAGCGCAAGGCACGTCGTGATTTGATGCCTTCGGTTTTTAGGCACCGGCTTTGTTTGGGCGGAGTGGCGGGCAGGCATTGAAGCTGGCAGTTGGGGGTTCCATGCAGCAGGATGGAACTCGAGATGCAATTGAATTTTTCGCCAATCTTTCCAGGCATCAGCGCCACCATCCCGCATTCGCATGTGTTGAATGCGGAAGTGGGCTGCGAGGCGGCAGGTACCCTCCACCGACCTTCCATTGCAACATTGCGGAGATGTAAGGTTACAGCACCTGGCTGGCGGGTAGAGCAGCACACAGAAGCCTGGTGCTGCGTGGCAGCCAAACCCGCTCCCTCCGAGCGAGACATCCCTTTGCCAGTTGGAAGTAGATTTGATGCAACGCGGCAATACTGCAGCGAGGCCTTTGATGTGCAGATACCTTCCATGATATGTAGATAAGCGCACCAATCATGCCGAAGGATGAACCATTTTCAGAAAACCTTTGGACGACGCCCATTCCTGATTTGGGGGTAATACAACGGTTGATGGCATTGTCCTAACTGCGGAGATAGGGGCGGCGGCGTCCACTGCATGCATCTGATTGATCTTGATGAAGGTGAAGCACGGGGGACGAGGATCCTTCAATGGTCAGCAAGCAGCACGTCGCCTCACGGGGTTTGCGACACTGCCTCCCCTAGTCTGTGTGCCGAGAAGTAGCGTGAGAGATCGATCGATCGTATACATGGTAGCCTCAGGAGATCAAGAAAGAAAAAAAAAAAAACAAGACAAAAAAAAAAAAAAAAAAAGAAAAACTGCGACAACCAGCATAGACACATGTACAACCCAGACCTTGCAGTATCGCCAGACGAAAAAGGCCGGATCGTCGTACCACAGCCTCAGGAACAAGGCAGTGTGGTCCGCTTGTCTCGGGTCCTGATTGGGCGAGGCGGGAGACCCGCCGCTGGCACGGAAGAGGCACACCTCGGGGATGCGGATGCCGCACCGTTGAGGAGCCGGTAATCTAGGTGGGAGCCAATTCAGATCGAGCTCCTGCGATTTCATGCCGCATGCAGGGTGCCCACCCCGACCAGCAAAGACGACAGGCTGGATGTGGCATGTGGCATGGCACGCCAGTCACCGCCCACCGACCCCTGTGATTTGTTTTGTAATACACCGTGGTTTATGTTGGGGATTTTGGATGATGGTGGTGGTGGTGGTGGTGTCTCCTCCACCACCCACCCGCTCGGCCGAGATGTGGTAGGTGATGATAAACTTTCCAAGAACGCTGAGGCTGAGCCTCCCACCACTGTCTGCCTTGGGGGAAGCAGCAGATGCAAGCGAGCACACCACCACCCATCCACCCCAAACGTAGACGTTAGATCGATCGACGGCACGTCACACAAACCAAAACAAAACAACGTAGGTACGCCCACTAGGCTGAGGCTGGGGGCCCAACACGACGGATTATGTACGGGCAGGGATGGCCCACCAACGCCCGAACCCAGGATAACGTAAGCAGAGACCTCCCGTCCTGGTAACCTGAAGCCATCTCCAGCCAGGATGATTCATCACACCCCTTCTGAGCCCCCGCCGTGTTTGTTGCCGTCGAATAAGACGGCCAAGAGAAATCCCGGTGTAGCCCCGGCCGGCGGCTTTATTGCGGCGCGTACCGAAGATTGAGACCAACACGAACATTTTAGCTTTATGGTTAGGATGCCGTCCGTCTCCCGATCAGGAAAATTCCCGAGTGGGATGGGTTTTTTATTGACCGACGTGAACTGGACCTGGACCCCCGGTCCACACAGCCTACCTCCTCAGTAGCCAGTCCCAAACGGGGGCGTATGATGACATAACCTCCAGGGGCTACCGAAGAGAGGAAAAGAAAAGGGCCGGCACAAGGCACCGAGACCGACAGCTGGGTCGATTGGTAGGCGTCGTCAATACGAATAAAAAACAGTCATCTATTTCGACAAACATGGAGCGGGAACTCCCCGCCTCACACCTCAAATGGCCAATATGTCTTTCGACCCATCACCACCTTACCCCCGGCTGTTCAGCCATCCGAGCCAGGCGTGGCTGACAAGAAGAGAAGAAAACGCCACGGCCAATTTCCTGATTCATCTCTTCCGCGAAATGATCCTGTGCCCCAGAGATCGGACCACGTTTTCGAAAGAAGGCACACAAAGTCTGACGAGCGTAGGTGGTTGGAGCAGTGAGCCCATCCCGGACCAAAAGCCCCCACGATCCTTCACCTACCCCATTCCAGCGTAGCGGCAGTAATCAGCGATAACCACGGCCGCCCCGGCCCCTGCTGGCGGAGCGTGATCTGCTCCGTCTATCGTAGCTGCTGAAGCTGTCCCGGCTGGGGCTTCGGCGCCTCCCACCACTTGGGCCACCAGCCCCGCCGCCACCACGTCTCCTGGAGCGAGACTCAGATCTTGCGGAGTGGGCCGAGTTAGAGCGGCTGCGGTACCCGCCAGCACCACCACCACCGCCACCGCCACCTGCTCCCCTGCCTCCATCGATCGGGGACCTGCTCCTCGAGAGTGAGCGAGGCCGATAGATATCGGAGCGGTTGTGCGAGTAGCGCCCCCCGCTTTCAGCAGCCGGCCCAGTAGGGGGAGAGCGGTCACGGTTGCCGCGGCCGCGCCCGCCGCGACCAGCCACGGCAGACGACGCCAGCCCGCCCACACGCGCCGCTTCCTCAATGTGGCGCGGGTTGATGTGCGGGTTGCCGCGGCGCGCCGCGGGCGGCGAGAGTGAGAACTTGCGCTTGGGCAGCACAATGGACACGTTGACAGTGGCTCCGTCGATCTGCCCCTCGTGCATATGCGCGATGGCGGCTTCGGCGTCCGGCTCGCGTGCATACAGTATGTAGGCCGTGCCGCGATTGGTGCCAACTAGCGCGCCAGAAATCAGTATTTGCTGGTTCGAGGATTCTTGTGCTACCCCAAAGTGAGGGGAACCGGAAAAGGGAGCCCTGTGGGGGCCAGGCGATGCCCCATGATGCCACAGAGCACGTGGCTCTAAGCCACTTGGGGGCATTGCCGCATATCAAGGGGAGACAGGGGAGGTCGGCGCAGCTGGGACTTTCACTGGGGCAACGTACGTTGACGGTTCAGAGGGAGGTCCAGGTCGGCAATCTGACCATAGGTGCCGAAGATCTCGTGCAGGTGATCCTCATTGACGTTCTTGGTAAGGCGCTCGACGACGATCTGCTCAACGAACCCCTGGTTAGTGACTCCGCATCCTACATGGCTGATTACAAAGTGAGACTCTGGAGCGGCGCAGGCGGGGGCCTGTGATGGGGGCTGCGTGATCGGACGCCCAGAGCATCGGCGACCTGTGACGGCCCCCGACTCCAAGCGCACCGCGCGGTCGCAATTTCCCACACCCGGGACCGGTATACAGGGAGGAGAGAGGAATCTGCTGCGGCTGCTGCTATTTTCACGCCTCGGCACTCGCGCTTGCGCTTGCGCCTAGCTTTCCGTTCTTACCTTTGTGCTGCGTGGAGCTGGGCTGTTGCTAGCACCCCTGCTCCTACTCCTCATTCTGGTGTCGCGGCCGCGCCCCGGGCTGAAGCTACCGCTGCGGCTCCGGCTGCGGCTACGGCTGCGACTGCGACTGCGGCTGCGACTGTCGTTGTAGCGGCCATTGCGGCGAGGCGAGGGCGAACGCGAGTACCTCGAGGGCGAGCGCGACCGACTCCACTAGCGGTCTACTACACAGACAGCCTAAACCCACTGACCCAGGAGTATTGTAGGGTCGACACGAGCGGTAATGGTAGTTCGTGACAAGGATGCCTTGCGCCGCTAATGATAGGGGTGGCAGATTCGTTTCCCTGATGAGGTGACATAGCCGACCTGTGCTTGAGAAGTAACTGGAGCAAGCGGGAGCCGCCGGCGGAGCGGTCTGACAAGGGCGACCGCGAGCGGCGGTGGTCGTCGCGGGACCGAGATCTGGACGTCATTCTGCTGTGGGCGCGACAGTGACGGCCCGCGCTGGAGGAAGGAGCTGGCTAGGTGCGGGAAGGAAGAGTAAGCCTTGGGGGCGGCGGCGCCGTTTTTGCGTGCTGTGTCCGTAATGCAAATGGGCGTTCTCCAGCGCCACAGAGATCCTGCGGACGACTCTAGACGGTCGCGCCTCGGCTTGTGGACAGGAGTGAAGAAGAGCGGCGAGTTGAGCGGTCCCGAGGGTCGTCAAGCAAAGAGGCCGGATTGTGGATCCGGGCGACGCGAAGCTCCAAAAAATTTCCCTTCTGGACGCGACGCTGCAAACGGCGCAACGCGGGTCACGTGTGTGAGGTGGGGCGGCGAGTACGACATTAATTCTGGGCGGACAAGCGATGAAAGAACATCAAATGCCAAGCATTGAAAGACATTGGCAATGCGTCAAAAGTCTTTGTGAAGTTGTGGTCTTTTTCTCGGCGAGGCTGGGACAATTGATGGCAGGGACACCAGTAAAGAGGCAGTTTTGATCCGATTCGTTATTACATAAAGGCTTTAGCAGAGATCCAATAGCAAGCAGTAGTTTCACGTGATGAACCCCAGGCAACCAGCCACGCGAGAGACGTGATCGCTCGGACTCCCTGACACCATGAGCCCGCTGCTCCCAACCATACCAACCCCGCCTGGCGACGGGCAAAGCGCATATTGACAACAACCTAATCGCGACGCTTGCGAAACTCTGGCAACCATGGCTCCTCCTCCTCCTCGTCCTCCTTTGTCCCTGTCCAAAGTCCCCATTCCGCACCTCTACACCGAGTACCGGACCGAGAGGGGCGACCCATACTACGCCAACCACATCACGCGGACCACGTCGTGGATCCACCCGGGCAAGTTCAAGGCCCTGCAGGATGCCGGCATCATCCCCCCGGCCCCGCGCGGCATGCCCGACTACGTGGCCGACCACGACGGCGACCACATACCCGTGCCGGAGCCGTGGGAGCGCAAGCGCGACCAGGAAGGGCGCGTCTTCTACGTGAACCACGCGACCCGGACCACGGCCTGGCGCCACCCGACGGCGCTGAGGCTCGCGCGCAACGGCGGCCGCGAGGTCGCCGTCTGGAAGTTCGCCACCCCGGCCGAGACGCGCCCGCTCGAGGAAGCCTACACCTCGAGGGGCGTGCTGCCGCCGTGGGTGCTGGAGGAGACGACGGTGCCGCCGCCGGGGAGCGGGCTGGAGCCGGAGAAGTTCTGGGTCGACTACAGGACGGGCAAGATGATTTGGGGCCAGAGCCCGGTCGATGCCTACCGTGCGCGCAGGGCCGCCAAGGCGGCGCGGGCGAGGGAGCTGTCGACCATCTCGCGACCTTTTTCGAAACTGTGACTGGGGAGACTGTAACAGGGCAGCTCGTTGAATTCTTAAGTACTTTGCGCGTATATGAAATTGATAGTATCTCCAATTCAGCCTGCGTGTGTTCAAGCCCCGGCGCATAAGCCCGATACGATGTCCGATGCTCCATCAATCCGCAGCTCGTTACGAGAGGGTGCCTGAAGATGTCATGCTCTGCGGACGAGCCACAGGTTCCAGAGAATGAGTGTTTGCAAGGAATATGCTCGACGGATACGGCGCTGCCAGGTGGGAGATGCGTCGGCATTTTTCTCGTGTTATGCTGACCCAGAGGCAGCTCCATGTCGCGAGCGCGGCCCGGCCATAGGTCTGTATCTCAGAGCCCTACGGCGGGAAAACGGGAGTATGCTACTTTGACCTGCCCGCCGAGACCACCATCAGTGCCATCGGGTGCCGGGATGGCTTTTCATGCATGGCGGCAGTCCAAATCACCAACACGGCCCAGTGGAGAATGACTTGGGACAAGTGCCAGTACCCCGTGTCCGAAACTCCTACACCTGTTAGAGCCCAGCTACACCTGTATGTACAGACGCTCAATGGATATTAGCAGCAATGTCGTAAAAGCCACCCTTAGGTACACAAATACCTCCCAAGCCAGAATTGCACCATCCTACCCCATATCCAAAGCTCCTACGGTCACGAGACTATGCTCCGTCATGGCAGCATATAAACACCCCAACCCCTCGTCAAACACGGCCTAGATTATGCGAAAATTCGCAGGCCTCTCGCCAAACTCCCCACCGTCAACAATCCCCCTTTTAATGCGCGCCGGCACGACCGTGGGCGCGACATAGGCGTAGGGGATCGGCGCAGCGTCAGTCTCAGCACCCACCTCAGTCACCTTACCAGCATCATCAGCGCCCCTAATCGGACGCAGCGTCATAAACACCTCAGCGCCGCGCACACGGGCGACGACATCCCCCGGCCGCGTGATGCGCGAGCCCATGCCCACGAGGCCCGAGGCGGTCCGGTACACGACGCGGCACATGGACGGCCACGTCATGCACTCGATGAACCCCACGCTCGTGGCCCCTTCCGCCCGCCGCCGCAGCTCGACCTGCGCCTCGGCGGGGAGACTGTCGTACAGCGAGCGCTCGGGCAGGTAGCCACCGTCGCTATCGCCAGCGACAGCGCCAGCGGGTTCCGCCGCGGCGCTCTGCAGCAGCTCGTGGTACTCGAGCACGTAGGCGGCAAACGACCGTTGATGATCCGCCAGCGCCTGCTGCGGCCCGATCCTGGTAACCGGCTCGTGCTTTTCCCTGGTGCCGAGCGGCAGGGCCAGCGACAGCGACTCCAGCACTTCGAGGGCGGCGTTGTCATCGCGGCCCTGGGCGGGTGGAAACACCAGCTCCCACACCCGGTCGAGCCAAAAGGGGTTCTTCTTGGCCCGCTCGCGCGCCATGTTCGTCACCGGGAAGTCCTTCGTCTCCATGCGGTGCGACACGGCCGAGACCTCGTCGACGACCCAGCCGCGGACCAGGAGGTCCGGCATGGGGGATCCCTTGACGCCAGCCGTGTCCCCCTCGATCCGGATCTCGGCGTCTTGCTCTTCGGCCGCCAACGCGGAATAGGGCAGCGGCGTGGTGCGGTTGATGCTGTGCCAGTCGGGCACCCAGCTGGGCATCCTGGCTTCGTCCTCCGGGTCCCAATCCCTCGCCTCCACGGATGGGTCGACCTCGTGGTCGACCAGCGCGACGACGTACAAATTCTTGGTCTTTTGGATGAAATTGACGGCCAGCTTTGTGTACACGACCCCACGCGTGACGGTGTAGTCGGGCCTGACCACCAGCTGGCCGTCTAGAAGGGCCTGCGGGTGGCCCAGCAGGCTGTACACGCGGTCCCTCGGGTCCGTCACTCCCAGGATGCGCGCCCAGTGCATGCCGGTGAGGAAGTCGCAGTTGGGCGTGCCGTCCTCCTTGAGCTCCCAGATCATGACGATGTGGTGGGCAACCCACAGGAGCATGTCGAGATGAGTTATCACCGACGCGGCGTTGTAGTCCAGGAACTTGACGAACCGCCCCAGCAGCAGCCAGTCGACCGAATCCAGCTCCAAAGGCTCCTTGGGCCTGCGCGACGCGACCGAGCCCTCGCCGCTAGGAGCGGGGCCTTTGCTGCCAGCCTTGGGCACACCGGCGGGCCAGAGCGCCGTGTACAGGATGGCTTCGCGCGCGAGGCCGAGCTCCTGCACTATCCATGTGCGGTGGAAGTACTGGATCTCGAAGAAGAACTTGACGGCGTACCACCAGCGCGCCTGTTTCTGGTACCGGCGCCGGTCCTGCTTGGACAGGGCGGCGAGGCGGGCGGCAGCGGCGCCGGTGCCATTGTGGGGTTCGACGGCGACGGCATCGTGCTCCAGGAGGATCCGGGCGTCGCGCAGGTGCGCCTCCGGGTCCTCCATGAAGGCGTGGATGAAGCGGATGGCGTCGCGCGTGTGGCGACGGCCCTCAACCCCTTCTTCCCATCCCAGCCAGGAGATGACGCGGTGGGCGCTGGCAAAGATGCGCGCCATCAGCTCCACCTGCGACGTGCGCTCCGACAAATCCTCCTGGTTGATGCATACGGCGTCGGCCCACAGCCGGCGCACCCCCTGCCGTTTCTTCTGCTGCTGCGCCGAGCCACCATCACCGCCACCCCGGTCCTTATCAGCGGGGGGCAGGTGTCGGAACGCGGTCAGCGCCGAGTGCAGGCTCCAGGTGACAGACAGGGTTTCGTTCTCAATGGTGATGTCGCGCCGGTTCTTGGTGTCTCCCCACACGTACGAGATGGCCTCGTACGGCTCCCCATCGATTGGCTGCGGCACGAGCCGGCCAACGATGGGATCCCCAAACTCGCCCGACTCAAGCTCGAAGACGCGGATGGTCTGTGGGGCAAGCGAGCGGTAAAATAAGGGACGGCGACGTGGTCCAGGGTTGTCCATGTTTGCCCTGCGGGTAAAATAAAGTGCCTAGCGTTCTATTGGTCTGCCAACCGTGTGGTTGTGTAAGTTCTATGCATATGCTCGTCTTACTCGTGCATCTCACTGTCTTTGGCCAATTGAGCCTGAGAGTATGCCTCGTCAGAGGGCGAACCCCAAGGACCCAAGGAAATCACCTGACGTCACCTCAGCTGAAAGAGCGCCCAGGCTAGGCTTCTCTGAGGCAACCCGTGGCAAGCCAGCTGAACCAGGACCGAACAAGCTAGCGTTGGAGAGGTAAACTGGAAGGCCTCGACGGGCAGCCCGCACAAGCGAAGGCACATCCAGCCTATCCCGGAGAGGCAAGTGTGCCAACACCAAAGGTACCCAAGTGGGAATTGTTCTACTTGGCACGCGTTGGTGGCGGGCATAGCGGTGTATTAACATCAACTAGAAAATATCTCATGATGAGGTGAGACTTTGTTGAGTTTTGAGCATAAAAGCCATCCGATGCACCATGGAAGAGCAGAGATCTTATTATTTCCAGGATACAACAGCAAACACAGATCAACCCGAGCATATAGCCCAGATCTACAGACATCATGAGCGCACCACAAGATGCCGATGCAGATTATTCCGTCACAGTAGAAGAAGTACCAGAAAGGCAAGTTCCCGAACAGACGCCATCATCAGAGCCCGCAATCTCACAGACTGTAAAAAAAAATAACCAGGCTGGACGAGCAACATGACATTACAACCAAAATCCTCGGCTTTCTCATCCACCCCAACATCCCCACCACGGCATCACCCACCCTCAAGGTCGCCGACATAGGCTGCGGCACCGGCGTCTGGCTGCTCGACGTCGCCAAGACGCTGCCGCCGACCTGCCAGCTCGTCGGGTACGACAAGTCCGCCTCTGCCCTGCCTGCCCCGCAGACGGTGCCGGCCAACGTGTCCTTCAAAATCCACGACATGATGCAACCGTTCCCGGCCTCGGAGCTGGGTACCTACGACATCGTGGCCGCGCGCTTCGTCAGCAGCGCCAGCACGCGCGCCGAGTGGACGCGCGCCGCGGGCAACCTGGCCACGCTGCTCAAGCCCGGAGGCTGGCTGCAGTGGATCGACTCGTGCAACTTTTCCCTGTACTGCTCGACCCCGGGCACGTCCCGCCGCGCGTGCAAGGAGATCTACGACGGCATGCAGCCGTTCCGGGCAAAGGACGACCTCGTCATCGGCATCATGATGCGCGAGCTGGCCGCCGGCGCCGGCGGCATGGGAAGGGAGGACGTGCTGCGCGGGCTGGGGCTGGTCGACGTGCACGAGGACGTCTTCTCGACCGACCGGCTGCAGGACGGCGCGCTCGACCTCAGGGACAAGTCGACCAGGAACATCATGGACTGCTACATCGGGTGCCTGGAGGAGCTAGCCGGGGTCGAGGGGAGCGGCTGGGACAAGGAGAGGATCGCGAGGCTGCGGGAGGAGGCCTGGCGGGAGATTGACGCGGGCGTCTATCACACGCTTGACCAAGTCTGCATCGTGGGGAGGAAGGCCGGCTGAGGCCGCTTCGATGGTGTCAGCCATGGCTCTTGAGACCATATCCCAATTCGTACGAAATCATAGGCACTTGGTAGATATGTCTGTTGGGCTCATGCATTACTTCACGATATCATGGCTACCTTGCATGTCTATGCTCGATAGTTAGTCTCTAAACCATTTCTACTGGATCTGGATATTATTTAAATGCGAGCGGTTTAAAAATAAATATAATTTGCGGCTTTCATAAGTGTGCTAACAAGCTCAACTGTCAAAGTGTTAGAGCTTGTTCACGAGTCTCTCTCTCCTCTCTTTCTCTCTCTCCTTTTTCTCCTTTCTTCCTTTTTCGTTTCCCTCTTTTTCGTTTCTTTCTTTCTCCTTTTTTTTTACTCCCAACTCTCGCTCTCCTCTTCTCATCCCTCTTTCTCTCTCACCTTTCTTTCTTCTCCTGTTTTTCTTCTCTCTTTTTTCCTTTCTCTTTTTCTTTTACCGTGCTTTCGGGCCTATGTTAATTACCTTTACTAGCCCTCCGAGATATCAATATTGAACAGCTTGGTATCGATTTAACCTAAGACACAACTAGATTCTTGTCCTCATCAACCAGACGACCCATGCTCTGAACAAAAGCCCCTGTGCCATTCACGACGAGCAAACTGATGCAGCCGGACACAAGCATCAACATGACGCCTTTTTTACACAGCAGGATATATCAGGTCACAAATGTATCTATCCACCTCACGTCCTCTCGTTTGCAAATCAGTTCCCAATGTTGAAACCTCCTGCGTTCAGTCAGAGACATCACAACGTCACCCGATAGCCAGGGGGACACGACGCTGCGTCGACCCATGCCTCTCATATCAGTTGTAAGAATAATAGCGCTCAATCTTGAGACATCAGATGCGAGCATTCCTCTTCAGCAGATCATATCTTTGACGCCGTACACTGCTGCCGCGTACACAGCTAGGTTACTCTTCCTAGCTACTCCTTACTTGCTGGGTATTAAGCTCTGTAAGCCCTCGGGCCTGTTTGTCTTCTCCCGTCTCCCCAAGATAACTCAATGGGCGGAGGACCCCGGCTTTGAACACGCACTCCGCCTTTTGGGTCACAGACACTGAGGCCGTCAGAGTCTTACAAACTGACTCGCTGTCTCGTTCACAAAAGAGCGGTCGAGTAGGCGCTTTTCCGAACCCCGGATACGGCGATATGAAGCAGTGCCACCAGATGATGGCCTCGCCGAGGAGGCTCCATGCGTAATCCGTCGACATCACTCGAGAGCTGTAATGCACCACATGGTAACGAGACTCGGGAAACCCCCATGTATTATCCTTGGTATAAGACTTCTAGTGCAACAACTGCAGATGCAACTATACGACATGGTCACAGCCTTACCGTGGTAATTACCAACCTATTGCCAGCCCTTGAGCAAACAAGCTTGTGTTCGTGTTTGGCTTCGGCCGTTAAGTCCGGTGAGCAAAAACAATGCACTGCGTCTGAGTCCACAACATCGTGACAAGACTTGACGTCGTCAAAGCCCGAAGATGACTGCATCAATCACAAGTCGTGCGCACATGCTAGCGCAGGCACATCCTATTGGGGAACCTATGCCGATAGGGTAATCCTACCATCTACGCCCCCCGATCATAGTTGCGCCACTTTTGTGCTGCTGCTGTCAAACGTTTCCTCGAACCCGAGGGTGGAGGGGGGCTCCGGGGGTGCACGACAGCTTTTTTTCGTACGTCGTTGTAACCACAGACGCGCGCGAATCCGCTAACAGGTTAGGTCCCAAAGAAGGTTTGCGGAACGTTGCCCAGGCTCGGGGAACACGAAAATGGGAAGATCAAGGTGTGGTGGAATGGCGGAAACCACAAAAGAAAGCCACCGGACGGGCCCTGTTGGGGGAGAGCCGCGGGGGTGGTGTCAGCTGCGTAGGTAGGTATCCCATTGGCCTAAATGACGTTCGTAGTGCGCCGCGTCTTCCATATCGTGCGTAGTGTGCATGTTGTGAGATGTGCCCCTGGAGATAGGCAACTGACACGGCCGAGGGCAAATCTCGGTCGCACGCAAGGTGAAGATAGATAGGAGGAGAGGCTGCTCGTGTGCGGTGGCTCCAACCACACCGCCGGTTTCGCACAACAGTCCGGCCCGGGTGGTGTGACAATTCGAGACGATGGACTCTGGGAAGACCAGGAAAGAAAGAAGGTTGGGTGCACGGGGCGGGAGGGATGGGTGAGTTCAGCAGCAGACCTGTGCTACAAGCACAAGCACGAGACAAGCACCCACCTCCCTGGACGTGGGCTATGTGGCAATACCGGATGCGCTGGCGAGCTAGCGAGGCCGAAAGACCGTGTAAAAATAACACGGCCCAAGATCTGCCGTCTGGTTGGGTGCAGGCCTGCATGCACTAAATGCGGGCTGGATAGTAGACGCATGCAGGAGGGTGATATCGAAGGTCAGAACGACGCAGAGAGGACGAAAAAAGGCGGGGTTGGGAGCTGCTGATGGGCTGGAAGGTTGGCTTCGTATGGAGACGCGGATCCGTCGTATATTTCCGACGGTCCAGACGGCCCCGGTGCTTGCATCTATGTACTGGGCGTTGGGATCGTGGGTCAGGGAGCCGATCGCTGTGGCAAACACCAATGGCCGTGGAGAACCGAGAGAGCCGAGAAACACGAAGCCAAGATATCGTGGAAGACCCGTGTCCCCATGACCATGCAACCGCAGTGTCCTTGTGCGCGAGTGCCGGGGAATCCGAGCCGAGACAGACACCAACCATGCCGTCCAGTCAGCTGTCTGGATAGGACATCGGCATCAGGATGGCCTATCGCCGGCACATCAGTCTCCCACTCGGGCGACCCATGACGCACCCAGAAGGTCATTCACCGCTCTCCGGCTGACCCCGATCGCGGCCGCCGCCATCGACCGTTGAGGCGACACAGCCGCAGTCTTGCGCCGAAGACAGACAAGCCGTGTCCACCTTCGTTATCTTCCTCCCCGACACCCCCGCCACTTTCGGGCTCAAGGGTTGCAGTGGCTTGGGAGTGTGGACCTGGGAGACTGGATAACGATGGGACAAGAAGGGATTGACCACCACATGCCGGACCCTCGTGCCACCCCGAGAAGCGCACAGAAGCGGAAGAAGGCCGAAGATCTCGTGGGCGCCGTATTGGGGCAAGCGGCCCCATTCGTTGGCCTCCCTTCTATGCACAGTGATAAGGTGCCTCCTGCCGGGGCCTTCTGCAAGCTGCAGGCGGGCAGGCAGCAGGGCTGTGTGTGTGATATGATGGGTGGATGATGTCTTGCCCGAGAACATGGCAGAGAAACGCACTAGCCCGGGACAGGGTTCCGAACAGCCAGCAGAAGTGGACAAGCAGGATGCGTCACGATTGGCCGATGTGCGCTTGGCCAAGGACGAAAAGAAAAAAACGAGAACTTGTGGCTTTGGGACGTACTTGACGCAGAGGCATGCAAAATCCCTCACAGACGATACCATACCAGGATGGCAAGGATGCGTCTGAGAGCTAGACAGCATGTCGCAGGCCGTGGAAGAGGCAATATATCGAACCGGTCAGCGATCGCTAAGGAAAGTCAGCCAGCCAGCGAGCGCAGCTGTCAATAAACATGGGCTTGGCATTTTCGGCTGGTTTTCCTTTTCCTTCTCGCTTGTCTGGGGCTGATCTGCCTCTGCATATTCTCTCTGGCAGGAGGTGTCGGCTGTCGGCCCTCGTGAGTCAAAAGTCCCCTAGCCTAGCCTCTGCCCGAGCGACCTTGCTCTCAGGGCTGACCGGGCTCAGGCACGTGTAAGATGCGATAGGCTTGAGGGACAGCCTGGCGGCAACGGGAAGCCACTCGGGTCCCCTGGCCGTTTGATCCCGCCGGGTCGGGCGGCAGGGGGAATCAGCCAGATAGGAAGAGCGCGCCTGGCTCAACGCCACTGATGCTTGTCGCCAATGTCACGGGACTTGGGGGCTGCAGTGTCGATGGTGGTTCGTCCGATTGTCTGAAGAGGGAAAACCGTGGGAGGGTGGTTTTCTCGTATCGCCCTGCTGCCACTTCCTTGCCTGCATAAGGAGGATTTCGTAGGCACACGCCTCCACCCTCCTGTGCCGGCCCGAGCGCTACCGTATCGTTCTCGGCGCAAGGACGAAGAAGAAAAAAAAAACCCCAGGAGGTGGAAATTGCAGCGGGAAAGGAGGAGAGTGGGGCTCTCCTCTACAGTTACTATTTCGGGGCAAGAGTGGATCCTATATACTGGTCTAGTCCTGAAGAAGCAGCAGTTTTTGGACGCTTGGGCAACGCTACTCCCAACATGGAAGGGAACAAGTGCCCCCCCTGTGAGACATGGGATGACCGTTGACAGGGGAGGACAGCCGCCTGGTGGCCATAGCAGCTTATTGCTGTTTTTAGGCAAGATCGAACGCCCCCATCCGAAGGGGAAGCAGGCTCCGCTGCGCTGAACCATCGGCCTGCGCGTGCAAACGATTGCTCGCGATGGAACGATGCGGAGTATTGATGTGTGGCACAGTACTTACCATGTACGGGTCGCTAGGAAGTACGCCCATACTCGCCGCCGACGTCAAGCGTCGAGATTTGTGTATCCGCCGCCCGCTAGCTTTTTCTCATGAGTTGATGGGAAAAAAAGGGTGACCGGTCTCGGTCGAGATACCCAAGATTAGAAGGAATCTCGCGTCGGACTCCAGCAGTCAGATAAGAAAGAGGCTTGTGTCTCTAGATTAACAAGGCCCTGACGGCGACCGAAGCTGCCATGTTTCCTGCTCCTTCTCGCCAAGATTTCAGCTCTCGCAAGCGCCAGGGGTTTGGACAATAGCGGTTATTGAGAGATGATGGTGCCAAAACAGCAGAGTCAGGGAAAATAACGTGGCTTTGGGTTGTCGCGGCTCCATTTCAGCCCTGGATCCACCCAAGGATGGCGTCTGGTTCGATAGAGATCGGCCGCGAGCCCGTGGCCAGAGCTCTCTCCCGTCGAACAACTGTGCCATGGTTGAAGATGGACTACATGGGCGGGGTGGGCGTATTACAGTATGTTCATTGGTGGATATGCCGACAGCGGATATCACCAAGAGGCTGAGCTGGTCTGCTGCATGCAACTGACTGACTGGACTGGTTGCGGAAGACAATTCGGCCGAGGCAAATGTGCTCGCCTACCTAGAGAAGAGCTCGTCCCAAACGCTCGACCAGTCGCTAAGTCTGGGGAAGCTTCCAATGGAACACAAGAGCTGTCGGGTGCTGGTTGCTAGCGGCCTCCCCTGGTTGCCCGCTTTGGCTCGATTTTTAGCGAAGCTGTGGATTTTTTATGTAATCACGACTGCCCGGATCCGCTCAAGGTGGTGTGCGGGGCTTCGAGACAAGCGGACGCAGCCGCTGCGACGGTGACTTTGGAAGCAGAATTGCAGGTGTCGACGGCGTGGTGGTCCCACCCCTCAACGGGCACTCACACCCAGACCCAGCGCCCTTTTTCCTGCTCCTACGTTTGCTGTCACTACGCTCCCCTAACCACCACCCCATCCACACAGCCGCTCGTTTATATTTTTTTTTTCTTGCTCGCCTTGCCCTGTCTCGGCGTCTTTGATACCCTGCTGTACTCACAGCAACAAGCACATCTGCTCAAACCTCTTTATGGGCCTTTGACACCCCCACGATCGTTTTGTCGTCTCCATCCCGAGACGAGGTCCCCCGGCTAGATCTGCGCTCTACGCCACACCCCCAGCGACCAGCCCATTGAAGTCTGCTCCGCTGCCCACACTCGTTTCCCACCCACCGCAAACGACTTGACTTTTGCCTCGTTACGGCTTCTTCCGATTCCCGCAAGCACAGAAGCACATTCTATCTTAATTCGAGTGCCATTTAACAACCTCTGAACACCGGCATCCTCGACCGAAGCCGCTTGCCACAAAGCTCGCCTCGCTCAGGGGCTCCAGCGGCAAGCTCGCTCGCCTCTTTCACTCCCCTTCACCAACGTCACTCCCAGTACGACAGCAAACCCAGCGATGGAGCAGTTCTACGGCCGCTCGATGGCCGGCCAGCCGTCGGCGGCGTCGACAGCACAG
>GL876967.1:736051-750091 GCA_000193285.1 Magnaporthiopsis poae ATCC 64411
GGCCCGCACGCCGGCACCAACCCCTTTGGTACCCCCGCGGCCTCGCGGCCCGAGTCCAGCGTCGGCTCGACGAGCGGGATCAACCGATTCGACGAGCGCGCGCAGCGCTACTTCCAGAGCAGGAGGGTGCGCAAGGGCGATGTTGAGAAGCCGTGGCTGGCCAAGACGAACCCCAAGGAGAAGTGGGTCACGATCTTGCCTCTCCTCGGCATCCTCGTCGGCCTGGGTATCTCGGGCTTCCTGGTCTGGGACGGCCTTAGGAGTGTCGTCCACCACAAGTACAAGCTCGTCCTTGACGAGAACTTCTCCCAGGGGCTGCGGAGCGAAATTTGGAAGAAAGAGGTCACCGTCGGCGGCTTCGGGTATGTAGCTTGCATAACTCTTCCTCCCTTGCAGCGGCTATGACTCGGTCTACTGCTTGATGCTAACACGGCTTGCTTTGAAGAAATGGCGAATTCCAGCAAACCACCGGTGGGGACGAGAACGTCTTTGTCGAGGGCGGCGTGCTCAAGATCAAGGCGACGCTACAGGACGGGCGTCTGGTCGAACAAGACAACGTGATCGACCTCACTGCCGACGGCACCTGCACGTCAACGCTGTACAGGGACTGCGTCGCCGCGACCAACACGACTGCTGGCAACGCAACCATCGTTCCGCCCACCAAGTCCGGGCGCATCAACACCAAGGACAGCGTCTCGATCAAGTACGGCCGTGTCGAGGTGACGGCCAAACTGCCCCAGGGCGACTGGCTCTGGCCCGCCATCTGGATGATGCCCGTCAACGAAACGTACGGACCCTGGCCGCTCTCGGGCGAGATCGACATCATGGAGTCGCGCGGCAACAACTACCTGTACGCTCAGGGCGGCAACAACATCGTCGCCTCAGCGCTGCACTGGGGCCTCACCCCGGCCACCGACGCCTGGTGGAAGACCAACAACAAGCGGCAGGCGCTCAAGTCGACGTACTCGGCCGGGTTCAACACATTCGGCCTCGAATGGTCCCAGAATTACCTCTTCACATACGTCAACTCGCGCCTGCTGCAGACCATGTACGTCAACTTCGACACGCCTCTGTACAAGCGCGGCAACTTCCCCGAGTTCGCGGGCGATGGCACGCGCCTGGAGAACCCCTATGCGCAGCTACCGAGAAACAACCCTCCGTTTGACCAGCGCTTCTTCCTGATCCTCAACCTCGCCGTCGGCGGCACCAACAACTGGTTCGACGACGGCAAGAGCAACAAGCCCTGGCTCAACTCGTCGCCCAATGCCAAAAAGGACTTTTGGAAGAACCGCGACGTCTGGTTCCCCACCTGGACGCAGCCCCAGATGGAGGTCAGCAGGGTGCAGATCTGGCAGCAGGACGACGGTAACGAGGAGCTTTAGGGATTCCTACGTCACTTTCACACGGCGTCTATAATGTGACCACAGCCACAAATAGACGCGTGTTGTCGTCGATTTTCCTTTGGGTCTGCTTGGGCATATGTTGCTCTTTTTTTGTCGTTTGCAAGTAGTCAGGTGTTTTGGGTACACAATGGCAGGTATGTTTGGATGCTATAGAGGCGGAGGGATTTGATGACGCCTTTTGCGGACAGGTGATGGTCTTGTACTCGCAAAAGGTTTGAAGTGCTTCTATTCCTTGCTCGCTTCCGTCAGATCGCCTGCATCTTTTTCTCTTGTTTTGATGGTCTGCTCGATTTAGGGTTTGCTCTGTTTTGCCCTCCTTTTTTTTTTCTGACTGGCATGGCATACATGTTCTCTAGAGTCCTATTTACAATGATCAAAATCGTAATAATCTTCTGCAGCATCATCGAGGTCATCCTGACGAGACCCCTTGCCAGCCAACGTTTCACCAGTGGCAGCGAATCGTCGTGGCGCCGCCAAGATGCATGTCTCTGCTAACGGACGAACTGTAGAATTGTTCCTTTTTTTTCTCGCGCGCGTCTCCTCTTCCTCTCCGCCAGCGTCCCCACCCGCCTCAACGGAGCCGCAAAACCCAAAATCGTCTTCCAAGAGGCACGGCGCACCGGCTCGTGGAACAACCAACAGCCAGCGACAGACGGGGAAGCGCGACAAGGAGTTCAGGTCTGCCCCTTGACGGTGGCTGGGGAGGACCTGCAGACAGACGCCGGAGAACCAATAAACAAGACACGGGGCGTCCGAGACCGCAAGAAAAAAAAAAAAAAAAAAAGAAACACGAGCTGACGATGCCTAGGGGTTGGGTTGTTTTGTCAGAGGAAACGGGTGCGCGGGCCATCGCATCCGTATCCCCCCGCCCGTTCCTGCCTGTTATCCTGCAGGTATCACCGTTATTCTGTTAACCTAGGTCCTTCTTCCTTCGTTCGAAGATAAGACTAAGGCTGAACAGGAACAAACCCGAAAAAAAACGGAACCGAGCGGTGGCTTAGGCTTTTGCATCACAATCAGTGCAGCGGAGGACCCGGGACTGTGTTCCCGGCCGGTCGGTCAGCAACCAACAGCGCTCAACACGTGTCAAGGGTGGGTTCACGCTGCTGATAATGCTACCCAAGCGGAGTTCGGCATTTCCTTGTCGTTCTTCGGGAACTACTGCCCAAAACGGTGTTTATTTGGGCATGGAGGAGGGGCTTGTGTGAATGCAGCAAAAAAGGGGGCCGCCTGGGTGATTCGATTCGTGACTTGGTGGGCATGCGGGGGGAAAGAAGAACGGCGATCTTGAGGGCTGGGCATGTGTGTGTTGGCAGTGCCGCGCATGGTGGGCATGCGGGCTCATGTTGATACCATAAACAGTTAGGTACCTCTATCTCTCACATTTTGCTTCCGCGACTGGAGGTAAGCAGTAGTGCCCAGCCTTGTTGATAAAGAAAAATATTCTCTGTCGTTGACAATCTCCCGTCCGTTCTTGGAAGCTACGTTTTCGTTTGTTGATACAGAAAATCCCGCGGCCTCGTTTAGACTAACACGGACCCCTTCGAGCCTTGCCCTTGCTATGGATGCCCGTATAGCCCGTATTCCTACCCGAGCTGAGGACCCACATCGACGGCGAAGAGTTTTTCTTCCGGCGTTTCTTTTTTCTTCCCCTTGTCTATCTCCCCCCCAGCTTGTGGGAGAAAAAAAAAGCCTCGAACCATGCGTCTTGCATTTTGCTGATAACACACCGCCCCGGGAACGCGGAATCTTGGTCTGTCAGATGCTGTGGGGCAGTTCGACCTCTGGTTCGGTTGGGTTTGCCGTTCTCGTATGCCCGGGCGTTTTGCTCCTGGTGCACCTACTTCTTTCTTCCCACCAACATAAAAAATTTTCCTTGCAAAGCTGCCCGAGTAGATGCGCTTGTCAAAGCCAGAGTCGTTGTCGTCATAGTCAAGCAGCCTCTTCCCTAGGGGAATTTCCGCAATTTCGGCACCCGGCACATAAAAACAGGCAGTGGCTGACTACTTTATCACACAAAACTCCACCGCCGAGGGTACGGTCAGCCCTCCAAGCCGGCGGCAGCGGCAGTGTAAAATTTCCGGAAGGGCTAGCGCAGGTTGTCAGCTCCGGATCTGGCACTCTCTTCGTGATGGCTTCGACCCATGGCCGGTGCTGCAATTCCGGAAGGTGTTTATCTCCTCCCCCTCCTCCCTTGGGCTTCCCACTGTCGAGCTATTGCCTTGTCCCAAGTCGCTTTCGGCAGCAACCGAACACATGTGCGGGCTAGCTCATCTGCCTTGGCAGATGGATGAAAAGATGGCAGACGTTGGGATTACCTAGGAGGTGGCGCCGTTCTGCGCAGCTTCCCCCATGCATAAGCGTCAGGGGCAAAAGGACGTGTTCAGCCAGCCTCAACACGCGCGGTGTGCAGGGCTCTTTCCTATCAAGACTACATAGCCATGGGTTAAAATGCCTCTATCGATCTGGGCTAGCGTGCTGCGCGCGCTTGGTCCCACTACAGAGCTTGGCTGCACGCACCGTGTCGCATAGCGGTGATGGCGCATGCAGGAGAGGCGGGGTTGGGATCGAGGGAAAGCCTCGCCGCTAGCGCGCGACACCAGCGCTTCAACCAGCGCACGTCCTGTAATTTGGTCCACGTAGCTGACTCTACCAACCCCTCACTCCAGCAGTGGGAAATTCGTCTTTGCGGCTGTCATCGACTGAGTTGTGCTCTCTCCTTCAGGTGACAGGCGGGCCTGTGGCTTACGTCCTTGCCCAGTCCACGATAAGGACTGAGATTTGAGGTGGGGAATTCGGCGACGGTCTTGCTGACGAGTGGAGGATAGGCCAACAGTGGCGGCCGTCAGAGGGCGGCGACGTGGACAACGACCAACCAAAAATAGCATCAAGAAAAAAAACGGGCTTGCCTTCTGTCCGGGCTGCCCACAACTGTTTGGACAAAAGAGGGGAAACAAGGTCTTGAAAGCCGTCCATCGCGCGCTCCGGCACATCGGATTGGCCGCTGTCTGTATGCATAGTTCGTCTGCTGCCTTGATTTGCTGTGGTCCCGCGAGGCTACCTGTGAAGCGGCTGGCTCTTCCGACACATCGCTGCTGTCTCTCTGACCAGTAAGATGCCGAGGTCCCCTCAGCTAGGGCTATGGAGCACACCCACGAATCAACAAGCCACACATCACCTTAACCCATAGTGGGTTGTAAAGTTGACTCTTCCCCTGATGTCAGCACGGCAGTTCGAATGTCAGCATGTGCCTGTTTGTCAGAGAGCACCACTGTCGACGGGAATTGGGGCGGGAGGTGGCCGGCTTGGCGAGAAGCCATTAGGGAATCAGCGGGCCCGGCACAGGCTGCTCGCCATGTCTTGCGGGACAAGGGTTGGCGGCTCAGCTCAGCCCGCCAGCCCTGGAGGCGCGGTTCAGTGGAAACCCGATACCGGGAACACAGCAGGACTTGTTCCAGCGAGGTTCCAACAACCGGATTTCCTACTGCGGACAGGAGGGCCTGTCCGGGTCGGGTACTGCACAGGAGCAATTTCTAGCCGGCGATAAAGAGCCTGTTGAGCTCGGACGCTGGTTGCATCCCATCCCGGGTGTTGCGTGCTGGACATGGCGGCGAAAGGTGCAATTCCAGGTTGCATGGGCACATGGGGTGGTGGGCACTTGCTCGAGTGGGTCTCCTTCAGGGCGAGCAAGGAGGGGGGAAGATTTAGGTTTAATTGGCTAGATGGAGGAAGGAGAAAAAGAAGGATAAAATACATAAAAAAATAAAATAAAAAATGAGAAGGAAAAAAAAAACGAGGGACAAATCCTGCCGCACATTAGCGCGTATTAACAGAAGTCGCTTCAACTCATGCGCGCGGCATTTTATCTTTTTCTCATTTTAAGTGTCTATTTCTGGACCATCGCGACCTGCGTCATAGTTCCTCCCCACATGGCCCCAAAGCTCTGGCTACCGTCCCAAGGCGGCGCTGTGAGTGTCGCGGAACACAGGGCGAGCAGGAGATGTTGGCGTTGGAGGCGGTCTCTCGCCCGATCGGGCCCAAGACGGATGCCCAGATGGAAATGTGACGACTGAAGAGTCCGTAGCCGGAATATTGGACGAGATACGACCCGTCAGGCCGACAGAGATGGGATGTTTACATCGCACTGCGTTTGCAGACGGCACGTCCGGCAGCGCCAGCACCGGCAGTCATCAGTTGACACCATAGAATGCGCTGCGGGAGCCCAAGGGTGGATGCCGCCCTCCACCACCTCGGGCTTCCTGCCTATCATAACCGCGGATCAGCTCGACTAGGCTTGCCTGCTTGCTACCAACGGCGGATTCCGACGGCTGATTTGTGAAGAGCCTGGTCTCAATGCAAGAGAGCCTATCGATCTCGGTAACTGGCTCGGAAGCGGATTCGAGGATTGTATTGGCCACCGAAGCCAGAAGCGAGCGAAAAGCACAGAAAATCAACAAGACCAAAACCACCCCTGTGATCGGCAACGGAGAGAGCTGGCCAGACCGGGCTGTGGGGGGTGTTCCGATGATCATTGCTTGACAGACGATGGGACCCTGGTTGCAGGGCAATTGCACCGCAAAGCATCGAAACCAGACAGCCCTGGTTCAACGACCATGGAGGGGCTGATGTTTCTATTCTCTGACTCTCAGAAGGCAGGCTGACCGGCGGTTCTTCTCCCGACTTCGCTGACCTCTTTCACGGCCGGCCGAGCTGCGCTGCGTTGTGCCCCGCCGTCCATCTGGTGCCGCCTGCAGGCGCTGGGGGCGGCGTGCCTGGCCATCCTATCGTGCTCCCCTAGTCAGGAACAAAGGCACGAGCGCGTGGCGCCAGCCCAGCCCAGCACAATTTGCGCTCTAGCCGCTTCCAAGCCCAGCGAAAGCGACCATTGAGGCCGCCAAGGCGTCGATTTCCAACGCGCAACGGCGCTATCTAACGGCCTCTGCTTTTTGACCCCTGAGCATTTGGGTTTGTACCCTTACAACTGTGCGTTCATTACCACGAATCTCTCCCCCCTGGCCGCTTTTTGGGCGCACCCGACACTTCGTTAGCGCCGCAGGTCGCGTTCGGACTACTGGCTGCGTCTTCCCAGTTTTTCTGCGGCTGGCCTTTCGTATTTGGGCGACTCCACAATTTCCTGCAGGACGAGAGAAAAAAAAGAACAAAAAAGAAACAGAAAAAAAAAAAGAATTTTTTCTCCCTTTTCTTTTTTTTTTCTTCCCCAGCTGGCTGCTGTCACCTGGAGTGGACCACCCATCACCCACCCACCCCCTTGCCCTTCCATGCCACACGCCCCGTCAAAGATCCTGGTCAGGCCTGAACGGGCGGTCTTCGCTGCGACGCTGTCACGACCAGCACCCGGGGAGGCGATGTACCCATGCCGCCCGGCGGGACCGCACGGACGAGCAAACACCAGAGAAAAAAAGGGTGCCAAGAAGAGACCAAAGAGAGATGGCGCTTTACCCCCTCCCCTCCACGCCAGGACAGGGCTCCAATCGGTCAGGGGTTGGTCGGCGGATGATGTGGAACGAGTGGTCGCTGTCACCACACCCACCTGCTTCTTTCTTCTTGCGCTTTTCGCCTTCTTCTCTTCTTCCCCCTCGTCCCGCTTCCCTCTTTTTTGTTTCTGGTTTTACCTGCAAGTTGGTCAAGTTGGGATCATCCGGCATCAAGCGGTGGCCGTCTGCCTTGTTGAGCCAGACACACACACACACCCCTCCCGGAAAAGAAGGGTCAATAATACCCGCCTGCAGCTCGTGGGCTGCATCGCCAAGCTGTCGCCGCTCCGCTGTTGATACCCAGGCACTCCTCGATGAGCGCCGTCCGTTCGCTACGAACTTGACTTGACGACCACCCACACTCGCTTGTCTGTTTGCTGCTTTATTATTATTTTTTTTCTGCTGCCTTTATTCATAATAGCCGGAACCCCACACACTCGCTTTTTGCCGCTCACGACATACTCGTCGAGGGACACATCAGTCTCTGGTGCTCACTACCCTGCCACTCGCCGAGGAAGAAAAAAAGAAAAAGGCCAAGCTTCGGGCCTGTGGTGTTGGGTTGTACGCCGTGAAGCGCGGGAAACACGGTGTGTTGGAGAGACACGAACTTGGGGTTGCAGAAAGGCCTGGTGGAACAGGGAAAGGGGTAATACCCTGTCGAAGGTGAGACGAACGTCCGGTCTACGAGGCAGAGCGTCTCCACGCAGCTTGCCTCTCACCGTCTCGGGCACCTTTCGTGTGTGGCGCCAGTGGCGGGCATGCGGTGGTCGCACTGCGGAGTTGCATGCCGCTGCCAACAAACAGAAGCCCCGGTTTCCGGAATCACAGGGCGATGCTGACTCGGGACTCAAATAGGCCGGCCTCCCTGTGAAAGGGCCCCAGGTGGCTCTCACGGGAAGACTCGTGTCCCCCAGCAACGTAACCTAATAATATCAACAGTCTCCCACACCGTCCATCATGGGTATCGGTAGCTACTTCAAGGCGGACGCCCCAGCGGCGGCGGCCGCGGGACCAGCACCTCCGGCCAGCGGCAGCAGGGGACCGACGGCACCGCCGCCGGCGCACCGCAACCACGGCCGCGGCTCGGCTTCCCACAGCAACGGGCTCGGCCTGTCGGAGAAGGGCCAGTCTGGGCGCAACAGCAGCAACGAGCTGGAGCTGCAGCCGCCTTCGATTCGCTTCAGCTCGCGGCCGCAGTCCATCTCGGGCAAGTCGGTGCGGTCCAACGCCAGCTCCATGTTCCTCGACGACATCAAGCACGAGGTCATGGTCAACTACCTGTACCAGCAGCAGTGCTCGCACCTCTGGGTCTCGGACGGCAGCGGCGAGGTCGAGGGCGTGCTCCTCCGCAAGACCAGGGGCCAGTACATGGCCTGCCCGCCCCAGCTGGGCCACTCGCCGTTTGCCGCGGCATGCGCGGCGCTCAACGTTCAGGTGAGGAGCATCCAGGATCCGATTACCTATAGGTATATGTCATGTGCTGACCACCGGAGGACGACAGTGCGCCATGACGGTCAACTCGCGTGTCATCAAGACGTTCCTGCAGTGGTCGCCCGACGCGGTCGACGTGCCGCTGATGAATGGGCTGCGCGTGCAGATCCTGCCGACCATTGACGACCTCCCGCGGGCCAGGAAGCACCAGTTCGCCGCGTTCGTGGCGTCCGAGGGCCTGCTGATCGTGTGGGACGACGACGCGCTGCACCTGGTGCAGCGGGCCAAGGCCATCGAGTCGGAGCTCATGGAGCTCGTCTGGAAGGCCGGGGCCGAGGACGACGAGGACGAGAAGAAGGGCGGCGACGTCAACGACTACGAGATCGACGAGGAGAGCGGCGAGATCAAGCCCGAGAAGCGGCCGGTGCACCTGCTCAACACGTGGCTGGTCACCTTCACGCTCATCCTCGTCACTGTCTCGCTCGGCGCCGCGTGGCGGCAGCTGGCCATCGAGTGCTCGGTCGACCAGACGTACGTGCGCCTGGCGCTCGTGGGCCTGGCGCCGCTCCAGATCTTCTTCACGCTCTTCTTCGCCCAGGTCATCGTCGGTTGTCTGGCCCAGATCTTTGGCCCCATCCGGCAGCTCACCATCAACTCCAAATTCTACTCGGCCCGCACGTCGCCGCGCCTGCAGTCGGCCATCCTGCCGCACGTGACGGTTCAGTGCCCCGTCTACAAGGAGGGTCTGGCCGGTGTCATCGCGCCCACGGTCAAGTCCATCAAGCAGGCCATGTCGACGTACGAGCTCCAGGGCGGGTCGGCCAACATGTTCATCAACGACGACGGCCTGCAGCTCATCTCGGAGGAGGACCGGCGCGCGCGCATCGAGTTCTACGCCGACCACAGCATCGGCTGGGTGGCGCGCCCGGGCCACAACGTCAACGGGTTCCTGCGTCGCGGCAAGTTCAAGAAGGCGTCCAACATGAACTTTGCGCTCATGATCTCGTGCAAGGTCGAGGAGAAGCTGCTGGCGATCGAGCGGGGCGGCGACTGGACGCAGAACGACGAGGCGCAGGCGTACGAGCGCGCGCTCAAGGAGACGCTCGAGGAGGACGGGCGCGCGTGGGCCGACGGCAACATCCGCGTGGGCGACTACATCCTCATCATCGACTCGGACACGCGCGTGCCGGCCGACTGCCTGCTCGACGCCGTCAGCGAGATGGAGCAGAGCCCGGACGTGGGCATCATGCAGTTCTCGTCGGGCGTCATGCAGGTCGTGCACACGTACTTTGAGAACGGCATCACCTTCTTCACCAACCTCATCTACAGCGCCATCCGCTACACCGTCTCCAACGGCGACGTGGCCCCCTTCGTCGGCCACAACGCCATCCTGCGCTGGTCCGCCATCCAGCAGGTGTCGTACGAGGACGAGGACGGGTACGAGAAGTTCTGGTCCGAGTCGCACGTGTCCGAGGACTTTGACATGTCGCTCCGCCTCCAGTGCGCCGGCTACATTATCCGCCTCGCCGCCTGGGCCGGCGAAGGGTTCAAGGAGGGCGTGTCGCTGACCGTGTACGACGAGCTGGCGCGCTGGGAAAAGTACGCCTACGGCTGCAACGAGCTGCTCTTCCACCCGATCCGCATGTGGCTGTGGAAGGGTCCCTTCACCCCCTTGTTCCGCCGCTTCCTGTTCAGCAACATCCGCTTCACGTCCAAGATCACCGTCGTGTCCTACATCGGAACCTACTACGCCATCGGCGCCGCCTGGATCATGACGGCCGTCAACTACTTCCTCATGGGCTGGTACAACGGCTACCTGGACAAGTACTACGTCGACTCGTGGCAGGTCTGGTTCTCCATCATCATCGTCTTCAACGGGCTCGGCAACCTGGCCCTGGCCGTCATGCGCTACCGCCTCGGCGAGCGCTCGCTGCTGTACGCCCTCTTCGAGAACCTCAAGTGGACCTTTATGCTCGCCATCTTCCTGGGCGGCCTGAGCCTTCACGTGTCGCAGGCACTGCTGGCCCACATGTTCGAGGTCGACATGACCTGGGGCGCCACGTCCAAGGAGGCCGAGTTCTCAAACTTCTTCATCGAGGTGCCAAAGGTGCTCAAGAAGTTCAAGTTCTCCATGCTCTTCGCCTCCGTCTTCATCGCCGGCATGATCATCCTGGCCGTCGCGCCCTTTGTCCCCTACGACTGGAAGATCACCGACTTTGTCGCCATCCTGCCCATGGCCACCGTCGCTGCTTCGCATCTCCTGCTGCCGCTGGCCCTGAACCCGGCCCTGATGACTTTCTCGTGGTAGTTTTCCGAGTCTCGATTCGCGCTTTTTTTTTTATCTCTGTTTGGGTTTTGCTGTTAGTCTAGGCTCCCTTTTCTTTTTCTAACAAGAAAAAGGGTTAATTGCGTTGTTTTTACTTTCCTTGGATCTCTCCAAATCTACACTTATGTCTAATTCTGACGACTCCAACGTTTGCTCTTATTCCTTGATTTCCTTTTTCCTTCCACCTGATTATACCAAGAGCCAGGGACATTCATTTTAGTGGTAAAGTGCGGGAGCAGCGGTGGACGCAGGAAAACGGCACATCGGCGCTTGGTGAACATAAACTAGACAGGCACAGTAACTTGACTTGCAATACCTCAACTCGTGCTTTGCCTGTAGACGTCTCGTCCCGTTACGGAGATGTGTCCGGAGTTTGATCCTCTCTCCTCCCGCATGGTCTCCTGTTCCGCTGGATTTGCAGCAGTATCCACGAACCATCACCATAGCCAGTTTGGGCCTCTTCCATTACAGAAATCGAGTGCTATCAGCTCGGCCACTAGTTCTCCAGTGGTCTCACCTTCTCCCCGAGACCGACAACGGCTCACAGCAGCCCCCTCCGTCGGCACTACTCGGCACGTCCTGCACATGCCGCTCAAGGTCCAAAGTCGGCCCGTCGGCTGCAGTGCAACTCTGCTCCACCCCAGCAGCAGACGGCGTGGGGGCGTGGTTTGCCAGCAAGTTCGGCCCGCCCGTAAGCCAGGAGGAGAAGCGCTTCGTCCTCGGCCGAGAGAGGGCCGACCAGCAGTGTCAGCGCCCTGCTGTGTGGCTTGTCTCGGCCAGGGGTGGGAGGGCCTTGGCCAAGGCAGCACTCCCTGTCTGCTGCCGGAATATCTTGAAGCTATCACGTTCGACGTGTCAAGAACGTGCAGAGATAGGTAATGCCACGCCCCGTGGCTGGCTGACGTCGGGTGGTTCCTGGTGTGGAAATGTCCGTGGGCCGTCCGTGTCCAGCGCTGTGTTACCTAGGTACTTTGAGAGGTGAACCGGTCCCTTGCTAGTCGGTTTCCTTATCTCAGTGTTGAGGGTTCCGAGGGGGCTAGGCAAGCCGTCCCGAACACTGCTTGCGGTTGTACAGGCCAGGGACGGTCAGCTGCGTGTGACCCCCACCAACCACGCCAGCCACCCTCTAGACCATTGAAAAACAAATCACCTGGCACCCGACTGTAGAAACATGTCCCGGCTGCTGCGGGCGGCTACCGGCATAAATGTGGCGGTCGCCACAGGGGCGTGGGCGGGATAGTGGAGGGGCCAGGAGGGGGCGGCTGAGAAACACGCAATCACCAGGACAAAATGGTGGGTAGCAACGCCCTTTGAGAAGGACACGAGGTTCTTCTTTTCCGCGTCTTCTTCCCCGCCAAGGCTCCTCTGCCGGAGTGGGTGTAGCGGCGACCGTTTGGGTGGGTTGCAGCTTCCAAGTTTCGGATCGACAACGTGACAGCGCAAAAAAGGCCGCCTGCTTTGCTCGCTGCCCTGTTTCATGGTCTGACGGGGCCCTCTTTGGGGCTGCCGATCCACCCGAGTTTTCTCGTATCGAGCGCCACGCAGGTCGTCGTGCAGCAGCAGTCCTGGCCGTCCTTGGTTCTTGGTTGGCCCGCTATTTTGGGCGGCAGTTGAGGGGAAGGAAAACTGTCGCCGACCAATTCGACAGCCGCGCCCTAGCGCAGAAATCTTTTACAGGGTCTGCCGTCCCGTTGACGATCACTTTTTGATGTTGTTGTCTGGCAGCAGCCCAAGCCCGAAAAAGCAGTGCGACGAAAATGGGCTGAAGAGGGAGGCAGAAATCGAAACCTGACAGCTGGCTAGCGCTCTTCTGCTTCCAGCGGAGGCCACCAATCTCACGGGCTTCCTTGTCTTGGATCAATGCTGTGCTTCCACACCACCCACTCACTCACCCCGCCACACCCCTCTACCCCGGCGGAAATGGTCGAAGAAAAAAGAAAAAAATGACAAAAAAATTTATTGCCAACTGTCACGACTGCATATCCCAATATCTTCTCTTCTCGTCATGCAGCCGTGGCGCACCTGCATGCCGGCGAGAAACATGGCGCCAGACACGGCCCAGGAGGATCACCACTCACAGGCATAGGCCTGCCAGGGCGGCAGCTGGCGGGCCGTGTGGATATCTCTTGCTTGATCTTTTAGCTGCAGCGGATACATATCAAATGCTGGACCTGCATTCATCCCAACATCTCCCTATTCCATCCACTCACGCTCGTTCTAAACGCCGCTTGAGGTGCAGTGCAGCTTGTAATCAGCCTGTTGGCTTACGGCCCAGAAGCAAGGTACAGGCCGTGTAGACAGACCACAGTCCGCAGATCTCATCATCATGAGGTTCTTCTCAAAGGCAGCCTCCGGGGCTTTGCCCGTGATACTCTCGCTGTCCACATTTTTGGGCTTCTCAGCAGCAGAGGACAAGCCAGCAGACCTGGATGCAGTCCTCAGCAGCAAGCCAGAGCTTTCCATCTTCTGGAACCTCATCAAGGTACGGTGGTAGCTCTTTGCTTCTACCACAAACACGTACTGACACGCCCGCACCCAGAACAACACCGCCTACCTCTTCCAGCTGCCCACGCTAGGAGGCGTCACGCTCATCGTGCCCAACAACGACTCGTTCGCCAGGATACAGGACTTCGACTCGAAAAACAAGACCCAGGTCAACGCCCTGCTCGAGTACCACACCCTCGTGGGCTCGTACCCGCTCTCCAGCATCACTGAGGGCAGCCGCCTGTACGCCACCACCAAGCTGACCAGCCGTGCCCTCACCAACGTGACTTCCGGCCAGCACGCCACCCTCGACAAGCAGCGCGGCGGCGAGGTTGTCGTGACGTCTGGCGGCGGCTCCCGCGCCACCTTGGTCGAGACGGACCTGCGCTTCGCGGGAGGCGTCGTCCACGTCGCCGATGCGCTCATGACGGCTCCCAAGCGGCTAGAGGCCACGGGGCTGACGTCGTACCGCAGCGAGCTGTCGGCGTTCGTGGCCGCCTGCTACGCCGCCGACGTGCTGCCGCAGTTCTCCGACGCCAGCGACGTCACCGTCTTCGCCCCCGTCACCACGGCCTTTCAGTTCCTCGGCCCGTCGCTGACGTCTCTCGACGCCGACAAGCTGAGGCGCGTGATGCAGTACCATCTGGTGTCTGGCAAGGTCGTGCCCGCGTCCGGCCTGCAGAACGGCACCAAGCTCTCGACGGCCGCCACCGAAGGCTCCGGGTCCGGATCGGCCAAGATCTCGATCAGCCGCTCGGGGAACCAGCTCTTCGTCAACAGCGCAAAGGTCATCGTGCCCGACATCCTGATCGCCAACGGCGTCGTGCACCTGGTCGACGGCGTCCTCAACCCGGACGCCCCCGACGTGCGCCCGAACCCGGAGCTGGACTCGCAGCCGCCC
>GL876967.1:751223-770049 GCA_000193285.1 Magnaporthiopsis poae ATCC 64411
GGCGGTGGTGGTGCTGCGCTTGCTGGGGCGACCGAAGAGGCCGCGCTTCTCGGCGGGCGGGGGAGGCGGAGGCGGGGCTTCCTCCCTGACGGGCTCGGAGTGGCGGGAGAAGAGAGGCATGATTATGTTTGGTGACGTTTGATATTAATGTGTAGTAGGTAGGTATAGGAAAAAGTGGTTTGGATGGGGCTCTTGGTGGATGTACTGTACTGCAGAACAAGCTTAACTGGAGCGGTTGGCAAAGGCTTGTCTTGGACAAGAAATCCACCTCGGATAGATCGGGGGAGAAAGTCGGGGGTATTTCAACTCGCCTCATCCCCACGGGCGCCTTTCCTTCAATGCTGTCATGACATATCGTCATCCCTTTCTCCCTGGAGTTTTCAGTGCGCTGAGGGAGGATCGGCGGTGACGTCAAAGGGCTAGGGGGATCTTAGCCGTGGGATTGGGCGCAGCCAGCTGTGTCACCCACGGGCCAATGAGCGGCCGTTGGTCAGCACCTGGTGACGTCGGTGGTGCTTCTCCCATTATCGTTGTGGCTGCCATACCTTGGGGTCTTGAAATTCTGGCACCATTGAATGAGCCGTTGGGATCTCCTAGACTAGCATGCGTAAATGACTGCCTTAGCTGCGCCGTTCCGTCGTCGACTTGGCCTGGACATCGGGGTGTGCGCTCCTTTCAGAGGGGTGGCGGCCATGTGTGACATCTGCCAAGGCCCGGGAGCTGTGTTGTGTAGGCGCTAGCAACAGACCGAACCCAAATGATCAAAGATGGCTTAATTCAAGGCGTCATCAAATACCTCCATCTATAGTCAAACGCCGTCTATGCCAAATCCACGTCCCAGGCCTTCTGCCCGTTCTAGTCCTAAGCATGGCAGTCTGTCTATCGTCTATGGATCCCAGAACTATCCCGCCATCATTGAAAAGCAGACAGAATAAATGGGAAATAAAGAGACAGAAAAAAAATGCAACAAGAGCAACCCGCCTGAAACCCAAAAGTCCCTATCCAACCGTCTAATCGGCCTCGTCATCAGTGTCGGGAGGGTGCGGCGTACCCTTGGGGCTGTTGAGCCACTCAATGTGCCGGAGTCGCCTCCGCACCTCGCGCTCCTTGAGCTCCTTCTTGGTCATCTTCTTCTTCTTGCGTGCCCGGAACTTGAGCTCGCCGCCCGCATTGTCCTCGGCTCCGCTGTTGACGGCACTGTTGACCGCGCTGCTCACCACGCTCGAGGCCGCTCCGCTGGGCGTCGCAACACCAGAGTTGAGCCCGGATCCGGGCCGAGAGACCGAGTCTTCGAACCGGTCCAGCGACACCGCGGCGTGGCCCCGGTGCGTCACTCGCCCGGCATCAACGTGCCACTGCTCCGTCGCCAGCGCGCCCACGAACTCGTCGTTGTGCGAAATCATGACAACGCCGCCCTTGAACTCGCGGATCGCCACCGCCAGTCCTCCCAGCGAGTCGCGGTCCAAAAAGTTGGTCGGCTCGTCCAGCACCAGTAGGTGAGGGTTGTTCCACATGGCACCTGCGATCACCACCTTCACCTTCTGGCCTCCCGAGAGCGATCCGATCTCGTTGTGGTTGGCGATATCCGGATCCAGTCCCAGGTCCTCAAAGTGCTTCGAGATCACCGCAGGCTGCAGCTCGCGGTAGCCAAGACCCTCACGCGACGCCTCGTGGTCATCGAACTCCTGCACCAGCTTGTCGAAACCGAGCTCCAGAAGCGTCTCGCGCGAGATCTGAGTGTTGAACTTGGGCAGCCAACCCCTCCATTTGCTGCAGGTAGAGAGTCTTGTCAGCATCAAGACCTAGTAGGGGACAAAATATTAGGTAGGTAGGTACTTACACCTCATATTGAAACGTCTTCTTGTACTTGGCACGACCGACTAGCGCCTCGATCTGCCGCTTTCCCTTGCCATCGCCGATGTCGACGAACTTGTCCATCTGCTCGCGGTCCTGGTCCGAGAGTATGCGCGTCTGCTTCATGTGCACCTCGCGGTCGTCTCCGTGCTGGTAACGCCATTGGAGGTACTGGTTGGGCGTCTTCTCCAGGTGCATCTCGACGTGCTCCAATGCGTGCTGCTTAATGTAGCCGATACGCAGGTTCGGGTGCTTCTCGACCTTTCCTGAGGACGGAATAACCTCACCGGTAAGCAGCTTGATGAGTGTGGACTTGCCCGCACCGTTGGGTCCGATAATAGCCACCCGCGAAGAGAGCGAGAGTTGACACGAAACCTCGCTCAGAGACGGCTTGGGCGCCCCCGGATACTGGTACGACACGTTGGTCATGCGGATGATGGCGCGCGTCTGCGACTTGACGCCGCTGAGAATTCCGGGAGGTGGGAACTTGAACTGCACGTTGCTGGCCGACAGAGTGTAGTAGCTCTTGGCCTCGGGCTTGATCTTGACAAATGCCGCAAGATTGCCCTTGTAGTGGCCGAGTTTCTTACCAGGCTCGTAGTGGTAGATGTCGGTAGTGACTTCGTCCAGGAATTTGGAGTCATGGGAGACGATCAGGCTCGTGATGTCGGTGTGCGTCTTGAGGTAGTTCTCGAGCCACGCAATGTTGGCGACGTCCAGGTGGTTAGTAGGCTCGTCCAGCAGCAGAACATCGGCCCTTTGGAGCATGGCGCGAGCCAGAGCGAGCTTCATCTTCCAACCTCCCGACAGGGATCCGACCTTCTGCGACTGGCGGCCTTCAGGCCCGGCGGTGAAGCCGAACTCAGCAAGGACATCCGAGACCTCCTGGCGCGAGTACTTCTCCTTTGCGACCGTAGGATCCTTGATCATGAACTCGAGGATGCTGATATCGGCGTCCTCGCCCTGGTTGTGCTCCACGTAGCACGTCCGCAGGACCGACTGGGGCGGGAAGCCCTCCAGCTTCTCGTTGGCGATGCTGCGCATCAGAGTCGACTTGCCAGCACCGTTGCGGCCGCAGAGACCGTAGCGGTGGCCTTTGAGAAGACGCAGGTTCGTGTGCGAAAGCAACAGCATACCCCCATAAGCGAGCGAGAAGTCGGCGTTGACGATCTCGATCTCGCCGTCGTCCTCCTTCTCCGGTTCTCCGTACTTGCGGTGGTCCTCTTCGACGTAGAGTCTCTCCACCGCGGCGCCAACCGTTTCGTGTGCGTCGGCCTCCTTCATCATGGACTTGAGGTAAGGAGCGATGCGGGCAGAAATCCGAGTGACATAGCGGTTGTTGACATCCTCAGCGACCATCTCACAGACGTACGGGCGCAGCGCCTTGTAAGTATCCAGATCGCCGCCAACCAAACCCTTGGTCTTCTTGATTTCCGCGTCGACAACCTTGGCCACGTCATCGGCGGTCGTGCGCTCGACAACGTTGTCTTGATCCACCGCCATGGCCTTGTTCATGACGCCCAGCGCCCTTGTCGCCAGCTCGCGCACCTCAGGCAGGGCCGCCCTATCGGCCACATTCTTGACTCCGGGAGTCAGTTTGGGGAGGAAGGTCCGTGCCTCGATGGGGTCGTGGACAAGCTTTGTCAGGTTTTCGGTGATGACAACCGTCTGCCTCAGAACCTCCTGCGGGGTCGTAGGCGTGTTCAGGGAGCGTTCGAGGAACGGAGTGAGCAGGGCCAGGACGGGCGATGTGACGATCGCCACAAAGGTGGTCATGGACAGGGCGTGGATGGCCTTTTGCAGCGACTGTGCCGACGGCTTCTGCATCGTCTCGATGAGGAGCGGTATCCGCGGAGCGACGTCGTCGTTGGTCAACAGGTCGCAGATGGACTTCATCGTCTGCAGCGACTGCTTCTCGACCTCGCTCTTGAGATCGTTCATGCCACCCTCGACCAGCGGGATCAGGCGGGCGAGCTTGGTGCCCATGATGGTCCTAAGCACATCCTTCTCCGCAGCCTCTTCCTTAGTGCCTCCTACGGACAGCTTGGCCTTGTCGGCCATCTTCTGCATCAGCTTGAGCGCTCCGACGGTGCCCTGCCACTTGCCCGTCCTCTTGGAGAGGTAGTCGACGAGGGCCGACAGCAGCCCGACGACTAGTGCCTCGGAGCTGAGATGTGAAAAAAGAGCGTCGAGACCGTACTGCGCCGCATCGCGCACGACGGCGCCCTTGTCGGCGAGCGCGTCGAGGGCGCAGGCGACCAGGCCGCCATCCTCAAGCAGGAACACGAACTCGCTCTGGGCCTCGCGGGGCGGGAAGCGCTCGAACAGGGCGCCGAGCAGGTTCTGGGCACTCTCGCGGCGCAGGCCGCTCTTCTTGTCGGCAGCGGCCTTTTTGACCTCGGCAAGGACGTTGTAGCTGTGGAGACCGCGGAAGCCGACGCCGGGGCAGTTGAGGAGGAGATCGCAGAGGGCGTATGACGCATCGATCGAGGCGTTGGATGTCTTGGCCTCGAATATTGTGGTCAGCAGCGACGAGACCTCGGCCGGCGATGGCGCGGGGGCGTCGCCCTTCACGACGATGGTTGGGAGGGGCTGCATGGGCGGCGAGACAGGATGCGGCATCGTCCTCTAAAAAGAAAGAGAAAGAAAAAGGGGCAAAAAGGGAACGAAGTCCCAACCCGAAGCGACCGCGGAAGAAGAAAGTAACCTGCGCGCGTGAAATGAGGAGTAAGATGAGAACAACCAAAAAAATAAAGAAGGGAGAAAAGCCCGCACAACGCCCTTCAGGAGAAAGCAGGGCGGCGGGCTGAAGTTTGCTGACTGACAAAACGTGGTAGGTTCTACGCCCTCCGTTTCGTCCCTCCCTCGAATTTTTTTTTTTTCCTTGCATGTTCCCGGATAAGGCCTTATCTCTGCGAGAAAAGGCGGGCCGGCTCCACTGCAATGGCGGGACTACGGGGATGTTATTGGCGGGAGGGGAAGACCCTTGGGCTTTTACTCACTGTTGGATTGGGCTGAGCTGAGCCTGCTGGACAGAGCAGGGCGTCGCGACAGCCAAGGCAAAGCTGACCAGGGGTAACGCTGAATCAACCATCACTTTAAACAGTCGGTCAGCCACCGCCTACAGCATGTCGGCATCCAAAGCGAAGGTGCTCTCGACGGGCCCCTTGGTAAGCAGCTCTCCGACTGATCCCTGAGTAGCGTACCGATGCGGATGGGTTGACTGACACGATCAATGCCCAGACCGATGCCAAAGCCAAATGGATGCGGCTTCTTGAGTAGGATGTCAACTGCTTTCTTTCACAGTGCCTCACTGCTTACATGACCCGCGGCCAAGGATCAAATACCAAGATCCGCATGGCGTCGAGAGGACTTGGGAATCCGCCGAGCGTCAGACTCGCCCAAAGGGCTGCGATATCGATGGCGTCGGCATCGTGGCAATCCTGGAGAAGCCGACGGGTGTGTTGAAGATCCCCCGTATATGGAGGACTGCGAACGGCCTTTTGACGAGACCTCACTATCGTAGGCCCAGAGATTGTGCTCCAGAAGCAGTACCGTCCGCCCACGGACAAGGTCGTCATCGAGGTCCCTGCTGGCTTGATCGACGCGGGCGAGACGCCTGAGGAATGCGCCATCCGCGAGCTGCGAGAGGAGACTGGATACATCGGCAAGGCGACTATGACGTCCCCCGTCATGTTCAATGGTGAGGCTGCGTTTCCTGGCTACCCTCTCAGTTACACGGTTATTTGCGGCTGATATATCGTTTTTTTTTCTTCTTTTTTATCCTCTGATAGACCCCGGGTTCTGCAACACAAACCTGCGGATGGTCCACGTCAGCATCGACATGAGCCTTCCCGAGAACCAGAACCCCAAGCCGCAGCTGGAGGAGAGCGAGTTTATCGAGGTTTTCCACGTCCCGCTCTCCAGTCTGTGGGATGAGTGCAAAAAGCTGGAGGCGCAAGGCTTCGCGATTGACGCGCGCGTCGGGACGTTTGCGGAGGGCATCGAGGTCGCAAAGCGCTTCCGCTTCACATAGGCCTCCTGGGGTGCAGAGATGAGGTTCTGATGGCGCGCCGAACTTGTACTCCAGGACAGGAACATACGACTTTGATCCAGGCGATGTGGTAGTGCCACGAAACAGCTTAGGTCGTTTATATATTCCGTGTCTGCCGAGCCATAACAACACGGCGTCCCTATTTCTAGAGGGTTTTCCTCTTCAGTCGCCTCGCCTTCAAAGCCTTTAGATGTAGATCGCGACGAAGACGGCGGATCATTCTCCTAACCGAACACCACAAGATCGCCGAACTCGGCCACCGCACCCGTATCCCCGCGCTTTTCCCGTAAATCACGCTTTTCTTCCCCACCCGCCTTCCAGAGCATGCTGGTAAAGCCGCCAAGCTTACTGCGTCGTTGGTCGTTTGCCCTGCATGTTGAGGCACCGCTGCCACATACAGGAAGTCAATGGGCGGGGAATATACGGGATCATACCAACTGACCAATAAGCGTCAAGAGGCTCCGCTGCCCTTGGCGCCCGATCCCCGTCGTCTCTTTCTCCCTCCTTCCCTCCCCCGACGATAGACGGCTTGAAAGGTCATGTGGGGTAAGACAACAGCACCCATGGGAGGCCTTATAGGGCATAGGTGAGTTCGTAATTTCAGTTCCCCCGCGTCTCGCCTTGATGCCACTTGTTGTCTCTCACAATCGTCTTCTATTCACTGCCGCCGCGTACCTACCTTGCTAGGGTTCCCACGATGCACTCGTTCCGCCACTGGTGTGCCACAATGCTCTTCACCTCGACGGCGTTGGGCGATATAGCACCATCAGCAGGTGCTGATACTGGTTTCCAGAACACCACCAACAGCCTCATCTGGGGCCGGTGCCCATCATGGCTGAACAAGACACTGGTGTGCGCCAACATCAGTGTGCCGCTCGACTGGAACGACCCCGGCGGAGAGAAGGTCGTGCTCGGGTTTGCGAAGCTCTCGGCAAGAGATCCGTCGAAGAGAATCGGCAATTTGTTCGTCAACCCGGGCGGACCAGGCAACCAGGGGTCCGGTAGTCTTTCCATCACCGCTCGGAGGCCGCAGCGGCTGGACCCGGAGGTGCTGGATCGCTTCGATATCATCGGTCTCGACCCAAGGGGTGTCGGGCTCAGCACGCCGGTGCAGTGCGACAAGGACATCTTCAACAAGCGCGCCAGGTACTTTGTGAGGTCGCAGGAAGAGTACGACGACATGGTGGCAGGCAACAAGGCGCTTTGGGAGAGCTGTCTGGCGAAGACGGGCCGGCTGCTCTACTTCATGGACACGGTCAACGCTGCCAAGGACCACGAGGCGGTGCGGCTCGCCCTCGGCGGCGAGAAGGCCAGCTTCGTCGGCTTCTCGTACGGCTCGCAGCTGTACGCGCAGTACGCGGAGCTGTATCCGGACGGCTTTCGCGCCATGCTCCTGGACGGTGCGCTGCAGCACTCCCAGGGAGAGACGGCCAACGTGCTGATCGAGGCGACGTCGTACGAAGCAACCCTGAAGCAGTTCTTCGCTTGGTGCGCTGCCGACGCGACGTGCGCGCTCCACCTATCGGTCATCCGTATAGATTATCATTACTCAAACGGCTGAAATTAGTGGGGGCTGCTTGGATGCAATCTGGTGCTGTGAGCGAGGTTCGGTGCGTCGTTGCCCTGACCTCTAAAGGTGTCAGTCATGTGCCTGGGATTGGACGACAGAGCCGACTAAGTGTACGTTGGGAAGGGTTGCCACCAGCTGCCGCACCGATGTCTCCCAAGAGGAGCTGTACCTCTCGATCCAGGGCGGGCTGGAGCACACGGCGGACTGGCCGGCCGTGGCCCAAGGCCTAGCCGACACGGCGGCCAAGGGCGACGCGACCATCTTCTCTATCACGCCGCGCACCGGCGACGCCTTCTACGACTCGGACGCGTACGCGTACCGCGCCGTGCTGTGCCAGGACTGGACGCGCCAGTCCGCGTCGTTTGTCGACCTGCGGCAGAAGCAGGTCGCCGGCGAAGTCTTCGCGCCGCTGGTCAAGGGCCACACTCAGAGCTATGCGCTCCAGGCCTTCTGCATCGGCTGGGGCGCACCCGTGACGAACCCGCCGCGTCCCTTTAAGTACGAAGGGGCGACGCCCATCCTGTTGACCAATGCCTTGTACGACCCGTCGACGAGCTACGTTTGGGCCGTCGGCCTGGCCAAGGAGCTCAACAACACGACGCTTCTGACGCGGAACGGCTCGGGACACACCAGCCTTTATCTGCGCAACGGGAGCACGCCGGCGGCGCAGACGGCATATCTTGTCAATCTGACATTGCCTGCGCCTGGAACCATCTTCAGTACATAGATTCGGCACGTATATTATTGATCCCTGTCGGCGCCTTGAAATGCAGTCTGTCCGCCAGCCAGCCTGTTGGACCATAGTTGTCGACTTGCGACGGAACTTTTAGTACATAACACATTCTGGTATGAGTATCCCTCGAGTAAATGGCGCTCGGCTGGTAGCAAAAGGGTGCAGAGGCGTCCGATTTTTGGACCCCGGAACCTCCGTTTCTGACGCTCTGGATTCTGATATCTCCCAATGTGGTGTCTCGAAACATGCAAAAGCCTGAGATAGTACCCCGGGTGGTGGCCATTGGGAAATCATCGGTATTGTATGTTTTGCTCTTTTCCTCTCTCACTTTTTCATTTTTACGCACAGTTTGTGGGCGGATTACTCAAAGCGGAAAGTCCGGAAAACAACGCTGTCGACCCTAGAGCACCCCTGGAAAAGTCTCCACCTGGCTGCCATCAGATGATGCGAAGAGGAACCAGTCGAGCTGTTCTGCAAACTCGGTGGGAGAAGGCGCTGCAGGTCGGGAGACGGACACGAGGCAAGGCCGGGGCAAAAAGGGCCCAGCCTCGGGAAAAGACCAGCGGCCAAGCATCTCAAGCCTTTTGGAGCGTCCACAATGGCGGCCGAGAGCGCCGGCGCAGCGGTAAAACCGGGGCCGGTGGGGAAGTCGGGCTGGTCATGGGAACTGCGGCCAGGGGTGCTTTGCGGTCTCGGCCCGTTGGATGCTGGCCCTGCGACCGCGGGCTGCTCCGCCGAGGAAGGCGTCCGTCAGTTTTCAGGCCAGCGTCTCGTGGCCCGGAGCGGATGGCCGACGGGGGGTGGCTGGGGTGGGTGTGCTCGTATAAATAGTGAAGCGGTGCTACTACTACCCGTTGTCTTAAGTAGTGCTATACATGTAAATCACATATCCAAAAAGGACATCATATCAACTGCAATCAAGCGAGCGAGCAATCTGATCGATTTTTTGCTTGCCAAAATCTCAGCCAAGCCTGCATTCTTCGAACTTTTCTTTTGGCCAATCTCTGATCGGCAGGGCGGAAGAACTTACCCCTCTTCTTGGGGCGTGTCATCTGATCTGATCTTGGGCGACCACATCCAATATCAGACTGCGACCCGCTCCATCTCGCCGGCTTACAACCCAAACAACAAACTTTAGACCCTGCTGCATCTTCCAACCAGCGAAAAACACAGATCTCACGGCTCACAACAGAACAAAGGAGGAGGCCAAGATGCTGGGAAGCAAGTTCGCCCGCGCCGGATTCCGGCTGCGCGCGGCCCCATCCAACCTTTTCACCCGCCGACTCACTGCGCCCTCACCCGTCCTCACCAAGCGCGCGGTGGCTCCCTTCACCACCACGGCTGTCAATAACAAGACGCTCGACCCCAAGGATAAGGAGCATGCCGAGACGGCCGGAAGCTTCGCGCGCACCGACGCCACGGTCCAGGTCGAGTACCCGGCCGATCATGAACTGTCATCGTCGGCGCCCGTTACTGGGGCTGGCCGTGCCGGCATCAATGTCCGCCCCACCCTGGCCTCGTTTTCTCTTCAGGGAAAGGTCGGGGTCGTGACGGGCGGCGCGAGGGGACTGGGCCTGGTCATGGGCCAGGGAATGGTCATCAGCGGCGCCGACCTGGCCATCGTCGACCTTAACAGTAAGAAATAGGAAAAGCCTCCGCCAGACCTGCCCAAACATCATGACACTTGGGCTCTAAAAAAACCGATTTCGCAGAGGAGGAGGCGCAGTCCCAAGCCGAGGCCATCGTTGAGCGGTTCCGCAAGGACAACCCCGAGGCCAAGCGCCTGCCCAAGGTGACGGCGCACCACGCCGACGTGGCGAGCGAGGAGTCGGTGGCCGCGTGCATGGCCGAGATCCTGGCCGAGCACGGTAAGATCGACAATCTCGTCACGTCGGCCGGCTTCGTCGAGAACTTCGAGGCGGTCCAGTACCCCGTCGACCGCATGCGCAAGCTGTTTGGCGTCTGCTTCGACGGCACCTACATCTTCGCCACGGCCGTTGCCCGCCACCTGATGGAGCGCCAGGCGGGGGGTAGCATGGTGTTTATCGGCAGCATGAGCGGCGCCATTGTCAACGTGCCGCAGCCTCAGGCGTGAGTTCGCACCAGAGTTTTTCTTTTAAGAAAGCAAAACACTAACACAGGAAATACGAAAACCACAGGCCCTACAACAGCGCCAAGGCGGCCGTCCGCCACCTGGCCGCCTCGCTGGCCGTCGAGTGGGCGCACGCCGGCATCCGCGTCAACTGCATCTCGCCGGGATACATGATGACGCCGCTGACCAAGAAGATCCTCGACGATAAGCCCGAGCTCAAGAAGCAGTGGACTTCCCTGATCCCCCAGGGCCGCATGGGCGACCCCGAGGACTTGATGGGGCCCGTCAGCTTCCTGCTCTCGGACGCGTCCATGTACGTCACCGGCGCCGACATCCGCGTCGACGGCGGTTACACGACGACGTAGAAAAAGGCATACGGAAGACAACGGAGAAAGCCACGTCAGAAGGAAACATCGAGCCGGACGGTTTCTTCCGAAGTGGAAAAAGGGGGAGAGAGTGAAGCTAATGGAGAGGTGATTTGGGAAGAACGGCATCATTCGGGGCCGAAAGGATACCTAAAAAGATCAGGGCCAGGTTGACCGACCATATGATACGTTTTGTGTGATTTGAGGCAACCAGCAGGTTACTCACATGGGATACGACGACAAAAGGGAAATGGTCAGTCAGGCGGTCAGATCAGGCACGTCTGCGGGCGAACCATTTGCGGCATGGGAAAAAAATAAGGCAATGCTGGTGTTACGGAGCACTTGAATTTTGCAGCCGGGCCAAAGGATAGAATAGACAGCGGTGGTTGCGTGTTCCACTCTTTTCATACCTGCTTCATCTTTGTCTTCCCTGGGCATGTGAGTCATCCCCGTGGATTGGTGTCCGTTCAACCACCCGCGTCCATGTATGTAACCTTACTGGGTTTCGAGCCTCCATCTACAGGACCATCAGAGGAAGGTGGCGAGAAACTGGGAAAGGATAGGACCGGGATGCGGCTCTCTTTCCCGCCTTGGGTTCCACTGCCGCGTCATGGTGTATCTGCGTAACCCATAGGAAGGGGAGCGAGGTCAGTGGTGGTGGCTCGGGAAACACTTGTGCCACTTCTACTTTCGCCACGTCTGAGAACGAGTTGACGAACTGAGACGAGAAAAAGAAGAAAACAGAAGAATCATCTTTCGTTGGTGATATTTTTATAACAACACCGCTGACAAGCTAGCGGATAGGTATTCTCCCGATGCTCGATCTTCTTTTTGCTGCCTCAGGACGGAGATAGTCTCGGGTTCGTGGAACCTCAGCTGCGCGATGAGTACGGTTGTCTTGGGCAAATTGGAAAAGTGCAGGCAGAGGAGCAACAAAAACAACAAAAACCAGCCACACGTGTCGAGGCAGGAGACACAACAGGTGATCAAATCAGCTCAAAATATGCACCGCAGCTTATACATGTTCGTCCCTGCCGAGTACCGGAAGCGGCTGCGGTTCCGATTTGGCGTCCAGCCGAGCCTCGAGGGGCACGAGGGATATTGCTCGTAAGGAAAACGGGCGGGAAGCCGAAGAACGGAAAAGAGTGTACAAGATAAATCATTGCACGAGAAGCTTGGCGACAACGGGATAAAATCAGTTATTTTGGCTGCCTATGCCTACAGCCAGGTACCTATGTGTGATGTGCACGGTCTGTACTGGGCCCTTGATACGAGGCAGCACAACTCGCAACGATAGAAATCTTCCGCCGTAACATTTTGTAACCGGTTTGGGGCACCCGGCCCGCACAGCCATCCGAGGGCATCGTCCGAATGCATTTTGAAGGTGCGGGGACGATGAAATGACAGTCCTTTGACGGGACCTTAGGCCACGCTAGCGAGATCGAGCTTACATAGCGGCTGATCAAAGGGGCGGGAAGCGCTAACTGAGATGGGCTGCTGGAGAAAAAACAGCACCTGGGGTCACACCAACCTCCACGCTAGGAACCCAACTTTCTCCCTAGGCCAAAGGAAAACAAGCAACAAAGGCGAGCTGCTGCCCGCCCGTTTCAGCGCCCCGTTCCGACCGCCGCTGTCGATCGCCGGTCGGCAGCAAATCGAGCAGGTGGGCAGGCAGGACGAGAGACACGCTGACGTGTGGCGTTGCTTGCTGGCGCGTTTTTGGGTGGCAGCTGTGTCCGGGCGGGCAAAGTCCTCCTCAAGGAGCACCAGACGCGTCATTTCCGTCACCGTGCGTTGCGCTCCTTTCCAAGCCACGTTGGGTGGCAATCCACTCACCTTTGAGGGCGGCTTGACCTCGAACGTGGTGGCGGCAAGCTGTTACGGACGCAAGGGAACAAGCGTTGCCCTGATTGTTCGTCGTCCAATTTCATGTTCTGTTTCTTCGGTTCCCCCGTTTTCCCTCCCCTCCCCGTCCTTCAGACTTTCCCGTTGTCGCGCAACCATGCCGGCCAACCATAGCCAACGGACAAGGACAAGTCAGCAGGCGGTACCCGGCATCTTTGTCTTGGTCTGGTCGGTCTGTCCGGTTCATCCCTCCGCCATGTCGACCTTGTTTCCTTGTTGACATGGCTGCAGAGAAAGGCAATCTCCAGCAAAAAGGCCCGTGCGAGGTATGCTGGCAGCAGGCGTGGCGGGGTGGCCTCGACTCCTTTTCAGTCGTGGGTTTTGTCGCTCGGCCTTGCGCATCGAGGACGCGTTGCGAATGCGCCCAAGCGGATGGGTTGTGGCTGCGTCTGTTGTGATTTATCGTCTTGAATGGGCTCCATATCACCTGCTTACTGTTGACTGCGTGCGATACGCCACCCGCGGGACGGGGCTAGCTAGGCAATAGGGCCGTGCTCGTCGCCACATTCGTCCATGGCAGTTTGGCATCAGTGAATGCAGAGAAGGAGTCGTCAGTGATGCTTTCCTACCGTTTGTGTTGTTTCTTCTCCCTTGCCCGGGAAATACAGGCCCAGCACGCGGCACGTCCTCGACTCATCACAACCCGTTTCCGCAAAGCTCCCCGCACTTGGAACCGGCCTGGTCCAGGGAAGACAGCAAAGGCCAGCTGCTTTATCGATCACTACCCTTGAACAGGTTCCTTCCCCATTCTCGAAGACACACCAAGCCGGACCGAAGGGATGAATGTCGTTTTAGGCCCGTATCATATACCAACCACGTACCTGGTACCCAGGTACCTACCCATGTGTCCTCTCCTCCGCGGCCAAGCCCTGACTCCAAATTTGCCGTACCACTTGAGTGCCGCCGAGCTGCCACATGCGTACCCCCTTCACCAGGCAAACTGCGCTACTCTTCCACACCGTCTCTCCCGTCCGTCCGAGCCCTGGCTGCCCCCGTGATTGGACTTGTGCGGCGCCAGAGCCTCAAGTACAGGCAGGCAGCCCACACAGCAGCCCGTACGTCTGTGCCGTCTTTCCCCCTGTCTGCTCGTCCCACCCACCCACCACTGTATATCAGGCGCTGTCACCCTCTCGCCCGCCCCGGCCATCGTGTGGGGGGGGTCACCACCTTAGTCTCATGTCTGTCTGTTCTCTCCCGGCGTTTTTTGACACACAGACAACCTTCACCTACCCTACTTCTCCTCCCTTACCACTTCCTAACAGCCCACCCGAGCGGGGTTGTCATGATCAGTCAACCTCGATCCAGACTATCAGAGCCAACAACAAATTTTTCCTTTGATCATATGTCGTTGCCGCGATGGCTGCTGCACTTGGGATACCAGGGACGGCCCTGCCTTTAGGCATATTCAAGATCAACGCCGAGGTGATAACCGCTCTCGAAACGGCTGAGGAGTTGCAGTCACTGGAGATCCGTCATTTGTGGGCGAGTCCGTGCTGGCCTTGTTTCTTGTGTCTTTTTTTCGTCCCTTCGTTTTCCCTGGCACAGAACCAACAGCTAACGCCAAGGGCATGCAATGCATAGAATGCGCCGTGTGGCAGCATAATTTCCAGGAGTGAGTCGAACGCATATTCTTGGACCCGCCCACAAAGAAGCAACGTGCGAAAAGCAGTGGTCGTGGCTAACGTGCAGAGCTCGCCGCCGGTAAACAGTCCGGATAGTCGACGCGCTGAGAACTTCTGGTGGCATGTCTGGGGTAGTAACCGGAAGAAGCTCCCACCCCGCGCGCTCGCGAAACTGCTCAACGAGATCCGCGAGGCGCCCACCGTCGTCCCTCTGCTCTCGAAACCAAGACTTTCGCACGGCGCAGAGGTAGGTAAAAAAAAAGTTTGTTACGGGTGAGGTCGTAGCAAGTTCTTCTTTCCTGTTGCTGGGTATGGGTTGGACGCTGACCTTCGCGCATGCGGGCGTGCGTGAATATAGGGTGAGAGCAAGGAGGTTGTCGTTGCTCGGCCCACAACGACCGGCGACGAGCTTATATCACCGCTGCTGTCCCCGAAAATATCATCGCTGGGCTCTTTCACTTCCCCACCATCGTCGTGCTCGTCGTTGTCAAGCGCCCTCGTGGCCGGTCACGGCCTACGAACACCTGATAACAAGGGCAAGCGGCCCGCCCGGGCTCGCAGCCGCCTGTCTCCGTCGGTCGAGAGGCGGCCAAGTCCACGACTGTCCATCTTGAAGACGATGGAGGACGCCCACACATCTGGCGCTCGCTGTCGCACTCCTCTGCCGTGTAACTTTTCGCCCATCCACCTTCCTGAGAATGCCATCTTCGAGGACGATGAGGACGACGACGATGACGAGGACCTAAGTCCCCTGGAGCCCCCACCCTCGCTCGTAGCCCAGGCTCCTTCGTGGTGTACCCGACGAGAGGGAGCCAGAGGGGAGCGACAGGTCCTCAGGGCGTCCAACCCCTTGGAGACGGGGGCCAGGTTTCGACCTGCCTCAAGGCGCCACGCCGCACCCAGCGATCCCGGCCCCGCGACCAGCAAAGTTGCCACGGACCCTGGGCCCATATCGAGCGCCGAAAGTACGGGGCCTCGTGTGCGCGTCGTGGGCTTCGGGCCGTTCCCCAAGCCTTCTGGGCATCCAAGATCCGTCTCGCCAGCTTTTCATCGCGGCACCTCTCCTGCCGCCCGCCAGGATCCTGCTCGCCAACGGCAGCGGTTCAGCCCACAATTGTCCACTACCAAAGAAAAGCCTGGGGTCTTCTCGGCCCTCGGTAGGAGCTTGGATGAGCCGCTGGGCCTCAGGCCGTCGCCTGTGACGGCCAGGTCAGACACGGTGGACGAACCTGAGAATGGTTCGGCAAAATGGCCCAGGATCATGTCTGCCGACAACACTGAAAGCCAAGGTCGGTTGCGCTGTCAAAAAACTTAGCCAAAAACAAAATCCGCCGAGGAAAGAGTTACGGCTGGCTAACTGTCGTGACATCTAATCTACCTTTTAATTCTAGGATCTAATACTTCCAGCACCATCACCCTCCCAGCCGACCTCGCCCGCCCTCCGATCCCCGATACTTACAAGCGCCCAAAGGTGGCAACCCTAGATACCCCAGTATTCGGATGCCGCCCTTTCTACCTCTCCTCAACGCTCGAGTCTAGACGCGCCACGACCATCGCGCGTCGAGAAGTCGAGAGGCAGCTCCCGCCGCTGCCGCGAGCAGGCGAGCCTCGACAGCGCGCCGGAAGATTCCATCGTGGCTCTGCCGAAATTGCGTCGGACGACGGGGTCGGCATGACGCGCGGAGCCGGTGGTGGTGGTGGTGGTGTTGCTCGCGGCCAGATGCTCGAGGCCTGGCGCCGCGGCGCGGCAGCAGCAGCGCATAAGCCGTTTTTCATCGATGATGTGCTCAGGGGCGGCGACGACAACCAGCCCAAGAAGCGCCGCGCCGCAGCCGCGAATGGGAGTGCAGTCATGCAGGCAGAGACGAATACGGATACAAACACGACGGGGACGGGGACGGGCAGCCAAAAATACGATGACGGAAAACTGCCGTCTCCAGTGGGCGAAGGCCGAGAAACGCCGCACCGCTCTGTCACCGGCGGCGAGGGGGCGACTTCCGCACCCCGTGCGCTCAACGACCACCCTTCTTCCCCTCCTGGCAAGGTCCCCGAGGGAAGCGAGGAAAGCCTTAAGAGGCTTGGCAGCTCGTCGAGCCTACTCTCCTTCCTGCTCAACCAGGAGAGTGGCCGGGCCGGTCGGTGATGAGTGGTTTGGCGTGTTGCTGGGTTTGACCACGGCAATGACGAGCACAAGGATGACTACCTCTACCATGATTTGCTTTTCCTTGCGTGGAAATTTGCTTTTGGGTCATTTTTGGGGTTTGTCACCATCTGGTGAATCTTTGTTGCTGTTCGCGTATCCTTTTATTGCCTATTTACCCCCCGGCCTTCCGTCCTCGCATCCCCGACCCTTTTCCAACCAAATCCATGTGTTTTCTACACAGAACTCTCTTCCAATTTGCATAACCTCTGCTATAAGGGGCCGACCTATCCTTTCCTTTTTTTCTTCCTTCTCCTTGTTACGTTGTATTGTTGCCACTTGGAATCTTGTCCTCTTCGCGGCTCGTGCCCTTGCCGTGAAGGAAACATGACAAGTGGTAGATGCCTGATACCCCCTGATACCCATGTTCTTTCTTTCTTTGTTTGTGTCTGCTCTCCGTCGTCCTTGGCTTTGTGCCAGGCGGCTGCTGAAGCAGACGTTGTGTTTTACTCGTACAATAATAGCTGTAAATGTGACTGGGTTTCCCACTCCTACCATCCTACATCTCCCAAGCAAAATCAAGGAACGCCTCGTAGCGGTTATCTTCACCGGATGCAGAATAGGCGGGAATTGGCCAACCCCGGAGTTTTCCGTTCAGTACGCACGCCACGGTCCAAAGACCCGTAGCTACCTTGCTTCTTTCCAAACATACCCAGATATGTACGTACAGAGATCACCCCAGCCCCGCCACTGCCTTGCCACTGCCTTTTAAAAAGATTGTGCGCCACGAAAGAACCGAGATATGGTGGTTAGAATACTTTATATGAGTCACGCGTTGTTACCGATGTGACCGCTTGCTTGGTGTAGAAGCTTTGCGTTTACGACGCTATAACCAAAACCCAGACGCTTCTCGGGGTGCCGCTTTACCCGAACCGCCACCAAGCTCACGAGCGCGTGTGCCCCGGTAACGGTGATTTTGGACGGGATTTGAGACTCTTGACTGGGCCTCCGACCTAAGGTTAACCGAGTGCATGCACCGCCTCCAAGAGCCTGGTGTTCTTTATCCCGAAATCGTTGTTGGTTTATATAGATTTGCGTTTTCCATTCAGGAGGGACACATCAGCGAGCTTTTGGCAGGCGCGCAAAGAGGTGCTTAATCGATCCGATCCAAACGGCGCAGTAGGCGCTACGTGTCTGGCTGGGCCTGCTCGGCCGTGCTGACCACGACCAACGAGGACTCGTCTGGCTTTGGCGACTACCCTTACCTATATCACGGTCCCGAGCCACCAAGGGCGGGCGGACCGGGTCGCTAAGGAGTTCCGCGTCGAGCAACGAAGAGGCGACGCGGCGAAGGCTTTGTTGTCAAGGCGGGGACGTCATGATGATCGATGAAGCCGCCCGATGGGCAAGCCGCAATTGGACGACGGTTCTGATAACGAACAAAAACGATGCCACCTTCGTATCGGCAAACGGGTATGATAGGGGAGCCGCCCCGGAGGATGCCACCGTTAGCACGACTATGTCGGCCACCAAAGACTCGCTAATCTGGCACGGACTGTGAATGCACGACGAACGGGAAATCCTGCCTGTGCTATCCGCCTCGTTGATACGGCACAAAATGGCCGGGTTCCCGGGTCGGGATCAGACCCAATGGCGGCGGGGAAATCCAGCTGCACAGTCTGGTCGGCGGCAAATACATGAAGTCGCCGGATAACATGGTTGCAATTCTTGGAGCGAAGCAAAAGCGGCTTAAGATTGCGGGGATCCAAGATGATTCCGGATCACATTCTGGCCCAGGTGGTGGGCGAAGCGTACTTCGGCGATATCGGCCTCTGCCTCGCCGCTTGCACCATGGTACGGCCTGGGGATGGGGCTACGAGGTCTCCTGGCTGCCTCTGGAGATTATATCGGTTTTTTCTTTAGATGATTACCTACCTACTCAGGCGTTTCGGCGTGAAAGCATCAATCACCCTTGTAACCAATGAGTTTGGGATCCAGCGGGATTGGAGGTCATACGGGCGGGACGAGACAGCCAAGAGGCGAAAAAAGAAATCAAAAACAAAACTATTTTTCTCTATCGGATCTGTATCACATCCTAAAGACACCAAACTTCGTAGCCCCCGGCTTGACGTCGTTGCGGCCAGAGAGGGCGGCCGCCAGACCCAGGCCGAGGTATCGGCGCGTGTGCTCGGGAGGGATAACTCCGTCGTCCTGGAAAAGTTTGACCTAGTCAGCATTGTGACGTGGTAGAACAAAAGATAAAAATCGAAACTTACCCATAACCTAGCGCTCGAAAACACGGCATCGCTCTCCCGCTCGATCCGGTCCCTGAGCTCCGGATCCGGCTTGCCGACCGTCTCCATGACGGCGGCGAGCTGGTCGGCGCCCATGACGCCAACGCGGGCGTTTGGCCACATCCACAGGAAGCGGGGCGAGTAGGCCCTGCCGCACATGCCGTAGTTACCGGCGCCGTAGCTCCCGCCCACGACCA
>GL876967.1:770339-781605 GCA_000193285.1 Magnaporthiopsis poae ATCC 64411
CGCCGGCGCCATCCTGTACGCCGCCGAGCGCGCCACCGAGGTCGCCCTCGATTGCATCCAGGTCCTGGGCGGCATGGGCTACACCGAGGAGATGCCGGCGAGTCGGCTGTTGAGGGAGTGAGTCCACTTTTCTTTTCTTGCTCTCGTTTTCTGCGTTCACGCTTTATTTCCCATGCCTGCCTGCCTGCCTGCCTCTGGTCTCAACACGCATTTCCCTATCCTCCACCTTCTCCTTTTCCTTCTCCTTCCCCGTGTCCAAATTCCCGCACCCCCGCACTTTCTCTGTCCATGACAAAAGCGCCACAGTGACACAGCGGCAGTCCCTCTCCGCCCAGCCCGTCAGCTTGTGCAAGAATGACCTTCCTACCTACCTAACTTGGGCAGGTGGCTTGAGTGTGGCCATCTTATCTGCTGCTCGCGTCGGGCTTGGCGTGCCTCGCCTCTTCCATTCCCTTCCCTCCAATCTATTTTTTGCGCCTTTCCTTTCCTGGCCGCCGGACGCACGTCTTCCGTTGCAGCGCTAATCCTCAACTCCTCCTTTTCCGCCCATGACAGTGCCAAGCTATACGAGATCGGCGCGGGTACCAGCGAGGTCAGGAGGATGGTTATCGGGCGCTACTTCAACAAGCAGTTTGCAACAACAACCCCTCCGTGATATCGAAGCGCATAGCAAATTTAAGCTTTTTTTCTCCCACGCCGTCAATCCATTAGCTTCCCACGTATGTGGGGCGAGACCAATATTTCTCTCGCGTATACACGAGCCACGGGTTTTGGGTGGATCCATCAACCCTGCCTATATCTCGGTCCCTCCCGGATCGGTCGTCGGAACTATCCCCTCCCTTGCAGTGCGTGTGCTTGTTCAAGCCGTCGGGATGCTGCGGAAATATCCCCGCGTCTATTCCCTCCGTAATCTTCAAGCGGATTACGGATCGCCTACCACGTTGCGCGGGGGGTTTTAGCTGGCATGTGGCCATGGCATGCATGATTGAACGGCACAGCAGGATAAAAAAAAAAAAAGGACATACGACAGGGCACTTGAGATTGGATAGAAAGGGTTTACTTTCACCTTCCCGTAACTGAATTCCTCTGGCCCTAATACCGCTACTATCCGGCCCGACTACATAGCCTGGGCACCGTATTGCCGGTCCCCTTCCCGCGCATCCTCGCAATATCCGACAGCATGCATGGCAGCTGGGATTATTAGCGAGGAGGGGCGCACTATCCCGGTCGTAAAACCCGCACGTGGGGTGATCCGTGCTTTAGCCAGGGCCCGTGAGGAGAGGATGCCACCTCTGTTGCTAGCAGCAGCGGCAAAGCAACGCGGATATCGCAAACTAAGGGATAACATTCGGACAGCCATGGAAAAGGAAAGTCCGTGGATAGGCGAAGAAGAAGCGGAATGTAGGGAAAACTATCCGGGTGGAAGAGGCGGTGACACATGCTCGGGGGCGTTTCCGGAAACGAGCTCCCGATGACACATCCCTAGCTCCCCTACCTGCCCGGCTTTCTCGAAAAGGAGAAGAGCATGCCCTCCATCAGCTCATAACGCTGCCACATTCAAGGGTGTTCGTATTGGGGAAATGAGGAGAAAAAAAGTGGCAGGAGAGAAAGTTTGGAACGGCCTATCGGATAAAGGTGAAGGCCGGTCCCATGATGGCGACATCCTCGGGATCAAAAGGAGTATGTATGTTAGACAGCTTTATCACTATGCAGGTTAGGGGCGACGCCGAAGAACCGACGTCTCGGCTGTTAAATAGGGATATGTGTGTGGCCCGAGGAGAGGACCGAGAATATGGCAGACAAGGCGGAGAGAAGAGAAAAATAAACACAAAGCAAAGCCGCTGAAAGGAAAAGAGGCGGTAAGGGGAGGGTGGGCAGCCGGCCAAGGTCACAAGAACCATTCCATTTCTCCAGAGGCTTCTCAAGAAGCCCGAGGTGGTGCGGTATCTTCGTCCCCTATGCCTCACCCTTGAATATACAAGGCTGCTCGCTTCTGGAACTACCAAATGCAGGCTGACGACACCACTGAGCTTGGGTGGGTTGCCAAGGGCCGGCTGAGGGCAAGCTACCTTAGGTCGGTTCGCTAAGTATATGTTGGGTCCTCAGCGTGGCGTGGTGGTGTGTTCGTGAGGTGGCGGCTAAAGCGCGTGGGGGGTTTCTCGGTTACATGGCATAAATGAACACCGTGTGCGGCTTGTCCCTCATTGGCTTGACCCATTTCGGCCGCTTTACCGCCAACCGGGTGACGACAACGAGAGGGCTGCATTTCTTTTCCTCGAGCTGCAGTGTGGTCCAGTCAGCTGTGCAGCAAAGAGGGAGGGGATGTAACGTCGACAGCCCAGTTTCCACTGCCTCGATATGGATTATGCGGGCGTGCGTTGGCGGCGCTACCCTTGGCTGGGGCTACAACTGCGACTGCCCACACGCGGCGATGTCGAGGGAGGGGATGTTGTTTTCGGCAGATGAAGTCCGAGGGTTTGCCTCTGGAAGGATGGAGCGAGCGGGAGGGCAGGACGAAGAAAAACGAGTGGGCCGCCTTGTCAACCCTAAGCATCTGTCAGCCGGGCTGGCCCAAAGCTTTCCATCACGTTAAACCAAACGTGGGAAGAAACAACACCAACGGTGGGGCAAAAACGGACGGGCAGACCGCGGGAAACAGGGGACGGAAATCTGATCCGGTGCGATTGTGGCTGGTGGTAGGTTGGCACGAGCAGGCAAGACGTCCCCGGGGATACGAGAACGGCAATGGTCTCACCGCCCTCTCCCGCTCGGCGAGCCGGCAAGCTGCCCAAGGCCCGAGACAGGAGACCGGGCAGCTCCGACGGCCATCAAGGCCTCCCGGGCCAGTAGCCTGGCTCCACGTTACGAACCAGGCACGCACCTCTCTTTGCACAAGGCCTGCCGGCTTCAGCATCTAGGGGACGGGAACACAAATCCGGCGATTCAATCGATGCAGCGTCTGGTTGGTAGGTAGATACCTACCTAGGTACCTAGGCTGGTGTGGGGCGCCCCAGGCTCGGAACCTCCCAAAGCGGAGCCGTGCAGCAGAAACCCCATGGACCGGTGAGGCGTCATGACAAACGACCTGGCACACCGGCAGGCGCAACGGAACCACCTACCGGCCAATCCTCAATGAAACAAAATGAAAAGGAAGGGGCGGCCGCCAGTCATTCCCTCTCCCCTGGCTCACCGGTCGGGAAGCCGCAGCGTCTGGACCCATATGGAAAGTTTCCCCGACTGGACCGAATCCACACCACCGCCACCCCTCATGCCCGCCAGAACGAAGCCAAGACGGTCCGCCCTGATTGGAGAGCGCGATTGGGAGCATTGTTTTTTTTTTTTTGGGTGGGATCGGGCCGTCCATTGTCCATTGCAGGTCGTGGAAGCGCCAACAGAATCCCGATTTCCCAGCTTCAGCGTCCATGCCTCCCAAACAACAGGATTGGTCCAATTTTCGGCAGCTGAAAATTCCATCTTCTGAGCAGTCCCAGCAGTCGCCTTTGCGCCTGTCACAAGACAATTTAACGGGGTACGCATCAGTCACACGTTTTATGTATCCTCTCCCGAGACATACTGGCCCTCGGTAGAGATACCTACCTCATCCTGGATATTATGTATCTCCTCGCAGCTAGGCACGCACCTCCCGTATCCAAGGTACCTAGAATCAGGCAGCCAGAGACCCGGCCCCACAGTTCCCTCCCTTTTGGTGCTGCCCTCCCCGTCATCAAGAAACGTGTGGGTGGGCATGGATGCTAGCTCTCACGCCGATGTTACCTGCCGCCGACCTACTTGCCTTCTTCTGGACTCCACGCCCGGCCGTCGACAGCACCCAGCCGTCTGGGAGAGAATAAAAGGCCCAATGCGGGCCAGCTTGTACGGAGCCTAGGCTAACAGACAAATCACCTGACACCTGACCTCAGTGTCTGAGGCCCTGCCTCGCCGCTCGAGGACTGTAGTAGCCCAAGATATGCCTTGGTAGGAAATCATGCATAGGTAGGTGTGCACACCTGCACCACCACAACACATCGAACCGGCTTGCTGACACGGAAGGAGGAGGTAGGGGCGGCACTTGGGCGAGATTGTAGACGACTGCAAGCCTCGGGCCTTGAATCCTAGCACCCGAGCGAGACAGCCGCACCCGGCGGGGAGACAGCACCACACACCCCTCCTCCGTCTGCCACAGATGCCCTGCACCCAAGACTATTCGCCGCCCTGCTGCCGCTGTCCATAGCCCTCTCCCAGAATTCCAGGTACCGCTCCGCCTTGCTAGCTGGGTACCTCTACAGCCGAGAGCTGCGACCATTCGGGTGGCAGACAGGACTCCCGCTTGACCGCGGCTGTCGCCGGCAGCAGACGCAACTGCCCGCCCAACACAGGGCCCTTGCATATATCAACCACATATTCTCGGGGAACACATACCTGGATACCGACATACCCAGTCAACGGCGTCCGCCCGGCTAGACCGCCTCCCACTCACTGTCCGCACCTACCGATCGAGGCAGCCATCCATCCGTCACATATCACATTCTCTAATCCCTTTGACCCGTGCCATTCCTTTTAAATTTGCCTGCTGGCTACGCCACTCCGCCGCTGTGCCAGTTTATTTTCTCAACGGCCCTTCCACTTTGATCAGGCCTGCTCTCCTCTCACCCTCCGTCTCGGACATATGTAAGAGGCTGCCCGGTTCGTGGCATATCTGCCAGAATAGGCATATATTTCTAATGGGTATTTATTTCTCACCGTCCCCCACCTTTGCATCTCCTCTTCCCGCCTGTGGTTCCCCTTGCATCTCAGTAGAATAGTTCCTGGCAGCGAAGAAGAAGACCAAACAAACTGAGCAGAGGAGAGAAAGAAAAAGCATAAAAACAGCAAAAGGAGCCAAAAATATCCAAGTGAGAGAAAGAGAGAGATAAACCGATACCAGCACCCACCAACATCACCTAAGCCCCACCTCCTAACGCCGCCCTGCCGTACTTCCATTCCTTTGGTCGAGACGCAAAGTGGCCGGACTGACGCCACAGAAGGTGCACCGCCCGTCGCCACTCGTCGTCTACAACCAACCTCACCTCTTCCACTCCACGCCATCATCCCTACCGACTATTCGCCTTTGGCGGCATTACACCGCATCTATCCAAGATGCTGTCAAGGCGGCGCATCATTCTGGACCCGCAGGAGAACTTATACATCAACTGCGAGACAACGCCCTCGTCACATATACCCAGCCATGACCCCGACACAGAGGCGGCAGCAGCAGCAGCAGAGGAAGTCAGCGTTGACTCCCCGTACCCCGCCTCCACCCCATCAAAGAACCATCACAAGCCCAAGGGCCACCACGACCACGGCGGGCTCGACATGGAAGAGATTGATCGCACCATGTTCTTCACGCCCTCGGACCGCCAAACGGTGTCGTGCGGTACCGTCGCCGTCGACCTGCGCCGCGGCCGCATCCTGAGCCTGTACAACAAAAAGCTCGGCATCGCTCAGCTGCCCAAGGGCCGGAAGCGGATTGGCGAGGACCACATTGACGCCGCCCTCCGTGAGACGCTCGAGGAGTCGGGCATCCGAGTTCGTCCACTGCCCCTCAAGGTGTGGACCAGGTCTTCTGCTATACCCCCGGAGCAACAGAATCGACAGAGCTCGGAGCAGCAGTTCCCTGTCGGACTCGACAAGAACAACATGCCTACTCCGCCCGCGTCTGCCGGGGCCCCTTCGGTAAGCAATGAGGACGGGGCCAGCGGGAGCGGTGGAGGCTCGGCACCGGGCAGTGTTAGTGGTTGTAGTAGCATGTATGCCGAGTCCCCCCTAACCGAGTGCGCTGCTGCAACATGCACGGAACAGTCAATTCCGGCGTCTGCCTCCCGCCGCCACCGCCACATGCAATGCTGCTGCAGCAGCCGGGACAAGGACGTGACGTCGGACGTCTTCAACAACGAGTTCATCGGAGTGGTTCGCTATCCCGACCCTCAGAGCCAGACCCCGGGGACGCGCAAGTCGATATACTGGTTCGCGGCCACGTTCGACCTCGCCGAGCTGGACCGCGCCGGCGGCGTCGACGCCGACCTGCAGGAGCACGAAAAGTTTGTCGTCTGCGCCTACAACCTGCGCGACACGATGGAGTCTTTGCGCTTCCAGGCCGAGAAGGAGGTTGTGCGCAAACTAGTCGCTGATCTCGCCGCCAGTGGGATCCGTCTCGGTGGGGGAGAGGATGACGGTTTGGACGACGACGTCGATCGCTGCCATGGCTATAAGATGCGGCAACAGCAGCAGGAGCAGCAACAATAGTCCAGGCTGAGATTCATTCCCCTTACCCTTTCCTGTTTGGGTTTAGGTGTACCTGTACCACATTTGGTGTGCGGCAGGCAGATGCCGACAAAAAGGTGCAAGTCTTTTGCGTTTCTCTCTCTTTCCCGCATGCGCGCTGTGAATAAGATGGTACTACAGTGGATTGTGACGGCGCATCAGAATTACAGCCATTCGACCAAGTAGAGTGGGTTAATCGAGGCAGAACAACCAAAACATACGACACCGAGGATTCCTCAGTGGTTACTCTCCTGCGTACTAGTTCGGCTCTCACATGCTTTTCCGGTAAAGTGGGATCAAAGACACCCGGAAGCGGAGGTTTCCGCCTCCAAGAACGGACGTCTCTGCTCCTCTTTGCTCCCAGCCAAGCGTTTCCCCTACCGTGCAACGGCCGTCTACCTCCCTATGCACCCATTTATTCGTGTTCCAACTTAGGTTGTATGCATCAAGCCCGGAATAGGTAAGACGAGAAAACAATGTGCTCTTGGCGCTTCTGCTCCCCAAATAGCACGACCGGGGGTTTTCCTCCGCGCGCCGTACATACATAACGTCCTCGCCGCCACCGCCACACTTGGGACTTCCCACCGCGGCGCTGCAGATCTTGGAGCGCGTCCTTCCACGCTGTTCGTCGGTTACGGTACCTTGTTTCCCCGCCCTTGGCGTCATGCATCATGAGTCGGGAACGGGCTCTTTCCAGGGCCAAAAAAGGAGCCAAAAACCAGCGCGATCACGGGTTAAGTGGTAGCCATGAAAACTTTAAAAACTCACACGCGTTGGGGTGCGCAAGGGTCTGTGCGGGCTGTAAACCTATACGACGCTCGACTTTTATTCCTGGACGATACTGTGCTTTTGCTAGTGATGTGCCAACAAATTTAGACACCCGGGGAAAAAAGGAACGGATAGGTTTGTATTTCCCTGCTAAGCCCTAATGCCCCGGGAATCTCCGGGTCCCGCGGGCGCCGCCGTGGCCTGTCACAACAGCGAGATCAGAGGAACCGCCGCCTCGTGTGTAGTACCCTAGGCTCTACCTTGGGTAGATAGGTCCTTTCCCCTGACGCGCAATTACAGAGGACCCTTTCCCAGATCACAAAGATCGTTTGTTCATCACTCCCGGAGCTCTGCGTGCTAAAAACAGGAGTACAAACTCCCACTAACCCCTGCTTGCAAGTATCACGGATTTCCCTTTCGGAGGGAGCGGACATGGCCCTCGTGCATTAATGATGTAAAGGTCTCCGGGGCAGGGATCCCGTTGTGGCAAGACGAATTTCTTTCTTTGGCAACTTTGTCAACTGGGTAGGTCCTCGACCGAAACGGCTAGTTACTAAAAAGAGTAAGAGTCCGCCTATGCAAACAATGTCCGGGCAGATGAGAGTGGCGGCTCCGGCCCGGGGAGAGCATGAAAGAAGGGCCGCTAGTGCTTGAACGGGTATTCGAACCTTTCGAAAGCCACCCCAGGCGCCCAGACCGGAAAAAAGCGATATACCAGAAGGCCACCCATTAACATGGGCAGCAATAAACAACCTCCTTTTAAAAAAGCATTTCCTTTCTTATTTTTGTTATCCTATTTCCTTTTTTATTCCTCCCTTATCCTTTCTTATTTCCATTCCTCTCCTTTCCTATTCCCTTGTAAACTTGTTTTTTTTTTTTTTTTTTTAATAAAAAAAGTTTAATCTGGCGATGGTTTTTTTTTTGGGCCACGTGCCAGGTTACCCCGGGTTGATAGCAAGCCCCTGGCCCTTGTCATATCAAGACCTTGCTCCGAGGCTTTGGGTACCACGGGGCTAGACCGACCAGGGTAAACTGAAAGGAACTTTGTAACTACGGTCTGCCGGGTTCCTATATAAAGAATCACCGTGGCGACGCCTTACAGCTTTAAACGGCATTCGTCAGCTTAAGGTTTGCCCTGGCTTCGGGCCGAAGCGCCGGCGCCCGTGCATTGCAACCAGCGGCACGGCGATCAATGGTCGTCCTACGCGAATCGCTCGCTTATCAAGTTCCCCCTGGGGAAGCGTCCATCAGTCGGCTTTTCAAACCCCATCGCTGGAATTAATTGTCCCGCTCCACGCAAAAGCGCCACGAGCAGCTCGTCGTTCTGTACGCGATCGTAGGTTCCTCTGCGTGCCGGTACTGGAGATTGAACCCGGACGACCCGAACGTTTACACGGTAATCCGGGCTGTTACTGGGCTAGACCAGGGTAAACCTGATGCATTACGAGGCGAAAGAGGGACGTTATCGTAAGGGGGCGACGACCTGCCAAGTTCCTACATACGGTATCACACCATGATAAAAATATCGTGCACTAACTATTTTAAACTACCTCGCGCATTAACACCGAGCAAGTATTATTCGAGACACCGGACGAATTGTTATAAAAGTCGGCCATGATGGTGACGACGAGGATGGAGAGAAGATTCTGTCATTATCAGTCCCCGAAAAACAAATCCCGCCATCGATCCCTTTGCTCTCTACTATCTACCTATTCTCCTATCAATCACCGCGTTTCCTCCCGCACCTGTTCCAAATCAAGAACCCAAACCACCGCCTTCTATAAGCCGCGTATTTAAGCATTCATACCCTGGCTGTCACTCCCTGCACGCCCGCCCCACAGCATCCCCACCTTCCATAAAAGGCAAATTGTAAGGGCCGCCTCCCCATTTATATTTAAGCCGTCCCACCCCCTCCGCAATGCGTTTCTCGGTCGTCGCCACCATCTTCTTCGCTGCTATCGCCTCGGCAACCCCCAGCGATAGTCCATCCAGCAGCACTTCCTCCCCCGCCGACGACGACAGCAGCAACACACTGATCCACGCCAGGCGTCTCCTCGTCGGCGAGAACAACCTGATCACGAAGCGGGCGACCATCAGGTGCACCAACTCGGCGCCCATCAAGAAGGACAAGGCCAAATTCGCGCCCGGCTGCCAGCACACCAACAGGAGGAGGACCGGGCGTCCCATGATCAGCGCCCACAACTGCAAGAACGACGGAGGCAGGTCGTACCTGTGTGTGCAGAGCGGCGTGGCCACGTGCTACACCATCCAGCAGGCCCAAAAGCAGAAGCTGGAGTACGGGCAGTGCTTCATGTAAAGGAACATCGCGCCCCTATTCGTCTTCCTTGCCCAGACTTTTGTGAAACTCCGACCCGGATAGGTAAACGCTACCTACCTACCTACCTACCTACCTACCTACCTACCTACCTACCTACCTACATACATACCTACCTACCTACATACCTACCTACCTACATATACCTACCTACATACCTACCTACCTACATACATACCTACATACCTATCCGAAACCGCCATGGACTCCTCCGACCCTGCGCCGCCCCGACTCACCTCCCCGGACGAGGTCCTCTCCCAGGTCTTCACCGAGGGAGGGTCCGTCAGCGGCGAGTTCATCAGGCAGCTCGTGACCACGCACTACTTCGACGAGATACCAAACCACCCCGGCGCCGTCCGCCAGTTCTTGTGGAACCAGTCGCCGAACCCGAACAAGAAGAAGAAGAAGTTCACGGGCGTGGCCGAGCACTCGTACATGTTTGCCATCTACCAGACCGGCCGCTACGGGCCCCAGAACGGGTTCCGTTTCGTCATCGTTCAGAAGGGGTATCCCATCGCGTCTGCCACCAAGCCCGAGGGCATGACAGAGGAGGACGAGATCGACGCGCTGGAGAAACCAATCCCCCAAGGCCACATGGAGATTGTTGTTCTCGGAAAGTCTGTTCACATCCCTGACCCGACGGAGGAGGAGCTGAAGCAGTGGGAGAAGGAGCTGGCGGAGGAGGAAGAGGAGAAGAGGGCGAATGATAAGGGAGAGAAGGCGTAAAAGGCGTTCTAACCGGCTTGCTCGTGCGAATTACAGCGCCCAGTGTTTTTTTTTTTTTTGTTTTTTTTTTGCTTTTCAATATATGACAGCTTTTCCTGCATCCCGTATCCTACTTCTTCTCTTTTATGCTCCCTTATCCCGATATCCCGACTTTGGATTTGATGCGTGGTTTTTTCTTTTTTAGTAAAGGAGTATATGTTGGTTAACATCTGGTACGCATTGCCTCGTTAGCATCATCGGCCGGCCTGGGATCTGCGCTGTGTGAGAGGTAAGATATGGCCCCTCAAGTAAACCGGGTGGTGGCATCGTCCTTTCCAGCCGCGCATGGCGGCAGCCCGAACAACCAAGGAGACGAATAGGGGGAGATGCTGCCTAACCTCCAACATTTTGGTGAGATTGTTGCGCAAAGGGAACTCGAAAAACAATAGAAGGAATCCCGCGACCTAATACTACACCTACCAAAGGACGGCGAATACATGGCATCCGCCGTCCTCCTCGCCGCATAAAACGCCACCACCGCCGAGCGGCCGATGTCCCGGCGGCAAATCTCCGGCTTCACTGTCCGCAGCGGCGAAGACGGCCCGGGCTGGGCCCCTGTGCGCCGTCACCAAGAGGAAGGAGAAAAGAGGTCGGAAAAGTATCGCCGCCAGCCGAGACTCCAATGCCGCGCGGGGCCTGGTTAGTGCTGCGGAGGCGCAGTCAAAATTGATCGCACCGTAAAAGTTTTATTTCCCGGCATGCATCCACCAACTCACATCACGTTCTCGACCGTCTCTTCTTTTGCTTGCAATGTAAGACGAGCGAAGAGACACGACGCGGGGATAGGGTTATCACAGTCCCGCACACAAGTTGACATAAATAAATCCAGGGTTAGAACGAGAACCTCTGGTTTGACACTAAGATTGCCGCCTTCTACCGTTTCCCCACGGCTAAGACCTGATTGATGGTGGTTACACCCGGACGCCAATAGCAGCAGCCGCCAACGGACGCACTCCCAATTATCGAGACGGCCCACCTGGCAGGTGAGACGGGACGCGGGAGTCCGCAGCATGCCGTGGACGTACGAGCGGTGCCTACCGCTGTGGTAGGCGGGGCTTTCGGGGGACCGAACATGGGCAGCAGCACGCTGGACCAGCG
>GL876967.1:790474-802071 GCA_000193285.1 Magnaporthiopsis poae ATCC 64411
ATCGACGAGCGCGTGCGTTCGCCACGTACCCATGCCCGTCGAGGCCGGCACGACCCAGTCTCCAGGTTTCAGGGTCTTGACTCCTGACCCCACCGACAGCACCTCGAAGCAGCCCTCATTGCCGGGGACGGAGGACGGTTCGGACGTGCCGATCATGGCGTCGAAGGCTGGCTTGACGCCGTACGTGCCCTGGATCAGGTTTACGTCAGCCGGATTGATGGGCGCCGCCAGGGCGCGGAGGGTGGCCGCGTGGTGTGGGATCGAGGGGGATATCGAGTGGGTGTGCAACCTGTACAGAGAGAGATATTGGTGTCAACATGGGTCTTCCTTTCAGTTTGTGGCGCGAGTGGAATGCTGAGGACATGGACGGAGCATACTTCAAGACGTCCTCGGGCTCTCCAAACTTGGAAAACACGAGGGCCTTGGTCTGGGTATAACCGTACGGGCCAGACTTGAGTCTGGTAGTCGTGATAGGTAAGCATCTCGCCGCCGTCCTCCTGGGTGCATTGGGGATCGATCTGGTGAGGGCCAAGAGGGTCGAGGTGATCGCCAGCCTCGGGGTTGTCGTCATTGTCGGCTGATGACGTGGAAGGAGTCGTCGGGCTCAATCGGTCGTCGATACACCGGTACGCGGCGCAGATTGTGTTTCTTTTGGCGGTGGTAGCTTCGAGATTGCGTCAAAAGGAAGAAGGTCGCTGGACAGGAGCCACAACGTGGAGGCCGATGCGCGCATGCAAAGCTCGCAATGATGACGTTGAAGCTCCATCAAGCTCTGGCCAATCAAAATAGCCCGCGCTCTGCAGAACCCCCAATTCCCCGCAGACAGGCACACCCATGTTTCCGATCCTGCCCTCCCCGCCCGGGTAGATCACTCATCATCATTCAACTGATTCTCTCGTCGTTGGGGCGATAGATATGGGAGTTGGAAACGGTGATGAGAAGAGTAACGGGCCGTGGAGCGCAGGCAGCGGTTCTACAAAGGCTAAGCCTCTCAAGGGCGTGGCCGATTTTGACATCTGTCATGCGGCGATGTGTGGCGCGAAGCTAGCACCCAATGCGAAGGCCCCGGCTCATTGCACGGGCTTGCCTGCGATAGTTGACAGCTCAGGCGATCATGACAGACCGCGGGACGCCACCTAAATGTCAAAGCGGAATGGCGGCCTGCAATGGTGACATCTAACCCCTCGCTCGAAGGTGAAAGCCTTTTTAAACTTAACCGTTCCCGTTGTCATCTAGCCAGGCGCCGTTTCCAGCCTATCGCCTGTCAATAATGACGCTTGAGCGCGGCAGAGGCATGTGCACGCACAAAAAAAAAAAAAAAAAAAAAAAAAAAAAGGGTTAGTCATTATCTGACGCTTTTCAACCCCGAATGCCTGATAGTTGTGTGCCTTGATCTCGCAGGCAATTAGAGTGAAACCGCCAAGATTCGATATATCAACAGAGATTTGTGGATAGGGTGACGCCATACAGCATAAAACGGACGCCCAAATGATCAAATCCTCAAGAAATCCTCCCATCCAGCAGCAAGGCTTGGTATCTTTAAGGTATGCGCCTAGCTAGCTATTAGATATTGATGGGGAAATGTAACACAGGAGACATGGTGGTGACGGTGGCGGCTGGGAGCAAGAGTAATATTCAAAACAAAGCAGACAGGGTCAGGCCATGGAAGTCATCCAGCCCGAACCCGAGAACAGACGCGAGGACATATGGGAGTAAAGGCGGGTGGTGGTTTCTGGGAAGCGGTACGTCATGAGAAAAAAGGACCAAACGAAGAATAAAAGAAAACTGAGGACGTGAAGGAAGCGGTACAGTATGTATAAGTGAATGTAGAGCTCAGATTGTGAGCAGGGGTATCTCGGTTCACGCCTCTCTCTCTCTCTGTATGTTGAAGAGACCCGCGGCGGTTTCCATCAGGGCCCGTGCCACGGTCGATCAACTGGGGAATGCGAAGATTCGTACCTCATCCATGCGATTCAATCTTCAAAGAAAAGAACAAATGCAAAAAAAAAAAAAAAAAAAAAAAAAAAAAAAAAAGAAAGTGATAACATGAGAAAAGAATAAAAGGCATAAAGATGGTCCCGCCGCAGAGGTGGTAAGCGAGGGAAATAAAACATGCCGTTCGGAAGGTCAGACGACAGGGGGGAAGGGAAAAGGAGGAACAACAGGCGCAACTACTACCAAAAAAATCAAGCGTTGGTGACTGCCCTAGGGACAATCATCACTTGATATTTTTAAACAAGTCCGCGCCGAAGTCAGCGTCGACGTTGAGGTCGACTTTGGAATCGAGAGCGCTGAGCTCGGGTATCATGGGCGGTGGCGGGCCGACGGGCTGCTTGATGTCCTCGAACAGCACCGTGGCCCTCCTGTTGATGGCGTCGTCACTACCGCCCCGCAGCCGGCGAAACCACGAACTTGACCGCTTCGACCTCTTGCCATCCGTCATGACGCTGAAGTTGCTTCGGCTCTCGGGTCTACCGTCCAGGCTGTTGGTGCCTCCCGCATTGAAGTTGTGACCGGCGCCGCCCTCGCCCTCCGTGTACGATGCATTGAGGAGGTTCCGGCTGAACAGGCGCCGGATGCTCCCGGGTTTTGAAGACGTGGGTGAGACCGGGGAGATTGGCTGATCGGCGGGACGCTTCGTGCCGGTCTTAGCGGTCGACAATGGCGAGGCCGCGTCCTCCATGGCGATGTCATGCCCTCCATCGGCCGAGGCGGCGCCGTTCTGCTGCCTGTTCTCGTCAACAGCAGCGGTGGGTGTCTCATTTGGCGGAGGCGTCTCCTCGATGGGCGACGGCAGCGGTGGCGGGATATCAGTGCCCTCAGTCAATGGCGTGAACTTGAAGTCGAGGACTGGGAGCTCGAATCGTTTAGCGCCCGGTTTGGACGTGACACCATTGCTCTGCGTTCTGGACGGCATAGTGGGCGGGCTGACCATCTGGGGTTCGCGACGGTGGTGGGTGGTGGTGGTTGTTCAGCGTTCGTCAGTTGGAAGAGATGTTCCTCCTTTGTGTGGTGATCCAACGGGGATGCCAGGCGTGGGCCTGTCGAGCGTCTGATCGAGGCGTGCTTTGTGGAAATGCGCTCGCTCTCCGCGGGTGAACTTAATAAGATGAATTGCTGAGATCAGACCGGACGTTGCGACGAAGCGATTTCTAGCTATCGGGGAGATAGGTCCAGGTTGGACTGGAGTGATTGACGCCTCTTCGGGTTTAGCTACGTAGGCATGTACCTAGGCAGGGTACTTTTGGTTAGGTCAATGACACTTGGAGCCGACGAGGATGGATAGCGGCTTTGCTTGTTCGGGCAGGTTTCTGTAGGCAAGGAAACAAGCAAACGGTAAGGGTTGCGGGAAAATGGATAGGAATTAGAGAAACAAGAAGGGGGGAAAAAAAAGTAAAAAATGTGATGGTCTGAGCGAAAGGCGATGGGGCGTCTGCGGTGGACGAGCGCGAGGAAAGCACCCCAGCAAGGCAAGGTGGATTTTGCGCTCGGCCGCCTGTCGACCAGGGTGATTGGCTCACCTTTCAAGAGTTGGGGTCTAGGAGGGAGGGGACGGACGGGGAGCCGGCGCTGGCGTCGATGGTGGTCGACGCGCGGGAGATCGCTGCAGCAGGAAAGCCTTCTGGGGGCCAATGGCGACGGACCTGGAAATATGCGGCCTTGCTGCAGCGAGGGGGCGGAGACAGGTCTGGGCTGGTCCTCTCACGGAGGTATTCACAAAGGAGAGAATACAGACGGGCTGCGGTTATGGTGGGTGGCATGCAAAACATAAAAACAAATGTCCGTTGTCAGGTCGGTCGTCTGGGGCGCAGCACAACCGAAGCACAGATGGACCCTAGATTAGATGGGTGGGAACCAAAATCCAGGGACGGCAAATGACATGGAGAACGAAACGGCAGGCAAGCTTCATAAACGGGTTAGTGGTCCGCCCCTTCCCTGGGCATTGGGCAGAGCGTGCGGGAATCCTACGCAATTGGAGAACGCCCGAACGGAATAGGAATTGGTCTCGCCCCACGGACATTGCCGAATTGGCCATTCACGGCGCTGTGCTTCACCCGCAGTGGGGTGACGGCCTGCCTAAAGCGGTAGGTCTGCGTGGTGACCAGCGGTGGCAGGTTGCACCAGCATGGGAGGCCATCCGAGTCGGTGGAGACTGGGCCAGACAAACGAAACGGCAGCGGAGACCCGACCAACCAAACGAAACGGCGGCGGGAGACAGGCAAAAACGTTTCTCAAGGGAAGACACAGTACGCGGCAATCGACCAGTCGGTCTGGGCCCAACAGGTGAGCAATTCCATGATGCAGGCATTTTGAGTCCCCGTTCCGTGGTGACACTGCGGTACCCGCCTGAAATTATCACCATTGAAGTCTAATCACACATGTCGCACAAGGTCGGCTCGCCTCGCAGCATCGGGTTCCACCGATCCAGCCTGCTACAGATGTTTTGGAAGAAGAGCAAAGGCATTGGACCCAGTCCTCTGGGCTTTCCAGGCCAATGCCTGCAAGGTAACCGCGGAAATTATGCTAGGAATCCATAGCATGGAGCTATTGAGAGCTGTTGGGGCCTGCATAAGCAAGCATAAGCAAGCGAGCGGGCTAAATACCGTGCTATTTCTGCGCGGTGTCTTTCGCTCCAACAGCGAGCACCAGCAAGGGGCATCTCACGAACCACCGACCTGCCCGCTTGCATCAGCCTGGACGCTGTCCCTTCGGACCCTCAGCAGCAGCCTTGCGGAATGATGCAATGAAAGATCTTGGAGCTTCGGTAAGCCAACTGTGGCTCCTTGATGAACCATTCGTTGGTCTGGCCTCGGCAGTCCCCCTGTGGTCAATCATGCAGCGCTCTCAACAGGGAGAAAAACAACAGGGATGGGCGCGTGTCGCGTGGCAGGCATGGCGCAAGCGCTCCCGCTTGTCAGTCAGTGGGCGCCCATTAAACTGTCCAGGATCCGTCAACAAGGCATCACATCCTGGATTGACTCCTGGGACTGACTTATGGCTTGGCGGTCATGCTCGGCGGTGCAATCGAGAAGCAAAAGCAAAAAAAAAAAAAAAAAAAAAAACTGGTGAACAGAAAATACCCTTGCTGCCTTCGAATGGACCGCCCTCGATGAAACAAGCCCAAATCCTTCCGTATCGTGTGTCGGAGGATCATCTCGTATAGTGAACCGGTTTATAACCCGACCGGCCGAGAGTCACGATCCGGATTCCTGGGTTTAAAAAGAAGAAAAAACCTACCGATACCATATCCAATAATGAAGAACACACGCACTCAGTCAAGACCGACGACTCAAGAAACCACGAAAAGCAAATGGAGACCCGGGCCCAAACACGGCCGCTTGGACAATGGAAGGCAACCAATTGGAAAAATGAACACAGCAAAAGGACAGGATAAAAAAAAAAAAAAAAAAAAAAAAGAAAAAGAAATGGCGAAGCCTACCACCAACCTCATTCGCCATTCTCCTGTCGAATCACCGCCCTGAGACGATCGTGTGTCCCACATCCTGGGTCATAAGAAGCAAGCGACTAAACGTGTTCCCATTCCACCATATGCCTTTCGGTTCGGATACCACAGCAAAAACGCTAACATCCGTATCCTCGGCGTAGGTAAAACGGTAGCTTGGACTTGACATCCTTCCGCGATGGACCGCCGAACAGAAAAAGAAACAAAAACAAACTCGAGTGGGGTTGTTATATCATGACTTTAATGAGCCGCGCAAAAAAAGACGTCCGACGGCAGTTGAGGTCCCCTGGACCGGGAAGCGTTCCACCCTCGCTAGCGCCGGGCTCGGGTCTTACACAAGACCTCCAGCCGACCCTGCGACTTTCGTAGGTACCGGGTACTGGTTGGTTTTTGCGTTTCTCGCAGGCTCGGCGGTCTGAGCCGAGGCACTACTCCAAAGTCGTGTTTTCGGTTGAGAGGCCCGCTGGTCTGATGAAATGATGGACCTGTCGCCCATTTAAATCCACCACTGCTCACCCTAAATTGGCATGTCCAGTCAACAAACAGCTCGAGAAAAGAAGACATGAGAAATGCATTTTACTTAGGAACTCGCTGAGCCGCCATCATGAACCATATACACACCCCACATGCGCCGAGAGTCACCCCATTCCCATATCTCTCTTGTTGTATTGCACTGGAGATGGGCGCATTCAGAATTGAGAATAAGAGGGAGAACCCAAAAAAAAAAAAAAAAAAAAGGGAAGAATGGAGAAATACGCAAAGGGGCAAAAAGGAAAAAGAAAGAAAAGGACGAGGCCGCATTTCGTCGTCCTCTGATATTTGCCCACCCCCATTTCCTGCCTCCATATCACTCCTCGTCATTTCGGGACGGCATACTGTTGCGTCCATTCGCGGGCCGTCTGGATGGCTGCTTGCTCATTCTCCTTCCACGTCTTGGCGACGTCGGGAGCCAGCGGGTCGTCCGGGTTTGGAGCGCCGAGGAGAGCTTGGATGGAGAGCAGGATCGTTCGGATTTGCAGAGCAGGCGACCAGTTGTCTATGTAGGTGGGTAGGTACGCAGCGGTGGGGGAGCGCCCCTTGTCAGCCACGCGCCCTGGCATGCGCGGGGAAAGCCGGCAGGGACTAACTTTTGAGGACGTCGAGGCAGATACGGCCCAACTTGTCCACGTTCGGGTGGAAGATCTTGGTGAGGAAACGGATCTTGGGGGGCGTCATCGGGTAGTCGTCGGGAAGGAAGAGCTCGAGCTTAAACACGCCTCCTGTGGTCGCGTGGGTCAGCTTGGCCGTCGACATCGGGGGCCGCTCCATCATGGGAGGGGGTTCTGAACGAAAGGATTTTGCGGCCCGCCAGAATCGTCGTGGGCTTCCGGTCGTGGCGAACGAGGCGGCTGACCTTCGTACGGAGACTGAGAGGGGCCGTGGATCTCGACGTCAAAGTAGCGAAGGTTATCTTCGTGGGGAATAGCGCTGATGCCGGGGACACTATTCGTGGTCGGGCCAAGAGCGCCCCGGTCAGCTTCACGGTCTCGAAAGGCTGTCGATCGTCTGTCGCGCGCGACCAGGTGGTCGTGATGGGAGCCCGCAACGAGAGGCGAAGGGCGAGGAATAACTGAGGCGTAGGAAATACATACGGCTCCGCCATCAGCCGTTCTGTCTCCTTGACGATCCTCTTGGGCAAGGCCATGGTTTGGAGTTTCTGTGTGATGTCTTTTCTTTTGTCGATCTTCTTTCTTGAGAGCAGCACCGAGTACAGCTCGGCAGAACAAGCGGAACGTTGAATCGCAGCCAAATCCCAGTCGACCAAAAACGCCTTGCAGATGCTTTGAAGATGGATGTCGTCTTTTTTTGCTGGTCCAGAGCGGGAGGATGTTTTGCGGGCATGCGTGCGTGGTGGGGGTTGAAGTGGGCGCCTGACGTGAGTCGTGGAAAGCCTGTGACGACCGCCTAGGTACCGTGCTGTGCCTAACTGGGCAAGCCAGAGCCGCGGTCGGGGCGCAAGGAAGGCTGCAGGTGATAAGATAAGGCACTAAGGCTGCGACATGGCTCGAGCACAGACCGTTCCCCACATATTGCTTTGCCCAGATTGGACGGAGAGTTAAAGGGCGACAGACGTCGGGTACCTCAATCACGCTTCACGCACTACCAGTTACCCGTAGTATCTTAAAGAACGTACGAAACCGAGAATGCGCGACGCGTTAGAATGGAGAGGAGATCGTGAGAAATGCGACAGAGGGCTGGAGCACCTGTTATCTAGGTGGGTAGATGAGAGGGAGCTCGAGGGAATGCGAACCACTGAAGTGACATTGGCCGAGGTACATACATGACCTGACAAGCTCCACCTCAGCCCTGTTCCAGTCGCGCGACATGCCGTGATTTGACTCTGGCGGACCAGATTGCAAGGCAGGAAAACAGTCCCAGCCCAGAATTCTTCATCGGTACACGCCTACCCGCCGCATCACAGCTGGCCGGCGCGCCATTTAGAGAGGTCAAACAGGTCAAATGAACAGGGCATGTGTTGGCATGGAAGGATTCGGAGCCCGCGCTGAGGCTTGTTGAATGATGACGGGAGCTGTGCGTTGCCGACCTCGTTGCGCCGCTCGAAGATGCCTTCGGCATATGAACAGCAAAAAGAGCCCCTGAAAAAGGGCAAGTCAATCAAGTCGGCCTTTGACAGCGAGAGCTACGATGCCGACTGGACGATCCATGTTGAGGGCCTGGTGGGCTCAGCCACCATCTCGCCGTCAGGCCGGGACGTCGCCCTCGCATCGTGAGTAACGCGCACAGGGCAGGACTACAGGCGACCCACGCGACGGGCATGTGCTGATAACCCTGCAGACCCGAGGGACTGGCCATCATCGACCTCGACTCTCCCTACAGCCCACCGCGACGGCTTAGCAGCCGCGGTCTGCCGTGGCTCGTCGTGGACGTGCAGTGGTCACCCTTCGCCGCGCGCGACTACTGGGTCGCGTCGACAGCCAACCACCGCTGTCTGGTGTGGAACCTGAACTTTCGGGACGACTCGGCTTCGGGACCCATCGAGCACTCGCTGCAGGGCCACAGCAGGGCCATCACCGACATCAACTTCTCGGCTCATCACCCGGACCTGCTGGCCACGTGCGCCGTCGACGGCTACGTCCACAACTGGGATCTGCGCCGGCCGCGGCAGCCGGCCCTCAGCTTCTGCGACTGGACCGCCGGCGCCACACAGGTCAAGTACAGCCGCCAGGATCCTCACATCCTGGCCTCGTCCCACGACCGTCTCCTGCACATCTGGGACGACAGACGGCCCTCCGAGCCCGTCAAGACCCTCATGGCTCACTCTTCCAAAATCTACGGCCTGGACTGGAACCGCACGCGACCCACAGCCCTTGTCACCTGCTCGCTGGATAAAAGCGTCAGGTTCTGGGACTACAGCCGTGATGGGGAAGAACTCGAGCGTGTCATTCGTACTGGCTTCCCTGTCTGGCGCGCCCGTCACACCCCCTTTGGCTGGGGCGTGCTCGCCATGCCTCAGAACGAGCCAGGCCATCTGCACCTCTATGACGGCCGCTGCGGCGACCATGTGCCGCATGACGACCGTGCCGAGCCTGTCGCCATCTTCGACGCCCACGGAGACCACAAGGCCAAGGAGTTCCTCTGGAGGGGCCGCGGCGGCGTCGACGATGCTGGGCTCGACAGCCGCGACTTTCAGCTGGTGTCCTGGGGTGAGGACAAGGAACTTCGGCTGCAGAGGGTCGAAGACGACGTGCTGGCGTCGGTGGGCTACCGCAAGGGCCAGCCCGCGCCGAGCGGACTCATAATCACGCGCAAGGGCGCGACGTACAAAACGTTTCGGACGGTGGACGACGGCGCGCACCGTGAGAGGCGGAGCGCGACCATGACCGACCCTCGGCCGAGCAGCAGCAACCTGGTCCGCCGCAGCGCCCTCACCACCGGCATCCGCACGCCATACTACAAGACGGTCACGACGTGGCGGCCGCCGTCCATGAAGGCCAAGACGACGTTAAAGGACGCAGACCGGGGACTTGCCCAGATCGGGTGGATGCGGGGCGTGACGATGAACAAGCGCAAGGCTCCCTTCGAGCCACCCAGGCGGGAGGAGGGGCCTTTGACCAAGGAGGGCTCCGTTTTCGAGTCGGAGTATCAAGACAGCGAATGGGCCGAGCCCGAAACGATACAGGACGAGTTCGTCCGCATCAGCAGCCAGCTTCCCAACGTGAAGTGGGAGCATATCGACATGGACAGCCTCGTGATCAAAGCGAGCCTCAAGGGCCCATGGGGAGTGGACGGAGAGAACATATTCATCAAGGTCAATGTCGACATTCCGAGGGCCTATCCCAAGACCAAGCCGCCAAAGTTCCTCATCGAGAAGAGCTCTTTTATGCCCGATGAAACGCACGCGAGGCTGGAGCGGGAAGTGCAAGAGCTGGCGAGCCGGCTTGTTCAGTGCAAGAAGAACTGCCTTGGCGCGGCGTTCTCCTATCTGCTGGGGGAGGTGGATCTTGAGACGAGTACGACGTTGTTCAGGAACGTCCGGGACCTGGATGACGACATCAGCGGGATCGCCGACGAGAGTTCTAGTGATGACGACGACGACGGTGAGATCCCGCCTGGAGGGTCGGCCTCCATGTCCCAGGAGCTACCAGAGGCGGCGACGGGGGCCGCCGAGGCGGCGACGGTGCTCGGTGGTGGGTTTCGCCAGACGGTGATCCCGGTCAAGCGCACGTGTGGCGCCCGCTTCTCCAACGACGGCAAGCTGGCCTGCTTCTTTCCCTCCAAGGAGGAGAAGGCCAAGCTGCTCTTCGTGTCGACCGAGTCGGCCAAGGAGAAGAGCAAAGGCGAGCCGCGGTTCGCAGGCTTTGGGCGTCTGCCACATGACGCCCTGCCGCCTCGGCAGCGGCACCGTGACGAAGAGGCGTCGACAACAGAAGACGCGTCTGGAGGCTCGGGCGACTCGGACGTCTCTTCGTCTTCGTCCTCGACCGATTCGGAGATAGAGACGGCGAACCGAATCAGCTTCTGGTATCGGCCAGGCCGCAAGCTTAGGAAAACGTGGAGCGCAAACGACGGATCTGTCCGTTCTAGCGGCGCGGGCACCGGTACGGGGACGGGGACGGGAACAGGGGTCGGCGCGGGCAGGAGGCGCGCGGCTAGATCCAAGAACATCGTCTCGGTCCGTGATGTGCGGAATCTGCTCCCGTCCAAGCGCGAGTTTGCTCAGGAGTATGCGATCTTTGGCAACGGGACCGAGGTGTGCGAACACAACGCGCGGGTCGCCGAGAAGTACGGCCATCACGACCTCGTCGACATTTGGCGGTACTCTGCCCTGCTGCTACGCTCCGACATACCGCTGCGGCTTGCCGAGCATGCCCCTAGGCGCAAGTCTGTTCTCGTCATTGCACGCGACGCCGTCTCGAGGTTCCATCAGAGCGCGGCAGCCGATGACGGCGGCTTCCTTGGGACCGTCAAGTGGGGCCGCCATCCGCTCGCTCACGACTTCATCACCGATCTGTTTGACTATTTCGAGCGGCTCGCCGACATCCAGATGCTGGCCATGCTGTCGTGCATCTTTGGCGCGTCGTCGGCCGAGGACAGCGTGGCGTATGCGGAATCGCACCTCACGCAGCCGCAGACGCCTCTGCCTATGAAGGCGCCCTCCTTCTCCCTAGAGTACTTTCCCACCAACCCGGAGCTGTGGCAGAGCTGGCAAAAGAGCAAAAGCCAGGCGAGTTCTGCCATCACCACGCCTCGCACCTCTCAGACCCCCAACGTCTACTCCAGCTCAGTGAACTCGGAAGAGGCAGGCGTCTGGACGGGCGACCCGGAGTCCAACTCGTACTCGTGCGGCGAGCCGTCGCCTCTGCACCTGAGGTCGGGGCGCGAACACTCGGGCGAGACGGACCCGACGCAGAGCCTGTCAACCTCTCCCAGCAGCCGCGCTTTCCGTCGAGCCAACTCGGCCGTGGCGTCGGCGCTGGCCGCCAGCCTGCCCCGGACGCTCCAGGGGGTGGTGTCGTCGTCGCCCCCTGAGGCGGCACCAGCCACCGTAAGCGGCCTAGCCGGGCGAGGGATCTTTGGGGGGGTTCCGGTCCGGCCTAACGTGAGTAAATCAACGTGTTAGAGTCGTCACGAC
>GL876967.1:803058-817369 GCA_000193285.1 Magnaporthiopsis poae ATCC 64411
GCTGAAGAGGCAGGTTGGGGACCTGAGTCGCCCGTCGATACTGAGGCAGCGGTCTGGCGGGGTGCCGCCCAAAAAGGGGTCGTGACTTTTTGGGTTTACCTACCTCTCTATATGGAACGATGCTGTGCCATCTCGATAGTGTCACTTTGACATGCATGTTTTTGTGGGACCTAGGTAAGAGGTACGTACCCGGCCGGCCCCGTGCAACCGGTAGCGGGTGGAGGGCGGGGGTGGGGGACCCACGAAGCTTGAGAGCGGAGGGACAAGCCCGGCATTTGGCATTTGGGTGATCTAGATCGTGTACAATTTGTGTACCACGGATGCATACCTGCTCTCCCGGCGCCCTGTTCTAGTACTACCATACGGGAAGAAGGCCTTTCCTTAGATCTAGACGGTGTTTTTTTTTTTTATTCCTGTTACAGATATCCGTGCTTACAGGGCAGGGACGGGGTATCGACTACCAGCGATGGATATATAAATGTACGTGTCAATTTACTTCTCCTATTATGACACTATTCCGAACACCGTCGTGGTTCCAGGCTGGGCCTTTCGATCCGGCTTGTGGTGTGTTCATTCGCCTCCGTGGTGCAGCGCCAGAACACATGGCGCTGCCAAATGAGATATCGGAATTATTGAGACCAAGCTCCTGGGGGGCAGTTACACATGTTGCGTGCTAGGGTTTGGGACCGTGGACATGGATGGACCTGAACTGTGCCACGGGCAGGCAGGGGTTCGGGAGCAGTGCATTACGTCATGCGGGCTGTGAGACCATCGTGACGGCGTGCTCGATCGGGTGGCACTGGCCTAGGGTATTTTTTTTTTTTTCGGTTGGTTTGGTTGGCTCCATCCAGCAGAAACGCAGACCCCGCCTAAGACATGGCGGGTGCAAACAGCCCCCACGCAAAAGGAAAAAAAAAAGGGGACAAGACAGCAGAAGAGAAGAGGAAGATTCTGGACTCCTGCCTGCCTCAGGAGGTGGGCGGTCAGTACAGCACAGCACAGCACAGGACGGTCCCCAGCATAAGGGAGAGAGCAGCTGATCCCTACCTACCTACCTAAGGCATCTCGCTTAACGGGGCTGCGCAAGCCAAAGCAAGGCAGCCCACTCAAGAGCACTGCGACAGGGAGGGGCGACGACGACGACGGGGATTTGATGTGAAGCGGGCACACAATCTTTCCATCACCTATCACGCACGGCAACAGCTACCTAGCCGCGGGGGGGTTGGGGCAAGGAACGAAAACCAGCCGACCCACCCGTGATGCTCTAGGGGTATGTAGGTAGGTAGGCATTTTTGGGCAAATTTGGTTTCTCCTCCATGGGGCACTTGTTCTTGGCTAGGGAAAACAAAACTGAAAAAGCCGCCACTTTTGATTTGATGAGCCGGGGCCGCGCCCAGACGACGACGCTATGACCCTATCGTCAAGACAGGAAGGGGAGGGGGGTGAGGAAAGAAAAAGAGAGAAAAGGCGGCAAGTACTGTAGGTGGGTGCCTAGGATTCCCGGCTTGGCAGGGAAAGGAGGCCCACGGATCAAGTTCAAGAAGCTCGTACAAGCTAGCGGGCGGACGGGCGGGCGGACACAGGGAGGGAAAAAAGAATCCGTTGACGAATGTGTGATCATCTCCCTCTCTCTCCTTCTCCCTCCACCCCTCCTCCACTGGTGCCCGTACACGGAGATTTGACGGATTGGACGGACTGCCCTGTGCTGGCTGGTTCAGGCGCCTTAGCCGTCTGTCTGTTTGTCGTCTGTCTCTCTACCGCCTCTCTGCCGTCTCTCTGCCGCCTCTCTGCCTGCCTGCCTGCCTGCCTGCCTGCACGTCTGTCTCCAGCTGGCATGCATGAAGCATGCCCACTGGATGCACCTTATCATACCGCAAGTGTCGGTGTAGGGCGGGTAGCTGCACCGTTGATGTCATCCGGTGGGGAGCTTCTCGCAAGAATGCCAGCGGACGTCCAAGCAAGAAGGAAAATCGGCGGCAGCGTCAAGCGACAGGTGACTCACCCTCTCTCTCTCCTCCCTCCTCTCTTCCGGCCTCTTCCCCTCTCCCTCTCTGTCCCCTCCCATCCGTCTGTGGGCGGACAGTGGAGCCGCGGCGATGGTCCCGATAGGACGGGTAGGGGTAGGGGTAGGGACAGGGGAGGGTGGGGAGTGTGTGTGTGGGTGTGTCTCGCTTGGGACCTTCACACGCACGCCACCGGCCTAGGCCACCCGAGACTGCCCAAAGCAAGCTCGCTTTTTTTTGCCGGCCGGAAAGGCTGGAAGGCCCTGTTGGAACTAGCGTGTATCCTGCCACCTACCTCTTCCTCCGGATTGGTGTGAGCCATTCTGGCCGCTGCCCAGGGGGGGCATGCGTCGGATGCCCGCCGCTCCCGTCCGCATTTCTTTTTACTGCGCGTTTGAGCGTGATTGGACGCGGTAAAATGAGGTGGCCCCAGTCACGTTTTGTTGATACATGTTGGACCGAGACCGTGCTTTGGGGTTACACAGAAAGATTTTTCCTTTCCATGTTTGCTCCTCCCAAGGCGAGATAGGCGCCTTAGGCATCTACGGCTGGCTGCTCTCGCTGCCTGTGGTCAGGCTGGCAAACACGGGTACCCAAGGCGAGCCACTGGCCCGTGTGTCGACGTGCCTGCGGTCCTACCGACCGATCTACGTACACGGCGAAAAGGAAGGCAGATCTAGACAAGTAGGCAAGGGACGATGCGTCGGCGAGGCGCCAAATGAAATACCAAGGTACAGCTCGTAGAGTTTTTTTTTGGTCGTTTGCCCGCACTTAAACAGGGCAGCATTGGGTTGACCACCCTCCTGAACAAGCCATGGGAGAGCTTGGATTTGCAGGATGGGGCGGGACGTCCAGCGAGGATCTTTTAAATTATGAGGCCTTCTGCTCCGGAGGCGGGCCATTTGACGGGTAATCAGTCCTCTTGTCACTTTCCTTTTTCTTTCCCCCCCAATTTTCGTCTTTTCCCAGCCCCGTTTTCTTCCCTTGGCCTGTCTATGCCACTCTCGTACGAAAACACACAAAATATTTGGCCACACTATCTTCCCGTCTCCCACGCTCCATGTAGGAAGTAGCTGGTGCCCACGTAGCATTTTTTGTGAACCCTGCAGGTGGAGGTATCTGCCTACCTGGGTATCTGCAAAGGCATCGATGATTTGGTGCCTACCAGCAAAACTACTTGGTACGATGGCCGCCACTGCTAACTGGTATTCATGATATGATTGACCGAGCTTCTGCGTGATGTGTGAGGGGAAGAATAAGGAACTTCGCGGGATCGGAAAGCATATACCCTCCTCAAATTTGGGAGCTTGGAGGGCTTGGGTCTGTTTGGCTGCGAGCCTGGCCTGTTCAGAAGAGCCCTCCATCCCTTCTCGCGGCCCAGAGCGGGTGCTTGCTTGGACCAGTAGCCGGGGTCCCACGCGGCAACTGAGAGGACGCACTGTTTCGTAAGCAAGGTATCTACGCAAGCACTGAGTTACGCCGAACGCCCGCCATGACGGCAGCGGCAACAGAAGGGCGGCGGATGCGTGTAGCAGAAATCCGGGGGGACGGGTCACTTTCCCCATAGGTTTCCTACGGCCCCATCGACAAACCAGGGCAACAAGAACCTCAGTCCGAACCGGCGTCGTCCCTGCTCTGGGCAAACTCCTACCGTCTTCGGCGGCAGCAGTGGTTCGGGTGTCTTCTAGGCCACGGATGTAACGCTAAACGTCTTTCTTCTGCCCCAAGCTCTTGGTGCCCACTGCTGGGGCAGGTGGCGGCCGTCTGCGTGTGGGCGTAACTCTGAGTCTGGTGTGAACTGTGGCCCTGTCCGGTCCAAACGTTTTGTGGGCCAGTAGCGGAGTGGCGAAACTGCCGGCCGGGGTAGTGAGAGGTGCCGGCTCTGGGCCTGTCTGGTGTGCCTCCCCAGTGACGCGACGCCAGGGTGTCGAGCCTACTGATGTTGGGCAGGACTGCCGCTGCTGTTGCAGCAATGAGGCAATGGAGATCACATCTCAGCGTTTTTAGCAGCAGCCGGATGACGTCGGCATATCTGTGAGATTTCCTTGAGCGGAAGATCGATCGGCCTTTGGTCGTGTTCGTTTACGCTAGACTGGGCACACTAGATTTCCGATGGCCCAGCCATCTGGCGGCCGGCCCGCTCGTGGCCCTAGTGCTCGTTTCTCCCGTTCTCCTCTTGAAGGCTTCCGCATTGCTACCTGGCCGAAGTCTCCCCGGAGAGCGAGGTTGTGTGGAGGCGCCATTTCCTTTGGATTTGAAACCTGCGAGCTCTACACAGCGTGGTTTTCCAGGTTCTGGACGTAGCCATGCCGCGGCCGATCTATATGAAGCTTCAGTCCGGCCAAAGATGCCGCAAATGTGTGCGCACGTCTGGTCTTCTGTCAGTTATCAGTATTCCCGGAACTGCAATACACCGAGCAGATATACCAGCTTTGTAATAGACTGGGGCCACTCTCGTCATATGCCGGGGCCGATGGCCAACACCGCACGCCGCCTCCTTCCGCGCACTCCTCCCCAAGGTACCCAGCTTGGTGCCTGTAGCTAGGTGGACAAGGATGTACCTGCCTACTCAAGGATCATGCAAGCAGCTGATGACAGGCTAGGGGCGGAGCAGAGCAGCTGAAAGGGAAGCAAACGGTTCTTTCTGGTTTTCTAATCAAAACCGACACTGTTGGTGAGTTCTGGAGTGGAATACTGCACAGGGTCAAAACGAAGCTCAAGACAAACCAAGACGACTCTCTTTTCGACTGGACCTTCTGCGGAGGAGCGCCCTCGCCTCTAGCTCACCATGTGGGAGCTTCAATTGCTTCAAGATGTCATTGCGGTCTTCGCCATGCTCGCTGCCCAGCTGGCACCCACGCAGGGCGAGGGCAGCCGAGGCGGCCCCGGCGCAGAGCTGGGACTTGACGGTTGGCTTGTCGGCTTTCTTGCTGACATTATGAGTATAAAACAAGTCCTGGACAAATGTCGCGGGCAGTGGAGGCCCGGTTTCGACAAGCAGGTCGTCGTCGGGCTCCTGGAGGAGCTGGAATCCTGCATTCAAGTAAGGCCACCGTCTATCCCATCTGTCGTGACTGATTGCGACAAGACAGCAGCTCGCTGACCAGCAGAGGATACCCGACCATCCAGACTCCGTCTCCTTCGCCCTCTCCGGCTCAGGCCGGCTCGACCCAGCATGGGGAGGAGCCTCTGCCAAAGCTAAACATGCTCCAGACCCGAATCGCACAACAGGCGGACGAGCAGGGGGTTACGGCAAGTTGGGTCATCCGCAACATGGGCAAAGGTGGAAAGGCGGAGCGGGAGCAAGATGAGGAGATACAGCGATACTTGAAGGGCCTGGACGTCTCCATCGACCTATTCCACCGAGGGGGGGTGAGCCGAGCGGTGTTTCTGGAGACCATCGGGAAGGCGTGCCAGCACCTGCAGATGGTATACTTTGAGCCGCAGCAGCTATCGGATGGGCCCCAGGCCCTATGCAATTATCCCAGCAACAGATTCAGAACGCTAGCCGAAAGCGTGCATGGCCTCTTAGGCCAGAACTGGAACAGCAGAAGCCAGTCCGGGAGCGCCGCCGAGGCCAGACTATGCCTCAACCGCCACCGCCGGCTTGACCTACAGGCGGATACGGCGCCACAGCAAGGAGACATACCAAACGAAGCTGGGACCATCTTTGAGATCCTCCTTCCCGCCTGTGAGCGCGGCGTCGACTGGAAGGTGACGAACATCAAGATTATGACCTCCAAGTGAGCACCGAGTTCCCTTTTCTCCCCCTTTCCACTTTCCATTCCGCCCAGCTCGGGCTGCTCTAAAACAGAGAGCTAACTAAGCCGCGCAGAGACGTACTAGAATTGGAACCCGAGGCACGCGATGTCAACGGTGGCCTCCTCGACCTGGTGCGGAAGAGGGATACGGACGGGGTGAATCTGTGGGCCAACCCCGCGACGCAAAAGCTCTGGAGCGTTCCTCCACCACCGCCGGAAGAGGCCTATCAACACTCTGGGATGGAGTCACTTCACGCGCTCCTGGGTGACGGCGAGGCATCGGCATCTCAAGCATGGCTTTCGAGCCACCAAGAGGAGGACAGGTTGGCGTTGGCCTACATCTTGGCCACTTCCGTCTTATACCTGTGTCCGGGTCCTTGGGTTAGGACCGGGGGCCCCCGGAGCAGCGAAAATGTCTGGTTCACGAGGCGCCCCGGCGCCGGAGCCCCGCTCCTTGAGATACAGCGGCCATACCTTTCGGCCCCCTCCAGCAGCGGCAAGAGGGTCCCACGGAAAGTCGGCTCGACCTCCGCCGGTCCATCATTTCCTTGGGCATTATGCTCCTGGAGATTGCCACCCATACCAAGTTCGAGGCGCTTTGTAGGAAGGCCAGGGGCGGCGACGGATCGAGCGACGGGCGCCAGCCGGCGACGGCGTCCAGTGACGCGGATGGCAATCTGGTCAAGGAAGTTCTCCAGCGGCTTGAGTCACAAGATCAGTCTCTGCATGTTCCAACGCACATGCGACAGGCCATCCACGCCTGCTTGCGCCTCGGGTCGGATCAGCCGCTGGTTGAGGACGGGCTGGATGAGGATGAGCTGGATGAGGATGGGCCACTCCGCCACAACGTGCTCGCAAGCGTGGTGGCGCCGCTGGCAGCCGCCTTGGAGGAAGAGCAGGCCAGCCAAGGGCAGGCCACCGATCGCGCCAAGTACGAGACTTGCCACAGTGCCCTTCCCCTTCTCTATGCTCTTCCTGCATAGGCACCCACGACTGGAAGCATGTGCTGACAATAAGCTCAGGGTAAAACTGGCTAAAGCCTGGCGTGGTCACTATAAAAAGATGCTGGATCGCGTCTACCATAACCCCCGCGTTACCTGGGATCGTGCCAAGCACAAGAAAGTTGCCGTGGCCATCCTAGACAGTGGCCTGGAGCTTTCCGACGATCAGCAGGCTAAGTACTTCAACGAATGCAAAATTACGTACAAGAACTGGGTCGACGGCGTTGACGTGAAAACGTCGTGGAAGAACGGCAGGGATAACACGGGTCACGGCACGCACCTGTCCACACTACTGGAGAAAGTTGCGCCCGAGGCCGACATTTACGTGGCCCGCGTGTTTGGGGGTCGCCAACCAGAGATGGACAAGGACTTGCCGAATATCGCCCAGGTAGGTCCGCCCCACCGCCGCTTTGCCTTCCCGGCCCTCCTTCTTTTCATGCGCCAATGATAGCACATGTATCGTGCCCGTTTATGTTCGGCAGAAAGAAAAAGAGTGTTACAAACCTGGCTGACATGGCTCTTAGGCGATCCGGCACGCGGTCAACAGTTGGAAAGTCGACATCATAGTCATGTCCCTTGGCTGGGACGTGACCCCTCGCCAACACGAGAACGAGGATCTCTGCGCGATTCGGGCGATCAGGCACGCCGCAGACAAGGGCGTGGCTATTTTCGCAGCCGCCTCTAATGACGGCAAGAACAAGCTGCGCGGAGTAGCTTGGCCGGCCCGTATGGAGGAGGTGATATGCGTCCACTCGTTCGACGGCCACGGCAACCCATCCAAGTTCACCCCCAGCCCGGATGAGAACAACACCCTTGCCGTGCTGGGAGAGGGCATCGTGGCCGCATGGCCCAAGAGGCTGCGGGCCCAAGGGGAGCGCTCCAGGAGCGGCACGTCGTTTGCTGCCCTAATAGCGGCCGCCATGGCCGCCGTGGTCCTCGACTACTCCCGCAGGTTCCTCGACAACGAGGAATGGGAGGAGCTGCGCAGGGTCGGAGGACTTCGTCGAATGTTCAGCCAGTTGAAGAACCACAAGACCAGCGGCTACACTTATGTGCTGCCGTGGGAGACATTTAACGCGGACCGAAGTGAGGAGTGGATTCAAGAGGAAATTAGGACAGCTGTCGGCCTGCGGCGCGTACCGAAGGAACCAGAGAAGAGCCGCTAGGGTTTGTTTGCACGAGGTCTTCGGCCGGAACCTTGCTTGTGACTCTTTTTTTTCAGGGTGGTGGTATCAAACAGAGGTGGGATGACAAGGCTTTGGTATTCGTAAAAAAAAAGACGTCTGTTCTATTTTCCAAAGTACAAGATCAGGTCCCATCTTGTGGGCCTTTTTAGTTCCCTTCCAAAGAAACCTCAAGTTGGCATCGCGGACCTGTCTCAATCTGCACGACACGACTGTAGAGACAAAGGGTAGTTGGCCAGTCCTGGAGGCGGCCTCCACCCATCAGGCCACCATCTAGACCTGCATCTGGGTCGGCACAACCTACTCATCCTCATCCGCAAAGTGCTTGAGGACGTACTCCTCGTCCACCGGCTCCAAGTCCCACTCCTCGTCGTCGTCGTCGTCGTCGCTGTCGTCATCAGCACAGAACTGCTTGCCGAAGTTGTCGCTGATCTGGAGCTCGCCGTTTCGCTTGCGCTTGATTACGATGGCACGGTATGCCACCACGACCTCCCGTGATGCCGGGCCGTGAGTGACTTCATGGGACGAGCCCGCCGTCACCCCGAGCTTTGTGCCCGCCGACGCGGGCACTCCGACGCTGTTTGCGTTCACCTCCGCCCCTACGTCGTGGGAACCCTCGGCGCCGCTCCTATGGGTTGCAGCGAAGCCCGTGCCGACCTTCAAGCCGGTGATCATGTACGCACGCTTCTTGTTGATGAAGTGGTTCTGCACCTTCTGGGAGTTCTCGATACTCTCACGGACGAATTCTTTCTCCGCCTCAAACTCAGTTGTCCGAAGCCGCTGACAGGAGATGGAGTGGTACTCGGAGGTCGTGTACGCATGCTCTGTGCTGATGCCGCCGAGGACGCTCTGGACAAGACCGGCATAGAGGCCAACTTTGCCTCCGACTTTCTTGCCGAAAGTCACTTCGAGGTTGGGGACGCTGAGCTCGTTCCGGAGTTTCTTGGGAACGGGGAGCTCGTTTCCCCGGTTCAGAGCTCCTGTCAGCTTGACCAAATCCTCGAAGATGCTCCCCAGGCGGGGAGCCGTGCCGCTCTCGGCGGCGACGTCGAAGCGAGGAGCATAGATGTAGAGTGACATCTTGCTGAGTCTGCTGGTTGCTGATGTTGTCGTGCTGATTTGTCGTGCTGAGATTTTTCTGTTGTGCTTGGCTGCAAGTGTGTGAGTTTGTGAGTGTGTGTGTTGGGCAAGCCAGGAAGCCCCAGGGAGGCGGGCCGCTCCGCATTATATACACCCAAGACCCAAGTGCAAAACAGCGCTTCTTTGGCCCAAATACCATCCTTAATGGCACAGAGCTGGGCGAGTGCTTCCCTACCTACTCAACTGGGCCAGTCGGAACGAGCGAGAGCGTTTTGGGAATGTTGTGGAACGCCCAACTCGTTTCTACATGTCGAAACGGAGGGAAGGCGGGTGCGTTCCAGAGAGGCAGCTAGGCATATCCTTCCCAGCTACTTGGCGGCACTGGTGCCATCTACGAAGTACCGACCCGAGGGGTTTACATTCTATCTGGGGCAAACAAACGAGCTTAGGAATATACCTCCTGGACCTAGTTCCCTCCCAAGCATCCACCTGGGTACCTACCTACCTACCTACCTAACTGCCTACGTACCTAGGTAGGGACCTACCTACAATGAGGCCTGCGGGTGAGAGCTTGTGGCGGAGCAAACGGCGCGCCGGCACCCTTCTAGCGCTGTGACACAAGGCAACCAACAGGCACCGGACTTCGCCGTCTTCCTTTCTTGCAGACTGGGGGCCACGGGAGAGTGCGTGGAGAACAACGAATGTCTTCGGCCTTTCCAGAGCGTGGTCGACAAGGTCCGGCCAAGGTCCAGTGCGTATTCTATGGCCCCCTAGATGGGTATTTCATGAGCTTCGCATCGTGTGTTTGGTCGTGAGCACAGAACAAAGACTTAGGTTCTTATTGGCTGAAGAGAGACAGCTGTTGCTCCACTAATGTGGGGGGTAAGGAGGAGGCTGCACCGTCAATAGCTCCCCAGCCGAGCTTTTTGATAGAACCTTTCAACATGACGCAGGCACATTCGTATTCTATCACGGGGTAGGCCGAAACCCGGCCTGTACGACGCGGCGACGATAATAGTAATAATAACAAGCAGTTGATGAGGGTGAAATTCTGTGTTTCTAGAAGTGTTGGCAGCAGTCGGGTACTTTCCGTTGCGGCACGGAGAGCTCCGTAGGGTAATGAACAAATATCGCTCAAGTTTGGGAAAGGGTCCGTTGTACTTGCGTCTAGAAAGGAAAGGTGTATTTTCGTATAGAAAGGAAAGTGTATTTGCGTACCGAAAGGAAAAGATCTATCTGCCTAGGGGTAAGCAAAGGAACAACAAGGCTTATACTTATTTACATGGAAGAGATTACCAGAAGGCCGTTCTTCCGATCTCGCTGTGTCAGTTCCGAAAGCTTCCGTGGCCTTCCGTAACGGGCATGTACCAACCTGATCCACGTTGACCGCCTCTGGGGCTTTGTATGCCAATGCCATATCGGTCCTCCCCCTAAATGAGGCTGCAAGTCTTAGCGTTTCCATCCATCCAAAACATCACAGTCCGCATGACTTGATCTTTTAGCCCTCTCTGTGCTTCTGCAAAGCCCTCGCCGTAGCGTCACTAAAGAACCAAGAATGGTACTCTCGTAGCGTCTCTAGTTGCCGTAGCATCGTGTCTGACAGGAACCGCTGTTGAACGAGAGCATCAATTGCAGCAATCCTAACGCTCATCATTGGCCAGTTTTCATGGAGCGCGGTTTCCATTAGGGCCGCGACGATCGCTTCTGGGAGGTCGTCATGTGCACCCAAAGCCACGGCGGCAGCCTGCTGTGTCACATCATCCCCATTCCTCAGTGCATGCGCCATGTCCCGCAGAACAATCGCTTTTGGCAGGCCCGGCCGCCTCGCGAAAAAGTGGAGCGCAGCGAGCCTACAAATAGTGCTGTCCCGCTTGTTTAACAGGTCCCTAATATCTTCTATAATCGCGTCCGGCAGGCTCGGCTGCTGATCGAGAGCACGCACCGCCGCGGTTCGAATGTTAGTGTGTCTCTCCCTTACCAATCCCCCAAGATCCTGTAGAACCATGTCTGACAGGGGCGGCCGCCGACCGAGAGCATGCATCGCCGCTTCCAGAACACCATCGTTGTCATGTTCCTTTAGCAATTCCCCAATACTCTGCAAAATCGTATCTGATAGGTGCGGCTGCCGATCGAGAGCATACACCGCCGCGGTCCTAGCGGAGCTGTCGCGGTCCGGGTCCTTCATCAAGACAACCATATCCTGCAGAATCGTGCCTGACAGGGGCGGCCGCCCACCGCCACCGAGAGCACGCGCCGCCGCGGCCCTAACGGAGTCGTTTGGATCCTTCAGCAAGGCCCCCATACCCTGCAGTGTCGCTTCTGCCAGGCACGGCTGTTGATCAAGAGCACTCACCGCCGCGACCCTAACGGAGGCGTTTGGGTCCTTCAGCAAGGCCCTCATATCCCGCAGTGTCGCTTCTGTCAGGCACGGCCATGGAGCCATGTTGGAAACCGCATCAATCCTAGTGCCCGCGTCCGGATCTCTGAGCAGCGCCAGCACCTTCCGGAGAATCGCTTCCGGCACGCCCGGCGAGCTGCTTGCCTGCTTGCCCAGGATTTTGAATGCGGCGCGCCTGGCACTATGTTGTCCACTTTCGAGAATCTCCGCTGCGCTTTCCGAGCTCTCCGAGCAGTCATTCCACCGGCCCACGACCACGAGTTCGAGCGCGATGCAATTGGCTCTGTGTCGTGGTACTTGGGTAAGCGCCGCAATGTCACGAAGGATTGTTTCTGGCAGCGGCAGGTGATTCATGAAGATGGCTGCTAGTTTAAAGCCATCGTATTTGAGCAATGGCACCAGCTCCCGGAGGATCGACTCTGGGAGGCGCAGCTGCTGCCAAGAAAGGAGTGTGTCCACGTCAGAATACGACACACATCTATACTGCGGAAGACTTCTAAGGGTCAACCGCTCGATTCCTGCTGGCGTATCAAGCGTCACACGGTCGAACCCGTAACGCATTTTTTTGATCCTACCCGCAAGGACCATGAGCTCCAAGTCCAGACGTCTGAGTATTGGCACAAGGCCCTCTAGGATTGCTTCTGGCAGGTTCGATGGGTCGTCTAGGGTCTTGACAAGATTCGGGTGGCCAAGGAGCTTCCGGATGTCATGCAGCTGGCCCTTGTACCACTTGTCACGTTTGACCAACCAATTGACGTACACTGCCAGGTTCTTACCTTGATCCGGGTGGAATATGCCGTCGGACCTACGGCGTCGCATTTGGATGATAGGGATCAGCTTGACAATCCGGTCCAAGCTCTCGATACACTGGCTGATGTCGTCAAGGCCTTGGGAGAGATGTTCCCTGCTGCGCGCAGGTGCTGTGGTGTAAAAGGACAGATAGACCCTGCCGCGCGCAGGTGCTGTGATGTAAAAGGACAGCGAGTCCACAAGCTTCCGGAGAAAGATCTTCACCATATCCAGCTCGCTCGTGTTCGATCCAAGTTGCGACGCGAGGGAAGGACCCGCCTTTTCAGCGCCACCAAGAGAATCCGCCCAGAGCTTGAACTGTTCGAAGAGCTCTTGTAGTTCTGGGTGATACGGCCCGTAGCATCCCCCTCGTATGACCTTGGACCGCTCCAAGAGTTTCTGTACTTCTGGGTGATACCGCTTGTAGTATGCCCGCATTTCTTGGCCGTCATAGGGGGAGTTGGACGCCATCGCCATGGCCTCGTCGAAAATGGAGAGGCAGGCAATGATGGCTTCCCGAACCGAATATGCGTTTATGTCCACGAAAGGTGCGAGTCTGTCTGGGACCGTACGGGATGCCATGTTAGCCAAGCGGCAATGGGCCGGTCGTCTTCGGGGTGGTGTGGTGACGAGGGCAGACGGAATAGGGTGTGTGCGTGGCCTGAGTGGTTTGGCTCGTTTGACCAGTAGGTGGTTTGGGTGGTAGATGGTTTGGGTGGTAGGTGGGTTTGGGCGTTCATAAGTCATAACCGACAGCAGGAAGGGGTTTAAATAGATAACAAGCACTGGCAACAGTGAGGCAATAAAAAAGCCAGGAATGAGAAAAAGTGTTATGATAAAAGGGCAAAGAAGTGTGGAAGGGGAAAAAAAGGAAAAAGAGATACCATAGGGAGAGTGGAAAAACAAAAGGGATAATAAGGTAGTTAAGGGGGAATGGAATGAAGACCCAAGACGTGAGAAAAAGAGGGCACAAGGGCCTCCTCGCCGCTCTATTCCATTTTAGTACAAGTCAGCATTCCTCGTCCCCCGCCTTTGAACCTTTCGGAGCTATCGAAGCCTTCGATCGTTACATCCAGACGCCTTTGACTAACCGTGCCGTCGACGGCGGCTAGTCCCAAGTTTTCCTCCGTATTAACGTCGACCGCCGAGCGGCGGAGGCGGCTTTACACTGCTCGAGGCTGAAGCAGCCGCAGCAAACGTTGCTAGGGGCTGGCCAGGATGAATGTGAACGTCTTATGGGGATGTTACCCGAACTAAGACTCGGAGCGAAAACAAGAGTGTTGCTCACATAAAAGTTTCGCAAGAGCATACTGCAAAGCTGGGGTTAGGTGGCCATTACGAGGTGGGCACTGCGACAGAAGCCCTCCGAGACTCTAACAAAGCACGATCAACCTCGCGTGGACATACAGATGTCAGGGGCGAGCGTCAGGAGGCCGAGTCGCTCCACACGGAGATATCAAAAAAAAAAAAAAAGAGAAAGAAGAAAAAAAAAGGTTATTTCACTACAACTCATGTATTAGATGCGTAGGAGGACATATAGGAAGCCATCACCCAGTGCGTGCGTGGCAGGCAGCTCTGGATCAGTGTGGACTGGGATCGAACAGCTGCAAGGTTTTTTTTTTCTTTCTTTAAGGGTGACCAGCAACCGACACGAAATGGCACTTGACGCTCCCAGCAACAAACAAACATGCGGCCGAGCCGGCCCGCCCAGTCGAAGACGCGGCAGCCTTCCTTCACCTCTGTCTTTTCGCGTGTTTCGCGCGCTTGGCCGGGTTGTTCCTATAAAACAATATGTAAACAATATCCCTGACCCAGCCGGTCCAACCCCTGATGCGCTCGACCGTGTTGAGCAGGCGCGTGTACCTCCACACAAACGCCTCGACGCTGTCGTAGTCATGCGCGTAGCACTCCCACACCGCCTGTCCGCCGCCGCCGCCGCCGCCGCTCTGTCTGTGTGCGTACCCGCCTCGCCTGCCTGGGACGTCGTCAACACCACCACCACCACCACCACCACCACCACACTCCTCCTCCTCCACATACTCGACGGCCTCGCCGTTATCCCGGATCTTGAGGCGCGGCCCGACCGCCAACGCCC
>GL876967.1:832308-845788 GCA_000193285.1 Magnaporthiopsis poae ATCC 64411
CATGCAGGCCGTCTCGGGCGCCGGCTACCCGGGCGTGGCGTCCATGGACGTGGTCGACAACGTCGTGCCGTTTATAAAGGGTGAGGAGGACAAGCTCGAGACCGAGGCCCGCAAGATCCTCGGCGGCCTCAGCGCCGACGCCACCGCCTTCGAGGAGCAGTCGGCCCTCAGGGTCAGCGCCGCCTGCAACCGCGTCCCCGTGCTCGACGGCCACACCGCCTGCGTCTCGCTGCGCTTCGCCAACCGGCCGCCGCCGCCCGCCGCAGAGGTCAAGGCCGCCCTCGCCTCGTACGTCTCCGAGGCCGAGTCGCTCGGCTGCCCGTCGGCCCCGAAGCCCTCCATCATGGTGTTTGAGGAGGACGACAGGCCCCAGCCGCGTCTGGACCGCGACCTGTCCGGCGGGTACACAGTCAGCGTCGGCCGCGTGCGCGAGGACGAGAGCGGCATATTCGACATCAAGTTTGTGGCGCTTAGCCACAATAGTGAGTTTTTCTGTTTCTTTACCTACCTACTCCCATCCCGCCTGTCTGCTGCTACACACGCGCGCGCACACACGCACACACTCCTCTACTTCCCCGCCGGACCCGACGGCTTCATGCATTTTCTGGTCTTGCTCCTCGCGTGTCACAGCAGACAACACCCTCTAATCAACCAAGTGCTGACCACGTCTCGTCCACCCTCCTTTTTTTTCTTTCACCGTCACTAGCCGTCATCGGAGCAGCGGGATCCTCAATCCTGAATGCCGAAGCAGCTGTGCTGAAAGGGTACCTGTGATGTGATCCAGTGGGTGTGTGGGCCATATCGACTTTAAAGTTCGAAAGATAGCCAATAGGGAAAGGAAGAAAAAAGAAGAGGAGGGCTGAAGGATTCCTGGGTTGCTGGGATGCGACAGACTTGATCGGAATGGTTCTACCTTTTTTTTTTCTTTGTTGACGCATTCAGACCGGTGTCACCATGGGTATAGCAGCGGTGCATACTTTTTATAGAGGGGTCGAGCAAGACAAAAAAGGGCGTCTAGGTTCAATAGATGCTCTACGTGCCCGTGTCTCACCAAGCCCAGGGTGTACACGCCGCCGGGCGGGCAGCGTGACTCGAGGCCATGTGTGTGTGTGTCTGTGTGATATCGATGGCCCTCAACACCCGAGAAGATGGTTACACTGCCTCCCTATCGTGATCACATTCTTTGTGCTTACAGTACTTGCAGTAACGTGTTTCTTTCCCGGGGTTACGTGCCCGTCCAGCCCTCTTTTTGTGACAGAAGTCGAAAAAGGGAGGGTCGGGCGAGTCAGGCACCCACATGAAAGGCAGGGCAGGACAGCACATTTCAAATAGCTCCCCGTCGGTTGTTATACATACAGCTTACGGGACCCGCGTCCTAGGCTGTAGACGAAAGACCCGGGGACGGTGGCACAAAGTACGTACACGCATTCTCTATGTATACATATGTCGGGGAGGACAGGACAGGGAATGGAAGGGATGCCAGGTCGGACAGAGTCTCTGGTTCGGGTTAGCACCTGACGAGGCGAGGCCACTACTCCTCTTTTTTGTTCTTCCGTTCGTACGTATACATGCACATTAACCAAAGCTTCAAGACGGACAGTGGAAGAATGTGGCCAGGTCGGTTCCATGGGCGCAAGCCAAGATCCCTGGCTCGATCTTTGCTACCATAGCCTGGGACCCGGCTCCCAAACGGGCTTGCTTGTCGTTCCTCCATGTAGATATGTACTTCCCCCACAATCCTACCCGATGATGGCGGTGGTGGTGGGTTGCTGTGGTCTCATAGCACGCCACAGACGCCCTTGCCCGGGTCATGCCACGCCTTGTCCGTGTACGGGGGAGGACGGGCTTCGGCGAGGCCCATGACGATTACTCGATTCGCACCCTCGCCTCCCTCTCCCACTATCACGATTTCCTCTCCCGCTCAGTGAGGACATATATCGCTCATGATCCCATATCGCCGGAGAAGCGACCCCGAGACAGCTACCAGTTGATCGGGACCGGCGTCGTCACCCTTCCCAAGAGCGAGTCGAGCTGGGTGGGGGAGAAAGGCGAGATCACGATCCCAGGTCGGAGGAAACTCCGAGATGAGGGGTCAGGCTACCTACGACGCTAGCTAGTGGATGGATACAAGAAGCGACTTACACCATGTACAGCCCCGCCGGCCTCGAGGACGACATATTTGTGCTGTCTGCGGCTGTGTGTGTACGCTCTCCACTCCCCGCCGTGGATCGTCACACCTTTGGGGACACAAAATGCTATACTTTTGCTGGGTCTAGGCGGAGCTATGGTGCGGCGTGGGTCGGGGTGGGCACCCATCACGGCTTTCTTGTCTCTTCTCAGCCATCCTCCTTTGCGCCAATCTCGATGCCGAACATATGGCTTTCTTGCCAGCTAAGGTTTGGACGATAGTGCTATTTTTGGTGTGTAGACAAGATTCTCGGATGAGAACAAAGTAAACCGAAATCGGTCATTTCCATCCGCCACCAGCATCACATCGCCAAGCATCCACCATGGCAAAAACAAACAATCACAGGCTTGAGACGGAGGGAGGCGATCGCCACAGCTAGTAGATGTACCTCTTAGTGTGTTCCCCCGTGATTCGAACCGTCAGCGTAAGCAAAGTGTGATGGAGAGCAAAACGGAATCATGTTTCGACGCGAGGCCCTCTGTGATATGGAAATATCGGCGGACCCGTAAGATTTCACTGCCGCGGCGTAGCAGAGAAATCTTTGATCGATGATGGACCGTCCGGACCGGGTCCGTGATGGGATGTGATTTGCCCAAGGCCAGCGGGCTAATCACTTCTACACTATGAGTGACGGCGGCTCAAAGGAAGGGGGTGCGAGTCATCCATCCACAGCCACCAACATGTGTCTCGCCAAGTGCCATGGATCCAAATGCGATGCGCTCTTACATAAAACAAACCAAGAAACTTTGTCTTGACCGGAAGCCGTCCCCATGGGGTTCTTTTCCGGCCTGACTAGGATGCCGAGTTCCGCCATTCCCCGTCTCCGCAATTAAGGCCGATGCCAATTTGCAATTCCGGAAGAACGACGATAAGGTTTTTACTAGGAAAAAAAGTGGCAACTATAGATGGACATGAACACATGCACAATCTCAACCGAGGTCAAGAATAACGACGCAAGCACGAGGAAGTCGCTGCAACGGGAGAGTTCAGACGAAGCGGCCTCGACATCAGAGAGCTGACGTTCACGTAAACATTTGGTCAGAATGAAGCCACTAGAGACGCCTCGGCTGACATCCGCGGCTGGGGATAATCAGGCCCCGATCGGCTGGGCACGGCAGAAATCGAGGCTAGAAAAGGACCCTTTTCGCCTCTTGCCATTGTTGTCTTGTGACCCCGACAGCTAGCATCTTGGGCAGGGTCGGCGGGCGGGCGGGCGGCTATGCAGTCAGGCAAGCAGCCGCCTTGGTAGCCACGTGAGGCCGCAGAGACTGTTCCCCCCACGCCACCATCAGCCCGAAGCGAGAAGCGAGGTGGGGAGGGCATGATTGTGCTAGACCTGGCAAATTGTCGTGTCTCCCTCGACGCGGCTGTACAACACGGTTGCCGCGGCTAGTTGCTGGACGGGATGACGAAGACAAGAGAAAAAGAGGGCGAAAAAGGCTGTGCGCTGCCGCTTGCTGCGGCCAGCCGTGCCGTGGACGCATTCTGATTGGTACCCTGCGGTCATTGGACTAGAAAAAGAACAAATATGGGAATGTGAAGCAAATGAGCGGTCGGAACTTTCCCTGCCAATCAGCGTTCGCGGCCCCGGGGACTTTTTTGGTACCTGCTCGATCTGGGCAAGTCTAGCCAGCAAGAACAACCTAGCCGGGCGAAGCCAAGCAAAACAGAACAAGAAATTTGGCCTGGCAGGAACCAGGGCGACGGGAGGAAGCAAAGACGTGCCCGAGAAGAGCAGCATATGCACATGATCGGACCGAGAAGCAAGCGAGCCGTGCAGGGACAAGAAAAAAAAAAATGATGTGCAAAACTGCTGGGGCGTCCCGCAGGGGTTTGCTCGGCCATCGCGCAGCTGAAACAAGCATCAGAGAAGCAGAAAACTTCTTCTCGGTTCGAGAACTTCCCGTTGTTTTTTGGTCTGATCTCTTTTTCCGCGCAGACGCCGCTCCAAACGCAGCCACCGGCCGAGGGGCTGAGGCTGAACTGAACGGTTCGGAGCGCTTAGCGTTTTACGTACCATGTCTAGGTAGGTAGAGATACTTTGGGTAGTCAGTCCTCCGAATCTTTTGCCGCCGAAAGCCGAAATATGCGCCATCACTGGTATGTAAACGATCAGGAACGATAAATTGATCGCCCGTGGCAAATACGAACTGTCACTTGACGGGAGAACCACCAAGGCAATGGACTCGTTGCCGAACGCCGAATGGGGGATTGCCACTAGTGGCAGTAAGTGGTGGCATCTTCTTTCTGGGTCAACGCAAAACCTTGAGGACCACTTCGGGCTTACCCAGCCCGCCAATCGGGAAATAAAGCAGCCGCAGCAGCCTATGGGGGTCCTCGGGATCGTGCAGGACGTCGACGACTCCAAAGCGCGGGAGACGTGTCATTGATTTCCGTGTTTGCTGCTCCTCCCTCCCTTTTTCCGTTTGTTGCGCCTTCGTTCTGACTCTCCACTCCACTCCACCTCACGTACACCAGGCCGACCGTTCTATGACGAGAGAGTGACAAGAAGGAACGAAGACGCGAAACTAAAGAAAAGGGAAAATCCACCAATTCGTAATAGCGACCGTGCTTGCAGCCGGGGCTAGCCAGACGGGTCACCGGTCAGCATTGTCCATCCCTATGATGATGGGAGAGACCCGGCAAACAAAGGCAAAAGACAAAGAATCGTCTGTAGTCGAGCGAACAAGCCGAAACAGCCCGGTTGGCCCACACGGCAGAACGCCACCCACCGTCCCCGGCGTTTGACTGTGATGTCTGTCTGGTCCGGTCAGGTCATCCTTCCCTCCACCTTTGGCGCAGGTACAGTACGGCCGGGATAGCCTAACTCACCATCCCCTCCCACACCCGGTAGGACGACAAAGAAAAAAAAAGAAAAAGAAAAAAGTGACGACGACAGAACCGGAAAGTGGGGGTGGGTGACTCGATTCGTTAGCGTCGGCGCAAGGGAGAAGAAAAAAGGATGTGATGTGATGGGCTGGTGGCTCCTCACTCCAAGGTATGCAGACCGCCCCCTTGACCGACCGGCCGGCCCTTGTTCCCAGGATGCTGGCCCGGGATCTTGGGTTTGGGTCCGCGCTTAGGCCGCAACCGGCCTCGGGAGAAAGAATTCGATTGTCCAGGGGGGAGGAGAAGAGAACACATGAGCAGCGCCTGCCCAACGCCCCTTCACACCGCCCGAGTCTCCTGTTCACCCCCGGTTATTTCCCCAGCACCAAATGTGACGTGCATGCGGCGTTGGGTATTTTCGGTATCTAGGCTGTATGTACTACCCCGGACCCGCCACTTTTTAGCTTTTTTTTTTTCTCCCTTTTTGCCCCCTTGTTTGTTTTTTGTGGTTTAACCGAGATGGCTGGGCAGCGCAAGAAGAGTGAGTGAGTGAGTAAGTAAGGCTTCAACGGGGAGAAACAGAAGAAGAAAAGATGCGTAAGCCAGTGTCAGGCCGCCACTTGTGCAGCCGCACATGAGGTTTTTGCGGCTCGAAGCTGCCGAACTTCAGGTTGACACCAGCCCGTGGGGGTGACCAAAAAAAGCAAGGAAAAAAAAAAAAAGTCGCGGGCAGCCAGCGCCAACCAAGCTGAACCGAACGTTGACAACACAGTGCGCTTGTACCCTCAACTGTGTGGATATCGCCTCTGGGCAAAGACGATTCGCGGTTGGGCATGGATCCCCTGCCATCCATCCATCCATCCCCTTGAATGCTTTGAACGACCTGACCTTTCCCGAAAGGAGGTAGCACCGGGGCTCCATGTTTCACGACCTGGGGCCGCCCTTTTCCGCCGTGATTGTTGGTCCGTTTGCCTGCGCTTGCTGCTGCTGTGCTCCCTCGGCTCGACGCATTCTGCGGACTGACAAAAGAGTGACGACTTTTCCCTTAGGTGATTATGATTAAGCCAGCTAGCCCGTCTGTCGGTTGGCCAATTAGCGTCGTCGTTTTCTTCCATTCCCATGGTCTTGCTGTGGGAGGAGGAGAAAGCCGGCAATGGACTTGGCGACCTTTTCTGGGTAGGAATGGATCACAGAGAGACAGACGGAAAAAGAAAGTATGGAACTTCGGATCCTTGCCGCAACTGGGACGAGTGACAAGCACGCGCCGCGCCCTGCATGACCAAATTGGAAATGGCTTTTTCCGGAGAATGCCCAGGGGATTGCCCTCCTTGGCGGTGATTCGCGTGGGAGGCGGCACACGTGCCCGGCAGGGGTATGTGCGGTGTCAATCTTCTCTTGGACGATTGGAAGCCCATGTACCCTTGCCATACTGCGGTAAACCCGTTTCTTCTTTCTTTTCTTTAGTTTCCCGCGTGTCTGCCTCCTTCTTTAGCGGCAATTTGTCTCGTCTGACATCCGCTCTTTCTGTTTTGTTCCCTGGGATTGCTCTTCGGCGTTCGGCGGGGCGCGGCTTGTCCTTCCGGCGTGGCCAACCGGGACCGAGAGCTTGCCGCGCCACATTGGGACTTGTCTGTGGTGGTGGAGCTTTTCCTCCTCCCCTCCTCTTCCTCCTCTCCCATCCATTCATTGCGTTGTCCACTTGTCTCTCGCATCCCTAAAAGTACTCTGGCTAGTGTGATACCTCTGCCACCCTCATCCATACTGTTCATCCGAAGCAGCCGCTGCTGCCCACATCTTCGGAGGGAAATCCGCCCTGCAATCTCGTTGGCCAGAGCTGCAGTCTTGGGCCGCCTCGCCGAGGTGTGAACGGAGCCGCCGTGAGGGTCGTAACGGGACAGGGGGCAATTCTGCTGGTGGTGTGTCCACGTTGCGTCGGTGGTAGTGGCAGGACGACCGCCCGTGGCCGGAGGCGTTTTATAGCGCATAACCGAGCAGTAGCTCTTGTGAAGCGAGCAGCAGCTTTGATGGTGTGCAGATATGTACAGTGCTGTACTGTGTATTTAGTACTACCTGTACTGTAGCAATCAATGCCTGCAGCCCACCCATCCTTGTTGGAGCACACGCGCGTTAGCCCCCCCAGTTTCTCCCAGATTGGTGATATCTGGTGGTTTCTCTTCTGCGTCGCGTTTCCACACAACCATCAGGCCTAGGGCAAGTTGCCAAGCAGGGAGAAGGACATGGGTTTTGTTGATTGGACGGACAGATGGACGGCGCCAAGGTGCCCAGGCCCTTTCTCCTCTTTCATCTCTCCTGCCCTCTCCCACCCTCCCTGCCCAATCTGGTCGCTGCATGAACGTTTCCCGTTTGTTGAAACGGCAATTGTCACCCGCCACGATCGCAGATTCTGTGCAGTGACCTCGCCGAGGAAACTGGATAAATTGTTGGTGTGAACGATACCACGCCATGCCTGAGGCTTGCATCTCCTTTTTTTGTTGAGTGGCATCCACACCACACACTCACTTACACCAGATGACAGATTTCTCATTTCTTTTTACATGATCCATTCCCACCCACCCCGTTACCCCGGCTTCCTAGTGGCCAAGAGGCGGAATCCATGACGCATCCCGTCTCGGAACGGACGCGCCGGAGCAGACACCGGCTCGGGAGGGTAGCGGTAGCGGTCTACTACGTAAACGCCGAGATGGATGCAAAGGAGCTTGCACCTAACTGGGCGAGCCGAACACACACCGATGTAGCATTTACGTCCGGTGGTTGGAGGGGTAGGTAGTTGGCAAGATGCAGATAAATAAAGAATGTGACAGGTCACGGCTCGCCTGCGTACTGCAAACGGTAGACGTCAGGACCTGGGGGAGGCAAAATCCCGGGGTGGAAGCTTATTTGAGGAGGATCAGATCAGGTTATAGTATATAGATGGCAGCCTGCCTTTTGCTGCGGGATGATAACATGGAGGAGTAGACATGCCATCATCCATCATCGACGGCAGTCCTTAGCTTAGTGCCATACAGTGCCAATTCCTCTCCATAAAGTTCCTACTGGAGGGACGTGCCAGAGGCATCCGCCCATCTGGCAATCGGCGGGGCCCTGGGGAAACTCTACGATACCAAATACATACAAACAGGTTGGATGAAAGTGGATCGAAAGATAAAGAGAAACCAGGTGGGCTGGTCTGGTCTGGTCTGTTCTGTTCTGTTGGGTGGACAGAAAATGCCTCTTATTGTGTACTGTCTTGAGGCGTGTGTGACTGTCCATGGGTTGGGACCACGCAGCCAACAACGGACAACGCTTGCGTGCTCGGATAACAGCTCACAGCTTGCGTGCCCCTCACACCACAAAACCCTCTAATCCGCTCACCGGTCTAGTAGTTGCATATGTATGTATAAACGACTCCATCTTTGGCTCGACGAACCAGGAAGCTCGAAACCTATTTAACCTGCAAGAGGTCTGCTGAACGGGAGCTTATCTCGAGCGTGGGTGGATGGCTACGCGCCGCTTTGTCAGGGACACTGGAAGGGCGCTACCCGATGGTTTTCGCCCGTGCTCTCGCCTTCCTTCATTCTCTATGCAGCCGCTTTCATCACCACTTTACCACTGCCACTACCCACCACGCACCCACCACCCCTTTTTTCCAGATGATATCAACGCGGGAGCTTTTGATCCGGTGTCAGTGTTGACGGCAAGATAGGACGAGAAGGAAAAGAAACACGTAACGGCAAGTGTCGAAAAATAGCAATCAGCGAGGTTTAGACGCAACATCTTAAGATTTGCCGCGAAAAGGGTCTTTGGCGCATCACCTTTTCGGACCAGGCCCGCCATTGGATGCATCCGACGAGACTCTCTCGCCGACGGATCCTTGTTTCTACACACTGGGTGCTTGCTGACGGGTGATGGGTGGTGGTGTGGTGGTGGTGGTGTGCTGCGTATCAAGTGGTAACTTTGTCGACTGAACCGCAACGAGCGAGAAAGGACATCCTTGCTGCCAAAAAAGTCTCTCTCTCGCACACGCTCACACACACAGGAGGTCAAGCCGAGGTCTAGGGACATCGGATGTCCCTGGCTGGCAAGCGGAGGCGTGCTTTGAACGCTGCTCTTGCAAGAGAACGACAGAAACTGAACCAACCCGGCTGACCTTCCTCGGGGTGTGACGCGGCATTTGGCAGCCGACGGTGCCTGCAGCGCCTGTCTGGGGGCGCGCCGGCAAAAGAGATGAATTGTCATCACCTTGGTTTTTCTCCTCCTGTGACTTTGGCTGCAGCGATGCATCCGTTGAGTTGCATTTGCATCCTATTTGGGCTTCGTGCGTTGCGGGTGGTCCCAACGTGCGAGGGAGGCAGCACTGCAGTCTCACGCACACGCACACACAACGCAAACAAACTGCGCAGGCTCGGGCGCAGGCAGACAGGGCAGGCAGGCATCACTGCAGGGCGAGCCTCTGGTTGGCTAATGAGAAAACAAGACCTTTTCGCTGGCGGGGAACAAAAAAGGCACCCAGTTGAGGTGGGGCGTCGAGCAAACAAAAAGAATCCCACATGGAGCCATGTGAGTGGGGCACCTCTCAATCCTGCGCACGCCAGCCAACCCCCATCAGGAGAGTGAGCACGGCCTCTCCCTCCCACCACGCAGCCCTGCCGGATAGGCAGCCAACCCCTGGGTCCTGGTCTGGGCGGCGCATGCATGCAAAAGCAGCCAAAAGCTCCTTGCGGATCGTGCGGTTGTGTGCCCTCTTCTTTTCTGCGGGTCGCCGTTCGAATGAGGGAAGGAGAGGGAGCTAAAGAGGCAGTGCAGCGCACGTTGTTTGCTCTTTGGATTGCTTGGATGGGGCACCCCCCGCTCTTTACACCCGTCTCTATCGATCTGCTTCCTTTTTTTTCTCCCAACTGAAAGTCTAGACCTTTGGAGCTTGGCCCAAACGCCCGCTACCAGGTTTGTCGCGCACCACGTCGCCGCAAAAACCTGCCGAGGTGCGAGGTAAGTAGGTAGGTGCCTACCAGCCGAGCATCGCTTGTATGTGCGGGTAATCGACTGCATCATCCGCGGCGCGGCGCATCTCCTCTTGCAGTGGCACCGTATTTTTTTTAAAAGTTGAGTTCGAGGGCGCAGGTGGGTGGTGCGAGGGCTGCCTGGCCCCGGGTCCGTCCCAGAGTCATCGTTTGCCCGGTGGATCACCCACCAGTACCAACACCACAACCACCATCTTTTGTTTGTCATCTGGCAGGTCTACCCCAAGGGGAAATTTAGATTTTTGCCACGAGGGATTTAGAGGCGCCGTCGACCACCTGCTGCCTCGGAGAGGGCTTGGGCGTGTGCGCTGCGTGCCCCCGCTTCTCCTCGGGCTTCAGATGATGTCCCCAAATCAGAAGCAGTGAGATGCGTTCCGGGCCTCCCATCTCACTCGTTGATGCGCTCGCTGCAGGCCCGCGGCACGGCTTAACGACCACTTCAGCACCCCCCTCGCCTGACATGGTCGCGTCTTTGGTGTCCCGTGTTGCGATTGCGGTGCGGCGTGCTCTGCGAGCTGTTTCCAAAGACGGGTTGCAGATAGGCTTTCCGGCTGTTGTGTGAGGCCGATTTGCGACGGGTGCTGGTACCTGGCGTAAAGTACACGCCCTAGACAGCCGTGTGGTCACGTAAACGTAGACTCGATACGGCGCTACCTGCGCAGACCGGCTCGCCATGTACCGAACGGTTTCTGGTACCGTCCCTGGCGGTGCCGACGGGGACCCAATGTCCTGACGCTCCCGCTCGCGCACGCAGCAACCACAGCCAAGACCACCACCACCACCCACCCACCCACACATCACACCCGCACCCACACCACGGCGTTATCGACCAATGTGCCTGTCCTTGACAATTGTGACATTGCCCGGCGCCCTGCCGACAGGCCCCTAGCCCCGACAACTGATCAACTCCCGCTGCAGCAGCGAGGTACATGCCGCCCCGCCCCTGCCTCTGCTCGGTACCTTGGGGTAGCTTGGTACCTCGTGCTAGCGAGACTCGAGACTGGAGCCCCAGAAACTGGAGCCCGCCTCCCCATTCGCTTCCCCATTCCACGGCTCGACTCCGCTGGGAGGCGGCGAAACACCAGAAACACCACATCCTCGCTCCCTGGCCCGGCTCTGTCTGCCCGCCCATGCCTGCCTGATCTCAACCCATCCATCTCGTCACCCAAAACCTGCGACAAACCGCCATCTTTCCACACATAACCCAAGGCGATCCATCCTCCCCCCCCTCCTCCCACCCCAACTCCCATTTCTTCCCGCCCACTCAACGCTTTGAATTTTTGTGGTATTGTTTTAAATCATTTTGCATCCGTCACTTCCTTTTACTTTTTATTTTCCTCTCCCCCATCCGCTCTCTATTTCCATACTGAGTAATTTTCCACACGCTCGGCCGCACACCTGCATTTTCTTGTCCGCGTCGCCTTGGTCGTGTCTGGGAAAACCCGCGCGCCGAACCCCGTGGAGGGAGAGCCGCACAGGAGGAAAAAAAAAGCCGAAAAAAAAAAAAAAAACAAGCCCACTCCAGCTCTTGTCACGCTGCCGACCACTGTGTCTAGACCTTTAGTCTTGGCCGAGTCAAAGACGCCGCATCGCATTCGCGCGCGCGGCCGCTACCCTCGACCCCATCTCTCCACTTTCGTCCCGTTCGCCCACCTTGACTTGGGTACTGGCACCTGCCCCCGAATACTGGGGTTCGGGTACTTTCTCTTGTCCAGACCACCAACCTGGCAGGCGCGATCGTCATCGCTTGTCCTCCCCTCCTATCACAGCCCATCGCCTTGCGCAACAGCGACCAACAATAAAACACGACTGCATGCACTTCAATCCACCTCCGGGCATGATCCCAGATCTCAGGACTGCCACGAGCGCGTCTTCGGCCGCCGTCCTCTCCCCTGGCCCTGCGCCACCACCGCCCTCGTCGTCGTCATCCGCGCCGGCAGCAGCATCAACAGCAGCAACAGCAGCAGCAGCATCAACAGCAGCAACAGCAGCAGCAGCATTAGCAACAGTAACACCATCGTCTCTCGCGTACCCGCCAGGCACCAAGTCTTTGCGCGCAAACCCTCCTTCCATCGCCAGCGCGCCAAAGAATGCGATGGCCGCCTCGCCCTTCCTCCCGCAGCCGCCCTCCTTCAGGGCGAGCGTGACGACCCAATCCGCCTTTGCGCCCCTGTCCGCCACCACCACGATGCACAACCCCTTCGATCGCGATCCGTCGCTCGCCGTTGGCGCGCCCTTCGGCCTCGCCGCCGCCATGACCACCACCACCTCGCTCCTCATTAGGCGGCTCCCGCTCAACACCTCGGAGGAGTCGATGCGCCTGATGCTCGTATTCTCCAAGGACCTCGTCGACGTCCAGGTCCTGCCCGCCGAGCAGTCCGAGGACGCCGGCTTCCGATGCGCCATCGTCAAGTTCAAGTCCTTCGCCGGCGCGCAGGAGGCTAAGAAGATGCTGGACGGCAAGCCCAACATCTCCAACGACGCCGAGATGATTGTCGAGATCGTTGGCGGCAGCCCACCACAGACCAACGGCAGGAGGTACGCGGCCGGCGCAGAGGCCGGCGCGCCCGCGTCCACGGCCTCGTCCACCACCTCGTCGGGCACCTCGTCGCGCCACACGTCGCGCTTCAACGGCGGCGCCTTTTCGTCCATCGAGGCCATGTCGCCGCCCATGAACCCATCGTACGCAAGCGACCTGTCCGCACCCGAGACCAGCTTCCAGAGCATATTCTCGCCGCAGTCGCCGATTGGCAACCACCTGACAGATCGCACGCGCGTCTCCGGCAAGACCCTGATCAAGGACGCCGCCGATGACGACGAGACGGGCGAGCTGCTCAAGGACCCCGTCGCATACGCCGAGAACGGCGCCATGGGTTCCCAGTCGCGCCGTGCCACCCAGCCTCAGATCCCGCCCATCTCGCGCTTGGCTGGACTGTCGCTCAACACCAACGGCCACTCCATGGTGTCGTACGGCCCCTCGCCCATGGGACCCATGTCGGCGCACCCGGCAGCGAGCAGCGCCATGTCTCCAATGACGGGCACGACGCCGCATCCTGGATACATGTCGGCGCATCCCGGATTTCCGCGCTCCAACTTCCCGCCCGTCAACCCGGCGGACCAGAACCCGCCCTGCAATACGCTCTACGTCGGGAACCTGCCCATCGACACCTCCGAGGAGGAGCTCAAGGCGACCTTCTCCAAGCAGAGGGGATACAAGCGCCTGTGCTTTCGCACCAAGCAGAACGGACCCATGTGCTTTGTCGAGTTTGAGGACGTCTCGTTTGCGACCAAGGCGCTGCACGACCTGTACGGTCACATGCTGCACAACAGCGTCAAGGGTGGAATCCGCTTGAGCTTCTCCAAGAACCCGCTCGGCGTGCGCTCGGGTCAGAACCCGACCCCGGGCGCCAACGGCACGAGCCAGCTGTCTTCCATGAACGGTCTC
>GL876967.1:872537-884638 GCA_000193285.1 Magnaporthiopsis poae ATCC 64411
AGCTGACGTCGAGGTCGCGAGACTTGCCGACGGCGCCGAGCTCAAGCCGCCGACCCCGGGGCCCCGGCCGTGCTGCGTCGCCACCGCCGGCCATATCGTGTCGGAACAGCGGTTGGTGATCCTGATGGGGACCGCCTGGCCGTCCTTGAAGAGTTCTGAAATCGACATTTAGGAGACTTCCGCGCAAAGCGGCGAGATGAAGCATGGGGTTTTTGAGTAGCTATAATCGTAATTGTATCTGGTCAAGGCAGAGAGAGGCCATCACGGGAATCACCATGCGGAATCAATCATGGGGAAAAGAGCGGCGTCAAGAGTCTAAATAGCAGGATCGCCAGCAGTCCAACTCGTCCATCGTGACTGGACGGTCTGGCCCCCGCTGGGGAGCGTATCCTGAGTCGAAACGAAACGACGACCTGGGCTCCGGCTTCCATCCCAGTCGTTGGCGACGCGGTCTTTCCCGTCCAAACCCTGATTTTCGCTCGCTGGCATGGGGGAGGAGGCTGAGCGGGAAGGAGGTGTGGAGGTCAGCATGCGTGGCCAGGGTCCGGGCTACGATGACGCAGGTCCAGCTGCCAATCGAACGGCTTGCGGCGTGCCTGCCATGAGTCCTCCCGCCCTGCATCTGAAACTGGACACCGCTGGTACATTGCACTAACACAGAATCGTGGCAAACACAGATAAAATTGTTAGAGCGCTACCAGATTGAAATGGGAGGAAAAAGGCACGAGAGTGACATCACCGCCCCACAGCTTGGAGGAACCCCTGGCCGATTCCCCAACTGCACGCCAAGCACAACCAAGATCGAGCTCATCCCAGATTTCCATCTCTCATTGAGGCCTCGTGGTCATACATAGCATCCAAGGAAAGAAGAACACGAACATCAGGTCATTCGAACCGACTCATCTACCACATCATCCACGGCTGCAGCTTGTCGAACTCGTTCTCGCTGAGTGGAGCGCCAGCCAAATCCGGGCGGACCTCGGCCCTGAGTGATTCGGCCTTTTCGCGGCACTGGCGGGCATCACTTACGTTGCCGAGCCTCTCGTGGAGTAGGTGCATCTTGTACAGCACACGCGCGCGCTGGCCAGTGCCCTCTTGTCCCGGGAGGCCCTGAGCTTCCTTTTCCATTTCGCAGCCGAGTTCCCTAGAAAAATCGCCAACCCCTCATTAGCTTGGTTTCGCTTTCTTTCCCTTTTATTTCTCCCGTCAGGGGACACTCACAAGGCAGTTGCGTGGTTGCCGTGTGCAGCCGTCATCCGCATCACGTCATAGCCCGAGTCGAGCGTCTTGAGGCAAGAACCCAGAGTCTTGCGCCGGCGGGCCAGCGCGCCCGAGGCGAGCCACATGGCCGCGTCGGCTTGACCCTGCGCTGCTCGGATCCGCGACAGCAGCACCGCGTCACCGTACAGCCACGGGTTGCCGCTGCGGAAGAAGCTGTCGTCACAAAAGTCGGCCAACTCGGGACTCTGACGCAGCGCCGCTTCGGCCTCATCCGGCTTGCCCATTCTTAGCAACAGGCTGGCCATCTTGCTGTAGGAATCCCCCAGGCGGATGGGCTGGAGGTGCTTCGTATGGCAGTACGCCGGTAACACCGGCAGTGGCGGCTGTCGAAGCCGGATCCGGATGGACTCGCTGAGCGCCGCGTGCGCCTCGTCCAGCCGTCCCAGCTCCGTCAGCGCTCGTCCAATGTTGCTGTGGCTCAGTCCTATCAGGGGCGTGTCGGGGTCCGAGCCCTTTGCCAGCAGCTGCTCTCGGGTCTCAAGGCTGAGCCTGAACTGCTCCAGAGCCTCGCTCGGCCTGCCCATGTCTAGGCTCACCAGACCGCAGAGATCAAGGCAGCTGGCGTAGCCAAGTCCTGCAGGGATCTTTCGGAACTGCTGGAAAGCTTCTTTGGCCACATCCTGGGTGTCGCTAAGCCTCTCGGCCTCGTACAGATGCCTAAGTCCGGTATTGTCAGCTGGCCTGGAATCCCTGCAGGAAGGGAAGTGCCCTCATTCCTCGACTTACCAGCCGGCCCTGAGCAGTATATCCCCAACAAGCTGAGGAGTTCCGCGTGGCATGGCCATCCCCTTTCTCACGCTATTGAGGTGCTGTACGTGTGGCAGACACTTGGCCGAGCGGTCCCAGCTCTCAAACTGATGACCCCAGTCCTTGATCCATCGCTCAGGAAACCCCGCGCTCATGAGTTGGGCTGCGAAGGCGTAGAAGAGCTCCCTGTCTTCCCTCGACTGGCGCCGGATGACCTCCTCCTGGATCACGGAATGCATGGAAATATTTCGCGATCGCTGCTCGATGGAGATCATTCCGGCTCTCAGCAGGATTTCCTGCGCATCAGCCAGGTCTATCTCGTCCTTCAAGTAGAAGCAACGAATCCCGCTGATATTTTGAGCTCCTCTGAGGAGAACGGACTCCTGGATGCAGCCCACGTCGAAGTAGGCCAACGTGTTCAAAAGATCGAGCGCGTTGCCAGATAAAACCCGGAAGGTCTCATCCCACAGGCTAGACAGGCTGTGGTGATAGGGGCCGGTGATCCAGGGTTTGGTGCTGTCCATCTCCTTGGCGTTACGCAGATGCATGCCAGGGAAGTAGCTCAAGGGCAGCCTGCGCTGCTCGAGATATACAGCCACGTGGTTCAGCGCGTGCGGGAGGCCACCGAAGCGAAGCGAAGTCTGCCTGGCCACCTCCCGGTCATCAGCTACCAGCTCTGGCGGACTGGGTCCGAGCCTCTTGAGCAAGAAGTCGGCGCCAGATTCGGCGTCGAACGCTTGCACACAGCAGGATACCTGGGCCATACTGTCCATGTAGCATCCCGTGTGGTCTCGCGTGGTGAGCAGGATCGAGCCCCTGGCCTGGGTTGGCCAGGCCTCTTTGAGGATCTCGATGTTGTCGGCACCGTCAAAAATGAGGAGCCATGTCTTGTCTGGTAATTACCGAGGTTTTAATGGTTAGCCAACAAGGCGGATTGTTTGAGAGGTCGAGTTCGGAGCCTTCGTTTTACCTGTGGTCTGAAGCCAGTTCTTGACTCTGTAAGTCGCGGAGCTAATGTCTCCCCCTTCTTGGTTGGAGTCTTTTTCGCCGAGCTCAAGGTGCCTAGCGATGCTGTCAAAGCTTTTTGCTATGGCTTGCGCATTCTCGGCTTTCACCCACAGGATCTCCTCATAACTCGAGCGGTGAAGCGAGGCATATCGGAGAGCGATTTGCGTCTTGCCAACTCCACCAATGCCATATAGAACCATGGAGCGCAGGTCAGGGGCTCCCCAGCTTGGCTGCAGGGCCTGCTCGATGGCTTCCACGACGTCGGCTCGGCCATGGAAGCTGGGACTGACTGTGACAGGCACGCAGCTGCGGTGACGTATACTCTTGATTGCGCGGGGGCTGGTGATGTCGTTACGCGCCTCGCTACTGCGGGCAGCACGCCACTCTGCCTCGGCGGCGGAGAGGAGCCTCTTGTTCCAACCCAGGACGCGGTCTCCTTCCACTTGAAGATGGCTCCAGGCCCTGTAGTGAGAGAGGATGCGGGGCTGCTGGCGCAGCAGGCGAAGGCTGCGCACGAGGTGCAACAGAGTCTCGGTGTAGAGTTGGAGCAGGATGACCTCAAGCTTGGGGGACATGTGGTCGTCTTCGTACCCGCGCGCGCTCAGCAAGGAGGAGCTCAGGTCCCGGACCACGTTCTTCACATGCTGAGCGGTCTCGGCCGCGGCCTGCACGGCTATCAGAACAGCTCGGAGGCCCGCCCATGCCGCCACCACGGCAAGCACGGCGGGCCAGCCCGGCGGCAGCACCCCCGACAGGAAGACGAGGACCGCGACGAGATCAAGAGCCAGCCTGATCCCGGGGGCGCTGCCGTGGATGAGCTCGAGCGTGCAGGGCTCCCGAGTGAGCGGCTCCTCGGAAAGGCGAGGGAGGAGATCGTCGCCACGTTTGTGGTCGAGGATCCCGAGCTCGGCCATGTTCAGGTCGTCGTCCTCGAGGCGGTCCAAGACCTGCTCCACGGCCCGCTGCCAGACACGGTCTGATGGAGGTCCGCCAGCGGCCATGGTGGAGACGCTCATTGGGCTGTGTGTCACAGGCCCACTCGTTAGCACTCGTATGGGTGGGCTTAGGAGACATGTCGAGTGGCTGCTCACTCACCTGTGCTTGGCGTCCATGTCTGGCTGGTGTCTCTGGGGTTGCCGCTGCTTTTCCTAAGATGGTTCTTGAAGCTAATATGTCCCGGTCGTCCTAGAACGAAGGCGAAGAGGAAAGATGCGAGGGAAGAAGAGAAGGGCGGTAGCTCCTCAGATATAGGCGCGGCAACGATGAAATGGGGCGGCGCATTTCCCCCGATGGCTTTCCGTCCTCAGTGGTCTTCTAGCAAACCTCGGCCGGTTTGCCAGTCGTCCTGCATATACCTGCAAAATTATTTGCGACCTAGTATGCCACGAGCGGCAGGGAAGAGACAGGAACAGGAACGGGGGTTCCTTGTGGAGCACCACCGCGACTTGGGGCGTATGTACGTACGTCTGTGTGTGTACCCCCCTCCCCTCCTTTAGTTTCCCGGTACGTGGTTCCCACCCGTTTCCTCGAGCTGCAACCACCCGATTTGGCGTGACATGCCCTCCTGCCTGACGCCTCGTGCCATGGTTGCCTTTCATTTTATTTATTGTTTTATTTTCGCTTTTCTTTTCGTCTATCCTCCACCAGCACCCGATCTGCCTCGCTTGCAGTTCCACCTTGGTTCCCCATACACGCACTTCCAGAGCGGGCCACAACATCCGCCTAGGTAGGTAGGCACTTTGCATGCTGATCCCCTTGTTGTTGTTATTTTTCTTCCACCAAGCAAGCCGTGCATGCACGATAGCCGCCACGGTCCCGTTTTTTTTATTTGCTCACTGGAAAAGAGGTCACCAAGATCGAGAGAAACAACACAAAGGCAGGTGGCACACTACATGCCGGCGCATCTTCTAGGCCGCAAAGGCGCCACGCTGCATGTGTTTACTTCCCCTCCAAGCCTCCCCTTCGTTTTCTCTTCATCTATCCCAGACGTAATCGGGAGTCCTCGGGCGGTACTTTGCACCCGCTGTGTGACGTGGTCTTGGCAGGACGGGAAGGAAAACAAAGACGCAGATCCGCCCATCACAGTTCGCCCGGTCCACCTCCGGCCAATATCATAGCAGCCCTCACTCCCACGTACAGCTGGCTCCTGCCACTGGCACTCGCTCTACCGCAACACACACGCTCGAACCCGTTTGCATGCGCTACAGGGATGGCGATCCTGCGGTCAGCACGGCCGTCGCCCAACCGTCATCGGGCAAATGTTGCCTAGACCAAGCAACCAGCATCTCATGGTTTCCTTGCCTGCTGCTTTCGCAAGTGCCGAACCATGGATACGGGGGGACAGGGCATAACCTTGCAAGGATGGAAGGAGCAGGCACCACCACCCACCCATCGAGTGAAAAGCGAGCACGTAGTACCTAGAATAATGGGATAATGCCCCTCCCCCTCCCTCGTCGATCGCTGGCGGAAGTCTCGAGTCCCGGAGGGAGGAGTTGGGGATCCGAGCTTTCTGATTCGCCGTATGCATGCCTTTTCTTTCTGTTATTGCTTCTTGTGCCACGTCGAAGGCGGCGCGGCGCGCATGATTCTGGACTGGTGGAGATGAGAAAAAGCCAGGTTTTGCTCAACCATACCTACCGTACCTACCGCTCTTCCCCGTCCCGTCGTCACCCTCCCCATTAGACCTTACTCGTTTCGGACTATATACCGCTTTGGGACCCTGATTGCTTTGTTTGGACGGGCGAGAAGGGATGGGATCGGCGGTAGAAAGGTGTGTGTGTGTGTGATGGAGTGATGGAGTGGTGTGATATGTACGTCGTTACAGATGTGTATTTCTCATCACAAGTGCATATCCCCCTGCGAAGACGGTTTCCCATACAAGCCGGCATATGGCTCGCCGTCAATGAGCCAGGGCCGGGAGAGAGAAAAGCACAACATACTGAGCAATAGACGGACTTTCCATATCATGCATGCAGCGTAGTGCAGTGCGGTGCAGATACACACGGCCGAGTACATGCAGAGTCCGGGAGGAGGAGAAGGGGATCCTTGAAGCGGGAGGGTGCGGAGAAGGAGATGGCGTACGGAGCTATAGTAGCGTGGTTTTTGCTGCTACGTGCCATTACATGCTGTGTGGCACGCAGTCTAGCCTATCAGGCCGGCTGGCTTTTCGGATTAGATGCTGTGCTTTTCTTTGTTTGTTGCTTTCCGGGCGAAAGGCAAGCGAGAAGGAGAAGGGACAGAACACAAACGCGGAATCTCGAGTGAGGCAACCTGTTTCTGCCCAACACAAGGCGGCACAGGGAGTCCGTAACCCGGTAGCCGGTTTCCTCGTCCCCTCGTCGGGTTGGACGAAAGAAGCGGGCTGGGTTCCACGCACGCGGTGCCACTATGATGACGAGAACCCGGTACCAGGTCGAGAGAGGACCCAAAAAGCCAAGACGCAGGAGTTGGGCAGCAAAAGGCAAGAGCACACGTCGTCTAAACCCGGTTTCGACCATCCCTGGTTCTGTTTTCGGTCATGAGACGTGTTTGCGTGCGGACGGGTCGAGGCGAGAGATGGAGGCTTGGCTTGGTTGTGTACGTATAGGCTGGCGGGCCGGAAATACGCGGCGGTTGCCTGGTGGTGGAATAGGCAGGAGGGTGGATATTCCTCTCGCTTCTCTCCTTGTTTTTTTTTCTGTGCTTTTCTGCCAGCTAAGGCCGTTCCCAGCTACCCGGTTGCCAGAAGCGACGAAAAAAAAAACCATCACGCCATGACAATGGCCACTGGCGCCGAAATGCATCCGGTTGGCGCGGCTTTTGTCATACCTGGGACCAGGGCTCGTGACCGCCGCGGAGCAGCACAAGGAATGGGAGCGATAGTTGGCTGCCTTACCTCTCTTTGTTTTCTCCTCTGCTTTCTGTCCTCCCACCTATTCCCTGCACCTTGCTGTCTGGCCAATTTTACAGAGATGACAAGCCGTGACATGGGCTGTAAGACGGAGTATTCGCTGGTTGCACGCACATGGGAGCGGAACGGACGGATGGACGGGTGGGTGCTCTGCGTGCTATCCACTCGGGCACACGTGGCATAGCAAATAGGAAGGCCAGTGACAGGCTTCATGCCCCATCAGTGAACGACAAGGTGGGCAGCAAGACGGCGAGGGAGGGGAGCCGAGAGGAGAGGGAAGGGAGGGAGGGCGAGACGGGCGGGGACAGCCAGCCACTCTTCTCCCTTGGACCGGCCTGACCCCATCTGACCCTCATATCCCCTCTGATGCGCCCTCACCGGTATGACGGCGCGCCCTGCTCGCTTAACCAGCCAGACCGGTCGCCCACACCGAGGTGGTATCCAAGGAGAGAGGCGCATCGAACGGCAAAACAGAGGTTGATTCCCAATGGTCCCCTCATGGCGGCCGTTCCCCTCAGCCAGCCCAGCAAACATCAGTTCACATTTTCTCTTCTTCCCTTCAATGCAAGACGGCGTGTCTGGACCGTGGACATGGAGTGTTTCCGTGTGGTGTGACGTGCCCGCTGGCGTCGGCCGTGTGTTTGCTGTTACATGTCTGTGGTACGTAGACAGACCCCTTCAGTCCACCGCCTATGAGGGGAGCGATATATTGGGCAGGCGGAAGATACAACTGGTCGGATTCGGGGATTTGGGGTCTGCCCATGGCCTGCCAAGCGTGGGGATCGACAAGAGACAGCTGCAGGCTTTTAAATAAGCTGCCCACCCACACTGCCCAAAACAGAAAAAGGGCAGACAAGGTCAGAAATACAGGGTACAAACGCCATGGACTTGTTTTTCATTTGAAGGAGGACAGAGACAATATGCGTCATGATGTACCGGCCGGGTCCGGCCCAGTTGGCCTACCCTACCAATTATACCAAGGGGAAAAACAAAACGGGAAATTCTCACCTCATTATGTTTTCATGGCTACCCTTTTTTGTTTGTCCTCCCTGTGGTTGGTGCCCCGACATAGCAGGGACGGGAAATGGCACGACGCAGGAAAATAAAAAATCAAACCGCTCGCTTATGCTGGCTGATTGTATCCATGTGTCCAGTAGCAGTAGCGGTAGCTAACAAAAAAGGCCCACCCAACCTTTATTCTTTCCTGACCGGTCAAGCCGGAAAAAAGGCAGGCAGGGTGGGGGGAAAGGGTCTGGTGTTTGCTCTACTTCTCACACGTTTTGGCTTGGCCTTTGGTCAGGCCATGTGCGTTCCATGGTGCAAAGCAATGAACGGTTCGTATCGGCGGGAAGAGACGAGGGGAGGAAGGCAGGGGAGATTGCCGGGGAACGTCTTTGTGGACAAAAGCCCAACCTGGTTCCGTCAACCAACCGTGGAGAGCGGGCGCTTGCCTGAGAGCGGGCGTCTTGGTCCGTCTGTTATATAGGCACCCAGTGACGTATCACCATAACTGCTGCTTCTATTAAAAAAAAAGAAGCCACAGCAGTCGGGCACCAAGCCTGGAAGAGACCCTGGGTAGGACGGCAGAAAGATTGGTCGCCCGACGGGACGTGGTGGCCAGCGCCGCTCTGTCGAGAGAGAGAATGTGTGTGTGTGCCCTCACAAGATACGCCATCCACAACACTCTCTTCTCACCGCACATTGAAGCCAATGATCGACCTTTCGCTTCGAGTTTTGACTGCACACCCTCAGACATACGCGATGCCATCCCACCTCTCAGCTCTCTTCGCTTCGCCGCTTGACCGGAACGAACGGCCCGGAGAGGGGACAACCATTTCTCTCTCTTTGTAGACACATTCCAGACGAGGTGGTGGTGCCCAGGATCCGCAACGACATGGGGTTTCTCAGCTTTTGCGTGCGCAGGCCCAGACCAAGCAGGTGGGAGAAGATAAGGCACCTAGGAGTGATACCCAGGTAGTAGGCACGTAGACGGCAACCCAGCACAGGAAGGACATGCCTATTCCTGCCCCCTCCAGGGACGACGCACCCACTCCACTCCATTCCAACAAAAAGAAAACCACCACCACCAGCAAAACACCACAAGGTTCATATACCTCACACACCGACCTTGCTTATGTACAGCCGTCACCACAAGAAGTGAACATCCAACAACCCCCCAATGCGTACATACGCCCATGCCGTACCACAAACGCGCGTTGGACGGTACGCCCTTAACATAGACGCATTAACATCATGGGTTCCCCTCCTCCTCCCCTACCTCTTCACGATGGCTAAAAAAAATTGGGGAAACATTAAATGATGGTTGAGGTCATTTTGCTGGTGATGGTGCTTTTGGGTTGCGTGCTCTCCTCCCTCACATGCCTACTTTACTCCGTCATCTAGCACACGGTACAACTTTAACCCGAATTTCCTTATCATATCATGCTGTCACCTTTCGGTAAGGAAAAAAAAAGACCAAGCACCTCTTCGTCTGCGTCATAACCCATATCTGCCGAGTCCTGCAAGGTTTTCTCTCTCCCAACGGCTTTTTTTTTCCCGGTTGCATCCAAGAATCCTTCGTCATCCACAGTTTGCTTCCCCTTGGTCCCTCCTATGACCGACCTGACCTCTTTTATGTGCTCAACGAGGCCCCTGTTCACCCAGGCAGACAGGCAGATGGACCGGCACCCTTCCCTCCCCTCCTCCATGACGTATTGAACCTGGTCCTCTATTCATCATTCATCATTTTGCTTCCTTTTGGTCGTCAGCTTGGTGTATATCTTCAAGAAAATAAAAGCCAAAATTGCTCTACGCTCAAAATTCAGGCCCTTGGGAAGGGAAGCTTTCGTGGATGGCCGGCCAGGCTCTATAAACCTGCAGCTTGCTGTGTAACGTAAAAAGAAGAAATAAAAGGCAAGACATGAAATAAATCGCAGAATGGATCATCTGGAAGAAGAGGAGGAAGAAGAAGAAGAAACAGTAGGGTGAGGAGAAGGAGAGAAGCGGGTCGTCAAGGAATGAAAATAGGCGGATATAACAGGATGGATGGTGCGCCTTCCCCATTTCCCCTGTGCAACCATGGCTTGAACCAAAAAGACACACCCCTCCCACTTGGAGTTTCGTCTCCTTTTTATCTGAAGCGAGCCCTGCACCGGCCCATGACCTCTCCTTGACACACCAGCTCGGCACTGAACTCGGATCCGTCGAGCGTCAGGTAAATATCGAAGTACACCCTGTAAAACGTTCCTTGTGCCGTGTCCATACGCTCAAAGTCCTTCTCAAGATTCTTGCGCGAGAGATCGGAGGTGAGCGTGACAACCTCCTTGATGCCTGCAGTTTGGGAGATAAAAGGTCAGTCTTCAATCGTTTTGCGATCCGTCATCACGTTAGGAGGGGAAACTTACGAGGATCCTTAGTGTACTCCGGGCACACATCGTCGTCACACGCATATAGGATGTCTTCATACATGAGCGTGGCGCCCGGTGCGACCTGGCGGAAGAAGGAGACCTTGACGGGTTCACCAATCTTGACCTTCTGGCCCTTCTGCACAAAGATCTGGCGCGTGAACTTGCACCTGTCCTTTCCGTCTAGCGACGGCACGCGGTACGCCTCGGGATGGTAACCCTCCTTGAAGGGCTGCAGCGTTGCCATCAGGTAGTGCCTGCGCGCCACACGGTGCGTGATGACCCGCTCCGTGATGCCGGCAGTGACGGCGCCCTTGACGATGGCGGCCACCGAGTCCATGGGCCGGACAACCTTGGACTGGAACTGGGGCGGCACGTGGAGCTTGATCTGCTGGAACAGGTACTCGGACGCGCCGAAACCGCCGACGACCAGGATGTTCTGCAGCGTCCGGTTCTGTGCCTGGATGGCGATGATCTGGTTGCGCACCAGCTCCAGGATGCGGTTGACGACGGGCTCGAAGCACTGCAAGATCTCCTCGTTGGTGAAGGTCATGTAGCCCTCCTCGATGCCGGCCTCGGGGAACTCGGCCTCGATGCCGACGTCGACGGCCCACTTCTGGCCGTTGTTACGGAAGTCGGCCTTGATCCTGTTCTCAAAGTCCATGATGCACTTGGCATACACGCGCCCTGCAGTCTTGGACCCGTCGGGCAGCTTCATCTTGCGGATCTTGGTGCGCAGGATGTTGCTGAAGTTGCGGTTCAGCGCCGTCGAACCGCACGAGTCGCCCGAGCCGGCCGTGCACTCGGCCACGGTGAAGGGGTTCTCGTCCTCGACCTCGTACGCGATCAGATCAACGGTGCCGCCGCCGCAATCGACGATCAGCACGGCGTCGTGCACCTTCAGGTTTAGCAGGCCGGCCTTGGAGCAGAAGAGCGAGGCGGCCTCGGGCTCGCTGACTAGTGTCAACCTGTTGTCGTTCTCGTCGCGCAGGAAGCCGGCCTGGATGGCCGCGGCCCTGGTCGCTGCCTTGCCGGCATCGTTCCAGATGGCGGGCACTGTCAGGTAGTAGCGGATGTTGCGCTCTTCACGGTTGAAGACCTCGCCGAGCGTCTTCTGGAGCGCCGAGCGCATGGCCTGGCGCAGCTTAAACAGGTAGTCGGCCGCCACGTCGATCTCGGACTTTCCGGGCGGCAGAGGCGGCAGGTTGATGGGGTCGATGTACGTGTTGCCCGAAAGCATCAGCTGGAGCTTGAACCACTCCACCTTCTGCACTCCAGGCTTGGGGTATCCGGTAGGGGCCAGGGCATCGGCGATATCGGGGCCCCAGCCCACCACCTTCTGATACTGGTCATAGTAGAGGACGGTGGGAATCTATCGAGCGTGGTAGAGGCCAATGGTCAGCTTCTGCAAGCAGCAGTTCAGCCAGGCGGGTGCCGGCAGCGGACAACGGGAACCAACCTTTTGTTTTGTGTACGAACCGGCACCCGGCCATTCAGTAATGATATCCTCCTTCGCCTCGTTGTTGGTCGCGAAAGCGAAGGCGACACCAGAAAACGTCGTGCCCTATTGCAGATTCAGAGGTAGAAGGAGGACATGGGTCAGCGGATGAGAAGCAAACCCGGCAGCAGACAGATCGATCAATCAATCAAAGAAGGCAAAACATACAAAATCAATTCCGACAATCAGCTGGGCCTTGCTTCTGCTGTTTCCCTCGACCTCGGCAGCGGGATTCCTGGCGTAGGCGGCAGGGACAGGCATGTTGCCCTGGGGC